>JANAVB010011396.1:0-205000 GCA_029216955.1 Iris pallida | reverse complement strand
AGGAAGGATGATTTGGGAATTAAGATTTGGTATGTTGGTGCACTTCATTAAGACGGTTTGCGACCTACTATTGATATGATTACCCAATTACCAAGTAATTCGGGGTCCTCTGGATATCGAGCTAGCAAACTCGTATGGAGTGATCACCATCTTACATTTGTGAAACATAAGTCCATTCTGGCTTTGTTGAATGCTAGTGACATTCATATAGATAAGGGTCGGTAGGCTAAATAGTACAAGCACAAAGAGATCCTGCACAACGATCACTTATAACATGACAGGAAAAGATGGTAGGCGTATTCACCTTGCGTCGGTGCAAGGGTGAGTGCGTCGATGTTGGAAAGAAGTCACCACGAAACAACACAGATTGATATTTGTTGCCTGCTTGCTTATGTGAATAATGATAACATGCTTGCCATAAAATACACGTTTACTGCTTTCGAATATGCCATGAAACTGATCCTAAGGCAAAGATAGAAATATCATAAGTTGAGCTACATGATTCATAAATTACAAAATGTCGATTTAGTAAAGTGGGTCTTATCAACACACGAAAAGATTAGTACCGATCCCTTACCAGATTGCTTGCAGGATCCATGTAATGGATTGCTTACAGTAGAGCTTCGCTTGAACACATTGAGGAATAGAATGCCATAGCATTTTGAGTCTTGCGACCGCATTGACGCTCGGACTTGCAACATGATGATGCGGCCAAGATATAAAAGACATAATGTATGGAATGATGAAATCTTTTGTAGGCAAGAGAAACTTGAGTATTGTAAGCCAATCTGACAAATTTATTTGGGCTATTGAAAGTCTTTGTAATTTAGTTTCTTATTAAATAAAAAAAAATGTTTCGTATACTCTATGTAACTTAAATATGACTTTGTTTTCTTCTGCTGCTAATATTGAATTGAGATAAAAATTTTGAGAACCTATCATCTTACCTTGTACGAGTGCAACTCCAGACTCGTACGGAATTCCGCCCCAGCGAGGACGATTGATTCGGTAAAATCGATACGAGGACAAGCGATTTTCCAAATCGGGGCATGACAAAGTGGTACCAGAGCTCTAAGTTCAATTTTCTCAGGACGCTTGCTTCGTTTCAATTCTAAAAGTTGCCCACCATGATCAAATGACTCTTAACTCCACTCGATGTCGCACTAGATGTTCCATACAATAAGTCTAATACAAAATTGCATAATGTTGTCGCAAATGTTTCCAAATTTATATGATGTTGTCGAGTAAAATTGTGAAATTTTGGTTGCATCAAGTGCAACGAGCCATAAAATATTTGTTGTTACAAGTGCAACAAATCATGAGATGTGAATTAAAATGTTGGATGCTGCAAATGCAACAAGTCGTAAATTATGAATTGAGATGTTTGTCGTTTCAATACAATAGTCGATATGAGAAATGTTGGTTGCATCGATATAACATAAGTCATGGGATGTTGTTGCATCAATTGTAACGAGTTGATTGTGAATGATGCGTGGCAATGAAAATGAAAGTTTATATCGAATGTGTTGAACGGATTCGAGTATTGGCTTTGAATGTTAGAAATAAAACGTTGTACGAGATGCAACCGATGGAACTAAAATTCGCACATCAATAGGAACGAATCAGTTCGGTTGTGCGTCGAACATGAGTTGGCAAAATATTTATATTGGCCGAGTTTTGTCGGATTTGATTAATCGAAAGTTATATTGTGGTCACATGATCACCGCGGGATAGTGAGTCAGAATAGATTGTTGATTCATACCGAGTATGATACGAGAGAAATGACTTGATTTTCAAGTAGTATATGCAATACCACTTGTGCAATGGATTGCATCGACACATTGCATGAATTGCGAAAAGGTTGTCCGTAATGGATGGGATAGTACCGAGACTCGGTTGGAAATTTGTATAATGGTATGTTGATGCAAGTGTTCCTCGATAATCGGTTAGAACAATCAAGCGTGGACTTGTATCAATAGATGATACATCGGACGAAATTTATAAGTCGGTCAAATGACCGAGACTAGCGAAACGATTATGCTTCGAGACAATAATCGGATCAACGGGATAAGAAATTTCAATTATAATCGGGTCGCATGACTTGCGAGATCGATAAAAATGTGGGTCTATAAGAATTATAATCGGATCACACGAATTTACGAGTTCGATGTAATGTTGGTTGATGCAGATAATCGTGCCTAAGAAAATAGTTGGCTATGTTGAGATGAAACTCATTCGAGTGCGACTAAAACACGTAAAACTTAGAGGGTATGATCGTATAACTCGAGGGTTTGATATTGGATAATCGGTAACTCGATTACGTGATCAAAGTATAGTAGGATGCAGTGAATCATAAAACGATATGATGCGTATAGAAAAGTTCGTTATGAACTTGGACATATGCGATGCGAGTTAAGTTGACGTTGATACATATTCAAAGTTGACCTTCAAGCTACCAAAATTGATACGTAAGAAAATGTAAGCACGATGTGAGAATACAAGATGGAACGGGCCTACGATATCAAGATTTTTGAAATAGCAATACGAGAATGTCAAACTGGTTGATCGTAAACTTTATGATTGATCAGGACGAGATAATATTCATCGACGATTGTTTCGATACGTATAGCATCTCGGGTGTTCACCGTGGGTAGATAGACTCGAACTCGATACGAGTAGATATTTCATGAATTGTGGAATCAACGACGGTAGTGCCTGAATAAATCTGGGGATAATTGTGCCTCAGTTGCACAGGTAGAAATAATTATGTTTGGATTAGTGTAGAGTCTCAAAAAATTTGTCGGAACGTGATTTGGCTTTGAAATAAGACATAGTATGGTTCATAGTAACTGTCTTTCGTTAATGGTCCACAATTATCAAGCGTAACTTCGGGACAGCTGACGCTAGAAGACTTAACCGCCACATCAAAGTAAATGTTGCAGACCCATAAGATGACCCATACGATATCGTATATGAAATTGCGTCGAAAACAAAAATGATGTGGTGCATGATGATGATAAGTCTAGGTGATCGAATAATTATTTCGAGAATTGATGGAACAGCTTCGGTTGAGAATGATATAGTCGAATTTTAAAGAATTTGTCAGATAAATGCTTGAATGGTTATGTTGTTCGACGATCGAATTGGAAGTTCACCGACGAACTTGGTGATACGGATAGGTGACTGCGAAAATCGTGCTAAGCATGAGAGAGAATGATTAGAGAATGACTTTCAAGTTGTGTTGTTAGATTTGGATTCACCTAGCAATTGAGCTTGCTTGAAACAAATTTATATTCGATGTAGCGAGACGGATTAAGTTGGATTGGAGTGAGAATTTGGTTAGAAAATTTTTTATTGATGGAAATCGAATATGAGACACCTCACAGAAGACCTTTGTGTCAAAGCGATTGTTGCCTTTGAGCATTGTCGACTCAAGTTAAAATTTTGTATCGAAAAGACCTTTGCCTTTGAGCATCGTTGATTTGAGTTGCGTCGAAAGAATTTAAGCACGGTGTCTATGTAAGTCACCAAGCGGGGGTAGGTTCGGATGTTAATGCAATTGCAAGCCAACAGGGGAAATCATATCGAGATGAGTTACAAAGTGAGACTTCAGAAATAGTTGGATAACAACTTCGAACAGAAGGCGTTACGGAGACTTGTTGCAATTGGATGCACGACGGCTTAACGTAACACGTAGAATTGATAGTCAGTACGAAATGTCACAAATGAGAAATACAACTTTGAATCACGTCGCGTGCCATGACTTTTGTTGGATAATCACGTATGAATCGAATATGCATACGCGATAGAATCGTTAGAACGAATATTTGTGTTAGCCTTGTTCCAATTCTTTTACCACTGGGCTTTGCTGAAATACATATATTGGTAGGACGCTGAAAATATGTGTATGAATCCAAACTAAGTTGTATGCTGAATTCAAATCAAGCTGCAGGAAAAGACTATGATATGTTAATGAAAGCTTGCGCAAATGTTTGAAATGGAACAATGATAGTGGGACGAGATTGTGAAATGATCTAGAGAAACACTTGGATTGAGTGTTGGTTTCGGTTCGAGGATGAACCTTATTTTGAGTGGTATACTATATAATTTTCTACTCTGCACGGTGCATTATGCTGAGTCGTTGACTCGAAGAGTTGCATTAACCCGAAGAATTAATCGAGTCGAATTGATGCAAAAGTTACGTTGGGCCAAAAGAAAAAGCATTGAGTCAGTTTGAAGATCCAATTAAATCGAATAGATGCAAAACACAAGTCTGATTCGAACAAGTATTAATTTTAGCTGGTTTTGTATCAGGTAAAGCTTTTACGCTAAATTATAAGATGTCGATATCTTGCTTTGTTTGCAATATAGTTTGCGAAACCAAAGCATCACCTCGTAACGGACCGAGGCATGGGCACGGTAGGCCGAATCAGGTGGGTAGTTCAACAGAGCATGAAGTGCTCGAATGGCTAAGTCAGAAGAGTTGGTTGTGCAATAAAGTTATAAAATCGAGCCGCATCAGCTCGATGAAACGATAAGCCGTATCGGCATAAGGTGGGAGGACTTTGACCCTTCTTTCATACTCCGTCCTGCTCAAATAAAATGTACCGTTGTATGCTAGTTGACCTATTGAGTCTACGGGCGTGGCTCGATTGAGAGATATTATAGTGCGTGTCGAACACTAAGAACAATTAAATTGAAACGTACATTAAATGTACGAGTAGCCATAGAATATCGAAATACTGCAACGGCGAGCGCCTCGGTACGCCAGCCATAAGAATATGGGATAACTGTATCGACGAGTGCTTCAGTGCACGAATCGTTCATGCCTTCACGTACGAATTAGAAGGCTAGAACATTGAAGGACTATATCGATGCGAGTGCCTTAATACACGAGCTGTAGAACATTGAATGCTCTATCGAGGCGTGCCTCAGTGTACGAGTCAGAGGGAATGAACATAAGTCTAGCACATTGAAAGATCGTGTCGAGACGTGCATCAAATGCACGAGTAAGAGAGGCGTAGAACATGGAAATACTAAATCGAAGCATGCATCAAATGCATAAGTCGAGGATATTGAATAACTATTGAATGCGGCATGCTGCCTCGAAATATCGATAGCCTTTAGGGCGTTCGTTTGATGAATATTGAGTTGGGGCATTATGCCAATGGAAATAGAGTTGGATGAATGGAAAGTTGAGATTGGTTGCTGAATTCTAGGCTCAGACTATAGTTGGTTGTATGAATTTGATGTGCGTTGTATGGTTAAATGGACTTGAGATATATAGCCCTTGTATGGGTGTTGGCTCCCTCGAACGTGATACGTCGGGGCGTCGGGACCGTTCGGCCTAGGAAGGATAATTTGGGAATGGAGATTTGGTATGTTGGAGCACTTCATTAAGACGGTTTGCGACCTGCTATTGTTGTGATAAGCCACTTACCAAGTAATTCGGGGTCCTCTGGATATCGGGCTAGCAAATACGTACGGAGTGATCACCGTCTCACATATGTGAAACATAAGTCCATTCTGGCTTTGAGGAATGCCAGTGACCTTCATATAGCTAGTAAGGGCCGGTGGGCTGAATAGTGCAGGCGTATAGAGATCCTGCACAACTATCACTTATAACATGACAGGGAAAGATGGTAAGTGTATTCACCTTGCATCGGTGCAAGGGTGAGTGAGTCAGTATTGGAAAGAAGTCGTATCGAAACAATACGAGATTGATATTGGTTGCCTGCTTGCTTATGTGAATAATGATAACAGCTTGCCAAGAAATACATGTTTACTAATTTTGAATATGCCATTAAATTGATCCTAAGGCAAAGATAGAAAGATCAGAAGTTAAGGTGCATGATTCATAAATTACATAATATCGGTTCAGAAAAGTGGGTCTTATAAGTATGCGTGAGGATTAGTACTGATCCTCCACCATATTGCTTATAGATGTATGTAATGGATTGCTCGTGGCGGAACTTCGCTTGAATGTGCTGAGGTATGGAATGCCATAGCGTTTTGAGGCGTACGACCGTATTGACGCTCGGACTTGCAACAAGATAATACAGTCGAGATATAGAAGACATGATGTATGGAACAATAAAATCCTTTGTGGACAATAGAGAACTTGAGTATTGAAGTCAATCTGGCAAATTCATTTAGGCTATTGAAAGCCTTTATAATTCAGTTGCTTATTAAATAAAGAGAATTATTTCGTATACTCTGTGTAACTTAAATGTGACTCTGTTTTCTTTCGCTTCTAACATTGAATTGAGATAACCATTTTGAGAACCGGCCATCTTGCCTTGTACGAGTGCAACTCCAGACTCGTGTGGCATCACGCCCCAGCAAGGATGATCGATTCGGTGAAATCGATGCGAAGATGAGCAATTTCCTGGATCAGGGCTTGACAAAGTGGTATCAGAGCTCTAGGTTCAATTTCCTCAAGACACTTGCTTAGTTTCAATTCTAAAAGTTGCCTACCACGATCAAACTACTCTTGTCTCTACTCGATGCCGTACTAGATGTTCCATACAGTAAGTCTAATACAAAGTTGTGTAATTTTGCCACTAGTGTTCTTAATTTACATTATGTTGTCGAGTAAAATTATGAAGTGTTGGTTGTATCAAGTGCAAAGAGCTGTAAAATATTTGTTGTTGCAAGTACAACAAGTCGTGAGATGTTAATTGAAATGTTCGTTGCTGCAAGTGCAACAAGTCGTGAATTGTGAATTGAGATGTTTGTTGTTTCAATGCAACAGTCGATATGAGAAATGTTGGTTGCATCGATATAACAGAAGTCGCAAGATGTTGTTGCATCAATTGTAATGAGTTGATTGTGAATGATGTGTGGCAATAAAAATGAAAGTTGATATCGAATGTGTTGAACGGATTCGAGTATTGACTTTGAATGTTGGAAATGAAACGTTACACGAGATGCAACAGATGGAACTAAAATTCATAAATCGATAGGAACGAATCGGTTCGGTTGCGCGTCGAACATGAGTTGGCAAAATATTTACATTGGTCGAGTTCTGTTGGATTTGATTAATCAAAAGTTATGTTGTGGTCGGAATGATCACCGCGGGATAGTGAGTCGGAATAGATTATTGATTCATACCGAGTATGATATAAGTGAAATGACTTTATTTTCGAATGGTATATGCCATACCACCTATGCAATGAATAACTCTATTTCTGAGTGGTATATACAATACCACTTGTGCAATAGAACACATTGACACATTGCTTCAATTGCAGAAAGGTTTGTCCGCAACGGACGGGATAGTAACAAGACTCGATTAGAAATTTGTATGATGGTATGTTGATGCAAGTGTTTTTCACTAATCAGATAGAACAATCAGGTGTGGACTTGTATCAATGGATGATACGTCGGACGGAATTTATAAGTCGATCGAATGACCGAGACTAGCGAAATGATTATGCTTCGAGGCAATAATCGGATCACGAGATAAGAGACTTGAACGTTATAATTGGGTCGCACGACTTACGAGATCGATGAAAATATGGGTCGATAAGAATTGTAATCGGATCGCACGAATTTGCAAGTTCGATGAAATGTTGGTTGATGCGGATAATCGCTCCTAAGAAAATAGTTGGCTTTGTTGAGACGAAACTCATTCGAGTAAAACACGTGAAACTTATAGGGTATGATCGTATAACTCGAGGGTTTGATATTGGATAATCGATAACTCGGTTATGCGATCAAAGTATAGTGGGATGCGGCAAATCGGAAAACAATGTGATGTGTATAGAAAAGTCTATTATGAACTTGGATGTATGCGACGCGAGTTAAGTTAACGTTGGTACAGATTCAAAGTTGACCCTCGAGCTATCGAAATTGATACGCAAGAAAACGTAAGCGCGATGTGAGAATACAAGATAGAGCGGGACTACGATATCGAGATTTTTGAAATAGCAATACAAAAATGTCGAACTGGTTGATTGTAAACTTTGTGATTGATCAGGACGAGACTATAAAGTCATCGATGATTTTTTTGACGTGCATAGCATCTCAGGTGTTGACCGTGGGTAGATAGACTCGAATTCGATATGAGTAGATGTTTTGTGAATTACGGAATCATCAACGATAGTACATAAATAAATCTGAGGATAGTTGTGCCTCAGTTGCGCATGTAGAAATGATTATGTTTTGATTTGGATAGTCCCATAGAATTTATCGAAACGTGATTTGGCTCTAAAATAAGATATAGCATTATTCGTTGTAACTGTCCTTTGTTAATGATCCATAATTATTCCTTCGCTAATAATCCACAATTATCGAGCGTAGCTTCGAAAAGTTGACCCTAGAAGACTTGACCAGCAAATCAAAGTGAATGTTGCAGACCCATAAGATGACCCATACGATGTCGCATATGAAATTGCGTCGAGAACAAAAATAATGTGGTGCATGTTGATAATAAGTCTAGGCGATCGAATAATTGTTTTGGGAATTGATGGAACAACTTCAGCTGAGAATGATATAGTCAAATTTTAAGAAATTTATCGGATGAATGCTTGAATGATTATGTTGGTCGATGATCAAACTAGAAGTTCACCGATGAACTTGGTGATACGGATAAGCGATTGCAAGAATCATGCTATGCACGAGAGCGAACGATTAGAGAATGACTTTCGACTTGTGTTGTTAGATTTGGATTCACCTAGCAATTGAGCTTGCGTGAATCAAACTTATATTCGATGTAGCGAGACGGATTAAGTTGGGATTGGAGTGAGAATTTGGATTGACACTACAACAAAAAGACCTATTAATGACGCTCGACAAGGAGTTTTAATGACGGCTGATACATAAGCGTTATCAAGTTAAGAAATACCTTTTTTCTATGACGGTTTAGACTAATTTTGGGCTTTTTATAACGTTTATAAAACAAGGCGTTATTAATAGTTTAAAGCGGTGGCAAACTTGTAATAAACTTTCTGTAATATATTCCATCCCCCCCTCCAATTTTACTCAGAAAACTCTCATTTTCCTTGCTCTCCTTCTGCCCCCTCTTCCCTCCTCTCCCCAAACCCTAAAATATTACTTTTTATGTTTTCTTTTCTTTTTGTTTTCCTTCCTTCGTCTTCCTCGAAGAGAAGCCACTGGTGTCCAAAACCCTAGCTTTCGATTAGGGTTAGGGTTTGGTGCGCGAAGGAAGAAGGAATGGAGGACGAGGAGATCGAGAAGACGGTCTTCGCGTATCTGAAGAAGAAGGGCTTCAAGCATGCCGAGCTCGCCCTCCAGGAAGACCGCAGCCGACTCTCTTCCTCCTCCCACCTCGATGCCAGGTCCGATCTCTCTCTCTCTCTCTCTCTCTCTCTCTCTCTCTCTCTCTCTCTCTCTTCTGAATTTCCTTACCAGAAATTTGGAAATTTTCCTATTTAAGATTAAGATTTGGTTGTCCCCCTATTCACGAAACCCTATAAAGAGGTTTTTTGAACTAATTCAGCAATCTACCTTGTTAGTAATTTACTGACTCAACGATTAATAATGTTTGTTGAGAAGAAAGTTGGGGTGATTTTAAAACTACGAGAATTCGGAAATTGGCTAAACTGAGCTTTGATTGTAACCCTAGATTGCGTTTCTTCTTTCTTTCTGGACCTCGATAGTAAATTGGTAGTGCCAGTGAATTGAAGAAAGGAGAAATATGGGTCTTTTTTATTTTGACTAGTTTACCACTCTACTTTATCAAAATTGATTGACATTGGCCAATAACACTAAAGTATGCAGACTGCGAAACGATTTACTGGCATCAAATTTGTTTATATAATTTATAATATTCTCGAAAATAAATCATGTTAGTGACTTTTTTTTCAGAACCAAAGCCCTTGTTGTAGTCTCGTTGGTTAGGATAATAGTCTCTTAACTATAATAATTAGGTTCCATCCTACTAGTGACATAGAATTTTAATTGTAAAAATTAATTTTCTGTTAGTTAGTTGATAATGTGAAGCGGCAGCGGCGGGAACGATGTGGTGGGTCGAGGTCGTCCAGGCGTTGTGGCTTCGGGTTCAGAAGATTGGGGAGGTCGGTGCTCATGATGAGCAGGACGACGCTCGATCGAGAACAGGAAGTGGAGTCGGAGGAGGGCTCGGGAAGGCGTGGGCTCGGGATCCGGTCGGGGTTGT
Source organism: Iris pallida (assembly GCA_029216955.1). Taxonomy (NCBI): domain Eukaryota; kingdom Viridiplantae; phylum Streptophyta; class Magnoliopsida; order Asparagales; family Iridaceae; genus Iris; species Iris pallida. Next base: position 194,859 of record JANAVB010011396.1, on the reverse strand, counting down.
CCTCGGCACGGAGACACGTCGGCATCGACGCTGGATCACAAACCCCATCTAGGTATCTACTCCCTCTATTTCTTTTGGGATCCGGTCGGGGTCGTCTTGGAATGATTCCATTGTTGCCAAACCTTGAGCGTGCTGGTCCACCAGAAGTTCTTCATGTTCTTCTAGATGGACGAATCATAGGCTCTATTGCTTCTTGTCATGTAGAGAAAGTAGTTTCACACATTCGTGGCTTGAAACTTTCTACATCCTCAGGGGTATGGCACTTGAATTGTTATGTATATTTTTTTGAGACCAAGTATGTTATTCTTTTTCTTTTGGTTTTGTTTTCAATGTTCCACTTTAGTTTTATTTTGACAGCATTCTATTACAGATTCCTGATGAAATGGAGGTTGGCTATGTACCTTTAAGTCTAGGTGGAGCTTACCCGGGCTTGTATCTTTTCACTAATCCAACTAGATTTCTTCGGCCAGTTAGGAATATTTCTCATAGTACATCAGATCACAATGTTGAGCTTATTGGGCCATTTGAACAGGTAGAATACCCACTATTTCGTTTCTCCGTAATGTAAGGCATGCATTATTTAGTTTGTGTTTAACGTGTATCAGATTTAATATAAATTTTGTATTATAGGCTTTTATGGAAATACGATGTCCTGATGGTGGTGATGGTGGAAGACGGAAAGGTTTTCCAGCAACACATGAAGAAACCCATCCTACCGCAATGCTTAGTGTAGTTGCTAATCTCACACCTTGGTGTGATCACAATCAAAGTCCTCGAAATATGTATCAGTGCCAGGTGTTATTTCCTTTTGTTTTCATTGACAGACAATGATTTTTAGGTAGACTTGTCTTACTCATTGGAATTTCCATTGTTCTTTCGACCTTCTTTAGATGGCACAACAGACAATGGGGTTTTCTTCACAAGCTTTGAAATTTCGAACAGATGTGAAAACATATCATCTTCAGGTGTGTTCACTAATTCGATATGACATAATCATTTCATGCTATCATCACTTTACTCTAGCTGTAGTTTTTCTATTCAATCCTTTTTTTACTGGACTCTTCATGTACATATCTTTTTTTAGTTTCCTATAACTTTCTTCAATCAACATTTTAATCCAGGTTTTCTTTTTCTCTGTATATAGAACAAGCTGCTTAATCTTACTTCCATTGTTTGTTACTCTTCTATGGCATCCGTCTGATTTACGATGACTTACCTTGTTCACTTAATCATTGGTGGATCTCTTTTTCCTTGTGTATAAAGGAAAGTCTGGAAAGATTAATATCAAGACCATATGTGGGAAATGTTTTGAGTATAGTAAAAAATGTAGAATATTGGTATGTATTATAGCTTGTAAAAGTTGACATCCATAACTTCTACTATATCTGATGGAAATTGTGAAAAACTTCATCCTGTATATTTGTTAAGTGTGCTTCAATACCATAAAGGAGTGGAGAAGAGGGTGAACCTATAAAACTGATCGCTTCCCGAATTGTGTGGCACTTGACACTTGTATAATGAGAAACCCATGACTATTTTTTGTGTCTGGTTTATATCTCATAGGAAATATGGAGCTACTATGGCTATGCATGTAAAGAGGGCAGCTGTGAATGAGCCACCAACAGGGCGCTCTTCCACACATGGGAGTTCAATGGTTTCAAATTACACCCTCTGGTCCAGACCCTGTAGTATCGGAATCGGTTTGAGACCCTTCCTTTGAGTATCAGTATTGGTGGTTTAAGCAATTTTGGATCAAAGTATCGGGTCCCCGTTTCGGAAAGCCAAAAACGATAAAATATTTTTAAAACTTGAAAATATTATATATATATATATATATATATATATATATATATATATATATATATATATTGGAACCAGGTAAATTGTTTCTGGAATCAATCCCACTGGGATTCGAACTCCTGACCACTCGGGCCGCATGCATCTCTCTTAACCACTAGGCTAGAGGTCATTTGCATATATATATATATATATATATATATATATATATATATATATATATATATATATATATATATATATATATATATATATATATATATATATTTTTTATATATATATATATATGTATATATATATATATATATGGGGATCATGTGACACATACAATTTGACATCTAAAAAACATGCAATCTCAGTCGCACATCATTTGAAATAAATTGTTCAGTTACACACTACAAAGTGAAAGATTATAGATTATTTTTAATATATTCTACTATAAGCATAATTATCATTGATCAGAAAGCCTGCCCTTAGGTCAAAATTGTCTTATGCCTTATGCCAGACAACCTGCTAAAATTGATCAGGAAACATGGCTCAAGGATGCTGTCCTTCGTGTTTTTATGGATACTCATGATTGTTCTCCATCTCTGGTGAGTCAGTGAGTCTTGGATAGGAAGGATATCAGAAAGTCCTTTTACTTGGATTTATTCAAGTCTCAGATATTGTTCTGTAGGCCAATTTCTGTTTGTTTCAGAAGTTGTACATATGTTATTTGAAGAAGATGTGCATTATCTTCATCAGAGCTTTACAAATATAGCTGTGTTGTTCGCTCGTTCCTGTATGTCAATGTAAAACTCTCACGATGTGTAGTGACCATTTCTCTCGTTTTTAGCTTCTTTTTTTTGCATTTGCATTTGCTTCATTCTTGTTTCCTTTGGAGGAATTCAGACTATGGAATTTGTTGTGGGCAACTGATAGTGGCAAGATGTAATTACAAGTAGGATAGTTATTGGCTTTGCATGTAATTTTCTTTAAAATTTTACTGGCAAACAGTTATTGGTATTCTGATTCAATTTCAAGTTTATTTCCATTTGGCCAGTGAACTGAAACTATTGTGCCAACCAATGGTTCTTTTAGGGATATGGTTGTTATCCCTTGTAACAAACTTATCATTGTATATATAAGCATAGCCACACATCCATTCTGGGTTGATGGCTCTATTAGATTTGATTTTTAGGCCTAACAATTATATGGACTGATTTGGTTGTCTTCTCTTTTTCTCAGGATTTCACTGGTGTTCCGGCTGTCGTTGATCTTTCATGATTATTGATTATGTGGCCAAGTTTTGATGTGGACAATTTTGGTAGTTGTATATATATATATATATATATATATATATATATATATATATGTGTGTGTGTGTGTGTATGTATTTGGATATTCTATTTTGAGAATGTAATGAAGATGTTGATATGTACTCTATTTTGAGAAATGTAATAAAGATGGTGATATATAATATTAAGTTTTTGGAATGTAATATATACTGTGCAGTATAGAGCGTTATAAATATGCTAATTTGAATAGTATAAAGTGTTATAAATGTGCTGCATTGAGCCTATACATATTTTCTATTCATGACGTTTTAAAATTGTTCTGAATTGTACACTATATATTAACTATTCATAACGCTTTTATAGAAACTATTCATGACGGTTATTTTATGACGCTTTTAAAAAACATTTATAACACCCGTTTTCATAACGGTTGCTGTGAGAAAAAAAGCGTCATGGTTCGTCATTAATGACGCTTTTTAGCCGTCATTAAAAGGGTTTTTTGTTGTAGTGAGAAATTTCCTATCGATAGAAATCGAACATGAGACACCTCGTAGAAGACATTTGTATCGAAAAGACCGTTGTCTTTGAGCATCGTTGATTTGAGTTGCGTCGGAAGAATTTAAGCACGGTGTCTAGGTAAGTCACCTAGCGGGGGTAGCTCCGGATGTTTATACAATTACAAGTCAACAAAGAAAATCATATCGAGATGAGTTACAAAGTGAGACTTCAGAAATAGTTTGACAGTGACTTCGAACGTAAGGCGTTGCAGAGACTTGTTGCGATCGGATGCGCGACGGCTTAACGCAACGCATAGAATTGATAGTCAGTACGAAACATCAAAAATAAGAAATATGATTTTGAATCGTGTCGCGTGCCATAACTTTTGTTGGATAATCACGTATGTATCGGATATGCATACGCAATAGAATCATTAGAACGAACGCTAGAGAGCAAATTCGATCGAGAGTATGAGATGACAAGTATTCGAGTATTGAAGTTATACCTGTTAGATTTGTTCCAATTCTTTTACCACTAGGCTTGGCTGAAATGCATATATTGGTCGGATGCCTAAAATATGTGTACGAATCCAAACTAAGTTGTATGCTGAATTCAAATCGAGTTGCAGGAAAAGACTATGATATGTCAATGAAAGCTTGCACAAATATTTGAAACGGAACAACGATAATGGGACGAGATCGTGAAACGATCTAGACACTTGGATTGAGTATTGGTTTCGATTCAAGGATGAACCTTGTTTTGAGTGGTATATTATGTAATACCTCGTTCCGTACGGTGCATTATGCTGAGTTATTGACCCGAAGAGTTGCGTTGACCCAAAGAATGCATCGAGTCGAATCGATGCAAGAGTTACGTTAGGCCGAAAGAGAAAGCATTAAGTCGATTCAAAGATCCAATTAAATCGAATCAATGCAAAACACAAGTCTGATTCGAACAAGTATTGATTTTAGTTGGCTTCGTGTGTAGGCTAAGCTTTTATGCTGAATTATAAGAGGTCGATAATTTGCCTCATTTGCAACAGAGTTTGCAAAACCAAAGCATCGTCTAGCAACAGACTGAGGCATGGGCACGGTATGCCGAATCAGGTGGATAGTTCAACGGAGCATGAAGTACTCGAATGGCTAAGTCAGAAGAGTTGGTCGTGCAACAAAGTTATGAAATCAAGCCTCATCGACCTGATGAAACGACAAGAAGTATCGACATAAGGTGGGAGGACTTTGACCCTTTTTTTCTACTCCATCATGCCTAAGTAAAATGTACCATTGTATGCTAGTTGACCTATCGAGTCCACGGGCGTGGCTCGACTGAGGGATATCGTAGTGCATGTCGAACACTAAGAACAATTGAATTGAAACGTACATCAAATGACGAGTCGACATAGAACATCGAAATACCGCAACGACAAGCGCCTCGGTACGAAAGCCATTAGAACATGGGATAACTGTATCGACGAGTGCTTTAGTGTACGAGTCGTTCGTGCCTTCGCGCACTAATTAGAAGGCTAGAACATTGAAGGACTATATCGACGTGAGTGTCTTTGTGCCCGAGCTGTAGAACATTGAATGCTCTATCGAGGCATGTCTTAGTATACGAGTCGGAGGGAATAAACATAGGTATAGCACATTGAAAGATCGTGTCAATACGTGCATCAAATGCACGAGTAAGAGAGGCGTAGAACATAGAAATACTAAATCGAGGCGTGCATCGAATGCATGAGTCAAAGGATATCGAATAACTATTGAATGCGGCATGTTGCCTCGAAATGTTCATGGCCTTTGGGACGTTCGTTTGATGAACATTGAGTTGGGACATTGTGGCAATGGAAATAGAGTTGGATGAATTCAATGTTGAGATGATATGGTAGCTGAGTTGCGGGTTCGATGAAATGTTGGTTGGATCGCACGAATTGATACGCAAGAAATATTGGGATCCTAAGAAAACAATTGAAACGGGATAATTTTGGATCGAGTTGCAGGAAAAGACTATGATATGTCAATGAAAGCTTGCACAAATATTTGAAACGGAAAACTATAGTGGGACGAGATCGTGAAATGATCTAGACACTTGGATTGAATATTGGTTTCGATTCGAGGACGAACCTTGTTTTGAGTGGTATATTATGTAATGCCCCATTCCGTACGGTGTATTATGCTGAGTTATTGACCCGAAGAGTTGCGTTGACCCAAAGAATGTATCGAGTCGAATCGATGCAAAAGTTACGTTAGGCCGAAAGAGAAAGCATTGAGTCGATTCAAAGATCCAATTAAATCTAATCAATGTAAAGCACAAGTCTGATTCGAACAAGGATTGATTTTAGTTTGCTTCGTGTGCAGGCTAAGCTTTTACACTGATTTATAAGAGGTCGACAATTTGCCTCATTTGCAACAGAGTTCGCAAAACCAAAGTATCGTCTAGCAACGGACTGAGGCATGGGCACGGTAGGCCGAATCAGGTGGGTAGTTCAACGGAGCACGAAGTGCTCGAATGGCTAAGTCAGAAGAGTTGGCCGTTCAACAAAGTTATGAAATCAATCCTCATCGACCTGATGAAACGACAAGACGTATCGACATAAGGTGGGAGGACTTTGACCCTTTTTCCTATTCTGTCATGCCTAAGTAAAGTGTACCATTGTATGCTAGTTGACCTATCGAGTCTACGGGCGTGGCTCGACTGAGGGATATCGTAGTGCATGTCGAACACTAAGAACAATTGAATTAAAATGTACATCAAATGACGAATCGACATAGAACATCGAAATACTGCAACGACAAGTGCCTCGGTGCGCAAGCCATTAGAACACAAATGCACGAGTAAGAGAGGCGTAGAACATAGAAATACTAAATCGAGGCGTGCATCGAATGCATGAGTCAAAGGATATCGAATAACTATTGAATGCGGCATGTTGCCTCGAAATGTTCACGGCCTTTGGGACGTTCTTTTGATGAGCATTGAGTTGGGACATTATGGCAATGGAAATAGAGTTGGATGAATTCAATGTTGAGATAATATGGTAGCTGAGTTGCGGGCTCACACTATAGTTGGTTGTATGAATTTGATGCGCGTTGCATGGTCAAATGGACTTGAGATATATAGCCTGTGCACGGGTGTTGGCTCCCTCGAATGTGGTACACCGGGAAGTCGGGACCGTTCGGCCTAGGAGGGATGAGGAATTGTGATTTGGTATGTTATTGCACTTTATTAAGACAGTTTGCGACCTGCTATTGATGTGATAAGCCACTTACCAAGTAATTCGGGGTCCTCTGGATATCGGACTAGCAAACTCGTACGGAGTAATCACCGTCTTACATATGTGAAACTTAAGTCCATTCTGGCTTCGATGAATGCCAACGACCTTCATATAGATAGGTGCTGGTGGGCTGAATAGTGCAGACATATAGAGATCCTGCACAACGATCACATATAACATGACAGGAAAAGATGGTAAGCGTATTCACCTACTAAAAAAAGAGGCCTTTTGGGACCACACTATTGGATACACTACTTTGAAGTCTCTAAGAAATTAGAGATTAAACTGGGCAAGCAGGTTATTCAACCCCAAGTTCAGTCTCATAGTCACAACAATTATAAACACAAGATTGCTTAACACAAGAAGGAACGTCACCACAAGAACACTCATCCACATGCTACACAAAATCATGCTTTTATGTACACCTATTCACATGCAGCACGTAAAACACACATTCGTAAATACCATCATCCTTCTGTTGCACTCAATCATTATCATCATCATGTTGCTGCACACAGTCACTATAATCATTATAATCACTCTACTGCTGCACATAGCTATCATCACCCCACTTATAAACATCACTATCAACATGCTCATAGCATAAACATACATGCTAGATGTACATATTGTAGCCTACATGGACACATTTCTTCACAATATAGAATTAGAAGATTAGTTAATAAAAATATATATGCATGGGTACCAAAGTCTAACCTCTCAGGACCCACAAGAATCTGGGTACCAAAGGTCACATCTACTCGTGGTGTAGGTGGACATTCCCTCTTCAACTAGAAGCAAGTGGATTCTCGATGGTGGGTGCTCACGACACATGACTGGAAATGCTAATCTATTCGCAACACTATTGATGAAAAATGAAGGATACGTTTCCTTCGGCAATACCCTTAAAGGCTATATCATAGGTAACGGTACAATTGGTTATCCTCCCTCTTCTGCCATTAACGATGTCTGTTTAGTGACCGAGTTAAAGCATAACTTGCTCAACATTAGTCATCTTGCTGATCATGGTTATTATATTAACTTCGAAAAAACTAAATGCTTTATCTATGATAGATCAACTGGAGACATCGCCTTTGAGGGAATAAGGGAAGATAACATTTACATTTTCTATCTATCTAGTGATACTAACAATGCAGGAAGATGCCTTTACGCTCACAAAGACGAAAAGCTCCCATGGCATCAGCATCTTGGTCATGCCAATATGGATACTATATCCAGACTATCCACCAAGAAGCTAGTCAGAGGACTGCTGGATATCACATCCAAGAAAGACACAGTATGTGCCGAATGTGAAAAGAATAAGGCTACCAAATCTTCTTTTAAATCCATAAACACTAAGTACTACCCGACCATTGCAGTTACTTCATATAGACTTATTTGGTCCTAGTAGAGTAGCCAGTCTTAGCAGAAAAATCTACGCTTTTGTCATTGTAGATAATTTTTTAAGATTTACTTGGATTTTCTTTCTTACAAACAAAAGTCATACAATTTCTATTTTCAAAGTATTTGCTAAAAAGGTCCAAAATGAAAAAGGCTACATGATTATTCGTATCCGAAGTGATCTTGGTGGCGAATTCAAAAATTCTGATTTTGAAAAGTTTTGTGATTTAAATGGTTTTAGTCATAAATTTTCGTGTCCAAGAACTTCTCAACAAAATGGTGTTGTGGAGCGGAAGAATAGAACTCTTGGCGATATGGCTAGAGTTATGCTAAATCAATTCTCTCTTCCGAAATACTTTTGGGCAGAAGTTGTCAGCACAGCGTGCCATGTTTTAAATTGAGTGTTGATTCGACATATTTCGAAGAAGACACCCTATGAGCTTTGGTTTAGTAGGACTCCTAATATTTTTTACTTTAGAGTGTTCGGTTGTCGCTGCTTTATCCTGAATACCAAAGACAACTTAGGCAAATTTGATGCCAAAGCTGACGAAGGTATTCTTCTTGGCTATGCGGCCAAGAGTAAGGGATATAGAGTGTTCAACAAACGCTCCATGATTGTTAAAAAGTCAACTAATGTAACTTTTGATGAGGATAATAGTATAGTTGTTATTACCGACGATGATGAACCATCAACCTCTACACCCATAAATGCAACGTCTGAAACCAGCTCTCCGAAGGAATTACCAAAGAAGTTTTACTTCACTCCTTCTCATCCAAAGGACTTGGTAATAGGTGAAATATCAAAAGGGGTAAGTACTCGATCTTCTGTAAGGGACACTATAGCTAGCACTGCATTCATTTCTCAAATAGAACCTAAAAATGTTTTAGAAGCTTTTAATGATGAATTTTGGATTTTTGCGATGCAAGAAGAACTCAACCAATTTGAAAGAAGCCAAGTTTGGGAATTTGTTCCTAAACCTACTGGCCACTCAATAATTGGCACTAAATAGGTTTTTTGTAACAAAGTAAACGAGGATGGTTCAGTCACTCGCAACAAAGCTCGTCTCATAGCCCAAGGATACAACCAAGAGGATGTCATCGACTATGATGAGACGTATGCTCCTGATGTCCGACTAGAATCCATTCGGATGTTTTACGCATTTGCAAATTTTCAAAACTTTAAACTTTTCCAAATGGATGTAAAAAGTGCTTTTCTAAACGGTTTTATCAAAGAAGAGATTTTTGTCAAACAACCACCTGGTTTCAAAAATCATAAATTTTCTGACCACGTTTTTAAATTTAGGAAAGCTCTCTATGGCCTCAAACAAGATCCTCGAGCTTGGTATGATCGTCTTAGTACTTTCTTACTTAATAAAGATTTTTTAAAAGGGAAAGTCGATACTACACTCTTTATAAAATCTCTTGATGACACAATTCTTTTAGTACAAATATATGTTGATGATATTATTTTTGGGTCTAATAATGAGGGTCTATGCAAGGAATTTACCAAGTGTATACAGAACGAGTTCAAAATGAGCATGATGGGGGAGCTCAACTACTTCTTTGGACTGTAAATCAAACAACTCTCGCAATGCGTCTTCATCAGTCAGTCAAAATATGTAAAGGACATGCTGAAAAAGTTTGAGATTGACAGCATCAAACCGATCAGCACCCCTATGGCTACTACCATAAAGCTGGAACCTGATGAAAGCGGCAAACCGGTCGATCAACGTAAGTATCGAGGTATGATTGGTAGTTTATTATATTTAACTGCTAGTCGCTCCGATATTATGTTTAGTGTTTGCTTATGTGCTAGATACCAAGTCAATCCAAAGGAATCACACATGACCACAGTTAAGCGTATCTTTCGATACCTTAATGAACTATTATGGTAGGCTTGTGGTATCCCAAAACCACTTCCTTTGACTTAATCGAATATTTCGATGCTGATTTTGTGTGATGCAAAGTCGACCGTAAGAGTACCAGCAACACGTATCATTTTCTAGGAAAGGCGTTAGTCTTATGGTTTAGCAAGAAGCAAAACTCTGTCACACTATCTATAACAGAAGCTGAATACATCACAGTTGGCCGTTGTTGTGCATAGATTATGTGGATGAAGCAAATCCTTGAAGACTACAACTTATGTTTCAAGCACATACCTATTTTCTGTGATAACACTAGTGCCATTAATCTGACCAAGAACCCAGTTTGTCACTCAAGCACTAAACACATAAAGATTAGACATCGCTTTTGCGTGATCATCAACAACAATGCATGATTAATTTAGAATTCATAGACACTGAACATCAGCTAGCAGACTTCTTTACCAAACCACTGGCCGAAGAGCACTTCAACTTTCTTTGTCGTGAGTTAGGAATTTTGGATGAAAAGGTCATAAAATAAATTGGACCTACGTAAATAACGATTATGACATATATCTTTATTGTGACTTTGCTATGGGTACAAGCCGAAAGGGTCCTTCAGACAACAAGGCGTAAAAGCCTAAGCGACACGGTGCACTAGTCTTCGGACTACCGCTAGCTGGGATCCGGCCCCTACAGCTACCCCATGGCAGTTTTATCATCATGATTGCTATCTTAATCAGCATTTATTACATGGTTTAATTACGTTTATGACTTATTTAATTTAAACTTTCAAATTCTATCCATTTTCTATCAAAACTTAGTCATTTTCAAAATTTCCAGTATTCTGTGCACATGGCGGCAGAGTTCGGGACGAACTCTGTGTCCATGTTCACAGAACCTTCTCTGATTCTCAGTCATCCGTATTTTTGATCCGATGGTCAGGATTTAACCCGACTTGCTGCCCCCAAAGCTCATAAACCCGAGCGAAAACCCTCTCTCTTCACTTTCTTCTTCTTCCACCTCCATCCAAACATAATTTTCTCAAACCCTAACCCTAGAAACTCTACTGTTATAGCTCTTTTTCTTCCCAAACTCAAGATCTAAAGCTTTTAGGGGGATCTCTTCCATCTTTTCTCCTTTGGGTGAGGTATAATTTCATATTCTTCTCTATTTCCTTTTTAAACTTTAAAATTCTCCATGGCTCCAAGACTCTTTGGTAGAGGCAAGAGAAGAAGGAGTGATGGTGCATCATCTTTCCATCCTCCTCCTCCTCTTGCTCCTTCAATCCATCCACTTTTTAATCCACCACCACCACAAGACCCCAACACCTTCAATGAACAAATTTTTATATCATTGGATGCTTCCAATGAATGGTTTGCCGATTTTCGTTCACAAAGTATGTATGCGGGTCATCCGATCAATTTTACTATCTTTTCGGCTTATGATTCATTGTTCCATGACTTGTGCTTAGATGAGTTAGTTACTACTTCATCTTTAGTTTATCTGAATGCAATACAAATGTTATATTGCAATCTAACTTTTGACGACACACGGATCTACTCCCGTGTCGCCGGTATCGACATCTCGTTCGAGAACTTTGAGCTTGCGGAATATCTTGAAATCTCGGAACCCAATTCTTGGGAGAAACTTGTCGATGCCCGACAGTTTTAATTTCCCGATGGATCTTCGCTTGAGAGCTTCAAGGATGACTTGTGTACTCCTAACACTCGTCCCCGCAAGCTACGGGCTAAATTTCTTAACCCGTATTTTTACGAACTTCATCGAATTATTTTCTCCACGATCTTGCCCAAAGCGGGATCGACCGATGAAGTATCCTACCTTGAGATTTTTGCTCTTTACCATCTCCACTTCCATGTCCCATTCAACTTTTCGCGCACGATGATGGACTAGATGATTTGTGCACGGACGAGACCCCGATCATTGGTCTACGCCCTGTATTTGCCGATGATCTTTCGTGCGTTCCATATTCCACTTGATGAGTGTCAGATCCTTCCTTTCCCTGCCTATCTGTCTAAGGCACGGAGGCTTCTAGCTATTGTTGAGTCCCCTGCTGAGTCTGAGCACTCCGAGTCTGATGCTCGTGCTGATCCTCTTGCTCTTGGCCACCCTGAGCCCGAGCCACCTGCTACCCTTGAGTCCATTCAGACTATGTTGAGAGATCGTTTCCGCTTAGAGGATGATCGCTGGATTCAGATGGATTACCGCACTACCTTACAGATAACGGCCATCAGCAACACCCTGCATGACATCCAGTACTCCCTGGCTACTCATCCTACAGTATCATACCCCATGGTACGAAACCCTTCTCGCAAAGGTTACCGTATCGACGACACTTGGGTCAGAAGGTATCTGGACCCGGATGTAGCGTTTGTTGATCCACGTCGCTCTGCCAGCGGCCCATCTGATTCTGCTGGACCTTCCCGTGCTCCGTGATGTCGTGGTCCTTTTTTATGATTCTGCTGCTGATGCTTAGGATTTACTTTGTTTATGCACTTTGAAGTTTTATTCAGTTGTTATGTAGTTGAACTCTTTGTTTTGTACTACTTTATGCTTATGGAGCTTCTTTTTGGATTATTTGCTAGTTATCTCTTACTTTGGATTTGAGCCTTGGTTGTGTGATTGCATATTTTCTCCATGGTTATTTTTATGGGGGAGCTTATATTTCATTTTGTTAAATACCAAAGGGGGAGAATATGTCATATTTGCTTGAGCATTTTGGATAAATACTTGTGTTATGTGTTATATTGTTTGGACTAGTACTTGTATCAGGACTTCTCTATTTACGGGGGAGCCGAAATGTCCATCTACAGGGGAGCTATATATGTGTCCAGGTATGAATGTTGCGACACGCAAATATCGTAATTTTGTCAATTATCAAAATGGGGGAGATTATTGACCCAAACTGGATCGCAGTCAACCTAATCTTGATAATTAACAAATCGATATTTGGCATGATCCAACTCGACACATAAATCTTCATCAAGCTACAAATCAGACGACTATCACATACCAAGTTAGACAAATCATCATCGACGACTGCTCGACAAATAGTGATGTATCTTGTAATCGAAAGTCTGTATTTTTACACTTTTATTGAGTCTAGGCTATTGTACCTTGAGTCGCACTGAGTACCTCAACCATAGACTAGATAACCAAAATCTCCACAAACAAAAAGCCAAAGTGCCAAAGCCCTACAACTGCCCATGAGCATTCTGTCTCCAAGGAGGCAGAGTTCGGGCTGAACTCTGCCCCCACACAGAGTTAGGGCTGAACTCTGTCTTCTAATTTCCAGGAGCTAATTTTTAGGGATTGCTCATTGCAAGTTGTCTAACGGCCAAAATTTTGAATATTTTGGACAGAGTTCTGGCTGAACTCTGCCTCCCAGAACTAGTATATATAGGCACCCATTTCTCCCATTTTAAATTATCCAATCTTCCTTTCTCTTCTAATACTATAGCCTATACATCCTAAAGAGCTATACTCTTCTCATCTACTAGCCACAAAACTTTCCAAGCCTACAAGGTGCGAGTCGACTAGAAGTTTGTGTGCAAGAGTCTTGAAGAAGTCACTTGGAAAATTTAAAGTTTTACCTCAGCGATCTTTCAAGAAGTTTGCGTGCTCTTCTGAGTAAAGGCACGTGATTGTAAGGCTATTTCACAAATAGTGGATTTCAATCCCGAGCTAGAGTTCTCAGGCCTAGAATAGTCCACCACGAGAGAAACCAGGTTAAAAACTGATGTGTTTGCGTATGCTCTCTGATCTTCATTTACTTTCCGCACTTATACTCTGATTAATCATTTGCTTGTTGGGATTGAATAGAGTTAATTTTTTAATTGTTCATTATTGACACACGTACTCTATTCACCCCCCCCCTTCCCTCTAGAGTTGCCTACACGTACTTCATGTGGTACAATGGCGTTTGCTTTTTCTGAGAGCAATTGGAATATCATCTGGAATTGCGGTGATGGGAACAGAAACCGCAGGCTCAAAAGCTGATTGGTTGAGGGCTGAATTATGCAGAACCACTAGCCTGTCCTTGGATCTTTGATAAACCTATAACGGAGGAATGGAGACAGAAACTGATTCAGGAATGACCGAAAGTGGTATAGAAGACACCAAATTTGTTGAAAATGAAATAAGACGGTCTCATGAGGGAAAGAAAGGGGTAGACTCGAAGAATATAACATTTGTACTGACATAATACTTGCATGACTGTGGACTATAACAACGATAACCTTTTTGAGTATGAGGATAACCAAGGAATACACACTTCAGAGACCGATGAGACTTGTCTCGATTAGGTTCCAAGTTTTGAACAAAAGCGACACACCCAAACACTTGAGGAGGTAAAATAAAATGAGGGACACCTATATGTAATATGGAGAATGGAACTTGATTATTTAACACAGATGATGGCATGTGATTAATTAATAACATGAAGTAAGAACGACATCTGTCCAATACTGTTTAGGGATATGCATGTTGAACATGAGAGTTCGGGCCACATCTAAAAGGTGTCGATGTTTTGCGTTCGCCTATACCATTTCGCTGAGAGGTGTGAACGCAACTGGTTTGATGAATAATACCACGATAAACACAGAAAGTGTTTACAGAAGATTGAGTATACTCCAAAACATTATCAAAACGCAAGATTTGTATATGTTTATCAAACTGAACAAAGACTTCATTTTAAAAAAGTGGATAACACATTTGGAAATTTAGATCTTTCTTTCATTAAATAACACCAAGTCATTCTGGAATAATCATCAACAAAAATAATAAAATAATAAAATTCTTTTAGACTTTGACTCTAGACAGATCCCAAATATTAGAATAAACAAGTTCAAAAGACTGTAACTGACGACTCTCAACACGACGAGAAAAAGAACTACAATGATGCTTGCCTAACTGACAAACCTCACATTAAAGAACAGAAATACGACTCAAACTAGGAACAACTTGACGCAACTTAGCCAAAGATGGATGACCCAGACGATAATGTCACTACAACGGAGAAGTAGAAACAGAAGTGAAAGTCTTCTCAGGTAGATCCAAGTAATACAATCCATCTTTTTTATGTCCCGAACCAATCATCTTCCTCGTCCTGAGGTCTTAAAGAACATAATAATTGGGAGAAAAAGATATAAAATATTGGAGAAATTTGGTTAATTGGCTCACAAATAGCAAATTGAAAGGAAAATTAGGCAGATATAATGAATCAAATATTGATAGTGATTGATTAGGGTGAATGACATATTTCTCAAGCACAGGACGAGTAGACCCATTAGCTAAGATAATATTCTGTTTCATAGGACTACGAGGATGAAAGAGAGAATTTATACTAGATATGTGAGAACTTGCTCCTGAGTCGATAACCCAAGAGGAGGATGGTGACTGGGTTGCTATGAAAGCATGATTACCTATATGTGCCATGGTTGCAGTAGGTTGAGAGGTGGTACTAGCAAGTACGTTCAACTTCTGGAGGATTTATACCAATGGAGATGAGGTATCGGACGTGAAAATCTAATTGAAACCTGAAGTATCATCTCGGGGAGCAGAAGTGGTGACTTGAGACTGCATATTCTTATCATGCACTTGATGTGCATATTCCGCTTTACCCCACTTGTCCCAACAGTAGTCTTCGATGTGACCGAACATTCCACAATAGTTACACTTCCGTAGTTGGCCACGACCACCACTACGACCATTGTCTCTACCACCATGACCATCTCCTCGACCAAAACTACGGCCACCATCTCTACCACTATGACCACCACATCCACCACTACGTCCACTACCACGACCAACATCACTAGCAACTAGGACAGAAGAGTTATTACTCGGCACCACAGAAATCTATCCTTGGAAGGAACAATTGAGATAGGAGAAAATATCAGACACCGTAGGTAACTGCTCTCTAGCAAGGATCTGAGCCTTATAAGGTTCAAGCGCAGGACCCAAGCCAGCTAGGATAAGTGAAACATGAAACTCTAACTTTTGCCGTTGAGCTTCCTTCAAATCAGTAGTAACATGATGATATTATAGCAGTTCCTCCCACAAAGCCTCCTTTGAAGACAAATATTCATGTATTAAACAATAACTCATATATACGGGCCACGTTCCATTTTTGTGAATATGATTCTTCTAGAGATGTCCAAATTAGTTTGGAGGATTCACATCACTGAGCATTAGAAGCAATGTGCGACTCCATATTATGCCACAACTACGACATAACGTATGCATCAGTACTCATCCAATCCTCATAATCGGCGGACATTTCAGGCGGGGGTTCTTCCGTCAAAAACTTTAACTTCTTCTTTGTCCTCAACACTACTTTGATAGATTTGGACCAGGCAAGGAAGTTCGTCCCCATTGAGTTGCATCGTTGTAATTGATTTTTCTAATTCATCATTATGAATAACAGTAAAAGGAGAATGTTAACCTCGCCAGAAGATTCGGTCACAGCCAAACTTGCAGATGCGACAAAAAGACGATGAGATCCGTAGAAACCCTAGATCTCACAACGAACCACAAATGACAACGAACCACAAACGACAGCGAACAACCAACGAGATATGTGGAAACCCTAGATCTCATAAACGAACCACGAACCACGAACGACGATTCATGAAAAGTAGACAAAAATGACCAAATTCGATCGGCCCAGTCGTGGATGAGATATACAGTACCTTCAAAAGATGCTCTGATACCAAGTGGAGTTTGGAGAGAAGAGAAAGAGAAAAGAAGGAGAAAAAATTAAGAATATGAGAAAAGAGATTGCAAGGACATAAAACCCTTAGGTTGCATCTCATATTATTTATATTGATATGCAGTACATGTAAAATTACTGTTATACCCTCATAAGATAAATAATAATAATAATTCTAACAAACTTTATACCCTAATCTTTTTTACTCAACAACTTGATACCATCAACTATTAAATATTTTCAACTTCATATCCTAAAACAAAAACAAAAAACCTTAAACTACCCCTGTCCCTCCCTCCCTCTCCGGTGGTGCAGCCAGGGGTGGAGGGAACAGGGGTGGGGCAGCACGCTGGAGGGGGGTGAACAGCCGGTGAGGTGACCGGAGGGGGCGGGAGTAGGGGGAGTGGAGGGACTGTGGTGGGGAGGGGGTAGTTTTAAGTTTTGAACAAGGACATTTATGTCCAATTTTTTTCAGGGTATCAAGTTGTACAAAAAAAATAATGTATCAAGTTGAAAAAAGGAAAATAGTTGAGAGTATCAAGTTGCAATTAAGTCATTTTTTCTATTATATATGACAGCTAAGTATAGATGTGTTATCGCCGTGGCACAATTTTTCGATGAAAAACTTGAGAATATGAAACGATTGTAAAAACAATGTTCCAACGCAACACTTCTAGGAAGGTTGCGCAAGTATAACGAAGATCTAAAAAGATCTCATTTTAGTATTACGAGAATCTAAAAAGATTTCGTAATCCATAGTACTTCTAAAAAGAAGATACAATTAGAATTACTGGCAGCAATGAAGAAGGTGACTGGTGAAAGATGGAAGAACTCCTGCTGGGGTGAATAATCACCGTTGCTCAAAGCTTTATTCGCCCTACACGAATAGCTTTCAGGAACCAGCAAGTTCGTCGGAGAACTTGGAACACTCCTGCTCTTCTGACTCCTCGGATGGACACGAACTCCCATGCAAAAGCAATGTTGGTGCGGCGCCTTTCCTCTTTCTTGAAGGCTGATGGAATTCGCAAGCAAATTTCGATCAGAACTGTGTTAAAGAACACTTCAGAATTCTCTGTTTACTTGTGTTAAAAAACAATTCGTAAACTTTATGTGGTGGCTTCTATTACTTGTATATCTATAGCCTTGTGAGAGAGAGGATGCTTTATATAGGCCCTGCAGCAACTGCTCGATTACCACAAAGTTAGGGACATGGTAAAAACTACCCCGAACATGTAGCAACCGCCCAGAACGTGCAAACGTACGTTCTGCTGCAAGTTGCGCCAACTGCGCGCACCCCGCGCACCTTGTACTCAGTGCACTGAGCCACTTGCGCCAACCTGCGCCACATTATGCCTCATGAGCCCATGAGCCCGAGTCCGAGTACGAGTCGCTAAGCCCCTACGGGGCTTAGCTCCCATAGAGATACAAGTCCTTTGGTCTAGCCGATGTGGGACTAAAATTCACTTTGAAAAAGACCAAAATCCAACAATCCCCCACATCTCTATATATGAGTATAAGTGTTCCCCACAGTAACTGTCCATCATGCATTAGGAGAGATGTCGCTGACGACTTGAATCTTCCCGTATGGTTCAAACAACAGACTATAATA
Source organism: Iris pallida (assembly GCA_029216955.1). Classification (NCBI taxonomy): domain Eukaryota; kingdom Viridiplantae; phylum Streptophyta; class Magnoliopsida; order Asparagales; family Iridaceae; genus Iris; species Iris pallida. The sequence continues at coordinate 176,414 of JANAVB010011396.1, read as the reverse complement.
CAAGAATGGACTAAGCCTTGAATTCTACATCATAGCTGAAATTTTTCCCACTCACATAATGTAGTTACATATGCTTCTGGCTACACATTAAAGGCCCTATGCCAGCCTGGTTTCGGTGTATAATTTTGGGCGTCTACAAGTTTACCCTCAAGAGACGGCCTGATATCTCTTTGTCCATACACTATAGGTGAGTTCATTATAAAGAGACATGGCATGAAGCGCTTTGCGCTTCCCTTGCGGTGCTACGCCGCTATGACATGGCTTAAAGCCGAGGCCCTACCCCGTACCGGGAACCTCATGAAGCCTTAGGCTCCCTTGCGGTGTTACGCCGCAACGACATGGCTTGCAAGGCAGAGGCTTTATCCCTAACCGGATACCTCATCGTGGTGTCGTGCCACTGTAACATGAGGAACTCCTCCTCTTTGTAGTGCTGACTACACCCCTCTTTATTTTAATATACAGCATTAGGCTAACTGCCTATTTGCGGTGCTACGTCGCTGTGACTTGGCCTGCAAAGCCGAGGCTTTATCCTATTCCTGGGTAGCACCCCACATATAGAAACCTCATCGTGGAGTCACCCCACAGTAGCATAAAGTTTCACTCCTTGTAGTACTGTTCTACCGTGCTTCCTGTAAAGCACACCAGACATTCATAATGCCTGAGAACTCATTAAGGCATTTAAGCCAACCTTCCCACAGGATCCGTTTTCCGTAGAAAACAACAGTAGACAACAGTGGTTATAGGTCCGTAACCTCTCCATGCCCAATAGAACATGTACCCACCGTTTCTGATATTCTTCCAGTTAATGGTCCTCCTTTGAACCAAAAGCTAGATGCTTAGTAGATAAATCTTTGAACTAATAGCATAAAATTTTATGGTAGGAATACAATAACTAATATCAGAATGCTTTCAAGCCCATTTTACATGCTGAGTCATCGACCAGCTGGCGCTTGAGGCCCTTGGTGAACGGATCCGTCAGGTTTTCCTGACTCCGAACATCAATCACTGCAATTATACCTCTCTTAATAAGATCGTGTACTGTCCTGTGCTTCAACCGCACAGTCCTCTTCTTTCCGTTGAAGAGGTTATTTGATGCCACCGCCGCAGTCGTCTGGTTGTCGCAGTATATCGGTATCGCCGGTATTTGCGTCCCAACCACTGGAAGATCATACATGAGCTCCTGAAGCCATTCTGCTTCCTCGGCTGCGGTATCAAGTGCAAAGAACTCAAATTCCATGGATTACCGCGAGAGCATAGTCTGCTTCTTCGACTTCCACGATATAGCAGCTCCACCCATTGTGAAAATAAATCCACCTGTGGACCTCTCGCTCTCCACCTCTGAGCACCAGCTGGCATCACTGAAGCCTTCCACTACCGGCGGATCTCCGCTGTAGTACAGTGCATATGTTTGAGTCTTCTTGAGATATCTCATAACCCGTTTCACAGCTTTCCAGTGTTCAGCACCTGGGTTGCTCGTGAAACGACTCAGCATTCCCATGGCGAAAGCTATGTCAGGCCTTGTGGCAGTAGTAGCATACATCAAACTTCTGATTACGCTTGCATACTCCAACTGCCTGACATTTTCCCCTGAATTAGGCTTCAGCTTCAGATCACACCTGTACGGCGTATCGATCCCTGGAAGATCCTGATACCCATAACGAGTGATCATTTTCTTAATATAATGAGACTGTGACAGCGCTAGTCCAGTGTCTGTCCGGATGATCTTGATCCCTAAGATCACATCAGCTTTCCCCAAGTCCTTCATACTGAACTTGCTCGAGATGAATTTCTTTGTCTCCGTGACACAGCTCATATCCGTACCTAGGATAAGTATGTCGTCCACGTACAGACAAACGATCACACCTCTTCCATCAGCGAACTTCGTGTAAACACACTTGTCCGTCTCGCTGACCATGTAGCCATTTGACCTTATAACTTTATCAAATTTTTCATGCCACATCTTGGGAGCCTGTTTAAGACCGTACAAAGATTTTACCAACTTGCAGACTTTGTCTTCAAGACCCTTGATGACAAATCCCTCTGGCTGTTGCATATAAATCTCTTCGGTCAGCTCGCCATTTAGGAAAGCCGTTTTCACATCCATCTGATGTATCACCATCTTATGCATCGCTACGAGAGCAATCAACATTCTGATGGTAGTCATCCGGGCTACTGGAGCATATGTGTCAAAGTAGTCAATCCCCTGCTTCTGAAAAAACCCCTTGGCTACTAACCTAGCCATGAACTTGTCAATAGTTCCGTCTGCTTTCATCTTCTTCTTGAAGATCCATTTACATTCTATGGGTTTCGCTCCTTCAGGAAGATCAACCAACACCCAAGTGTTATTTGAGATGATGGAATCAATTTCATTGTCAATCGCCTCCTTCCAGAAAACTGCGTCTCTGGACTTCATCGCCTCATCATAGGTAAGCGGATCTGCTTCCACATGATAGGTGACAAAGTCACTTCCGAAGTCCTTCGGCCTCCTCATACGCTTAGCTGACGGCTCAGCTTGTTCTGGTTCAGTCGTTGTTTCAACAACAACATCTTCTTGGACCACATCTTCATTGAAGACTTCAGTTTCCTGTGCACCCTCATTGTTCTCCGGTACATCCGCAAGAACAATATTCTTGTGCCTTGCAAATTTGTCTTCAAAATATTCTGCGTCGCGAGATTCAATGATATGATTTGACTTAATATCAAGAAATCTCCGAGCATTACTCTTCTCGGCATACCCCAAGAAAATCGTCTTAGTAGTCCTTGTCCCAAGCTTCTGAATCTTCAGATCTGGAAGCTTGACATATGTCAGACACCCCCACACTCGAATGACATTCAATTTACGTCTGACCTTGAACCAGAGTTCATGAGGAGTAACGTCTGAAGTTGCATGAGGCACTCTATTTAGAATAAACGTGGCCGTCAATGCAGCTTCTCCCCAGTAGCACTTAGGAAGACCAGCAGTCAACAACATTGAGTTAATCATTTCTGTTAACGTTCTGTTCTTTCTCTCTGCTACTCCGTTTGATTGAGGAGAGTACGGAACCGTAGTCTCATTGACAACTCCATGTTCTTTGCAGAACGATACGAATTCATGAGACCTGTACTCCCCACCTCGATCACTTCTTATTCTTTTGAGTTGTTGTCCAGTCTGCCGCTCAGCTTCGGCTCTGAACTCCTTGAACTTCTCGAATGCTTCGTCTTTAGCCTTCAGCAAGTAAACGAATGCATACTTTGAGAAGTCATCGATGAAGGTTATGAAATACTTCATTCCGGCCTTTGTAGAGAACTGTTTGAAGTCACAGATATCGGAGTGTACCAACTCCAGAAGATCTGTACTTCGATTAACCCGAGGAAAGGTTTTCCTTGTGATCTTCGTTTAAGCACAAACTTCACATTTCTCTACCTTACCCCCACATTTGGAGATAAGTCCTAGACTAGACATTCTGTTTATTCGTTTACAATGAACATGTCCTAGCCAATTATGCCACAACTCAAGAGTATAAGCAGAAGGAGTGATTGCATTAATTATATTAATTACATTGGACTGATTCACAAGCTGAATCTTGAACATTCCTTCGATATAAAAAGCTTTTCCGAAATATGTTCCCTTGATAGACATCACCATCTGGCCAGCATTGATGTCCATCCTGAGGCCTGCGTTGCATAGTAGGCCTCCTGAGATCAGGTTCTTGGCGATAGCAGGTACGTGCTTTACGCCTTGTAGCGTCAGAGACTTCCCAGAAGTCAGCTTCAACACCACCGTCCCGATCCCGAGCACTTCAGCTTGTGCCTGGTTCGCCATCATAACCACTTCAGAAGTAGGTGTGTAGGTGGTGAACCACTCCTTACTGGAGCAGACATGGCAGGAGGCTCCAGTGTCTACCGACCAGTCAGAGTCAGTCCTTACCGCATCAACCTGCGCAATCATAGCAACAACGTCAGTGATCATAGATACCTTACTAGGCTCTCCTTGCTCTGATTGCTTGGTCTTTACTTTGCATTCACTTTTGAAGTGGCCCTTCTTGCCACACTTGGAACAAGGCATCTGAGACTTTGTCTTCTTTCGCTTGAAAGAAGTCCCCTTCACGTTCAGATTGTTAGGGTCCTTCTTCTTGCTGTGGGAAGCCGCCTGCTTTCCCCTTGGTTCCTTGGTATAAACCAGATTGGCGTTAGCCAATTGCTTGGACAGTGCGTCCACCTTCAGTTGAGCTCGCATCTGGTCCTCAACATAGATTTCCTGCAATAGATCTTCAAGACTGATCTCAAGCTTCTTTCTATGCATATTTGCATAGAACTTACTCCACCCAGCGGGAAGCTTTGAGACAATCCCTCCAACAACAAACTTATCGGGGAGGGGCATCGCCTCGTCTTCCAACTTTTGTCGCAGTTTCAGAAATTCCTTTACCTACGGCAACATGGACTTCTCGTCCTCAAAGAGCCATTTATGATATTTTTCAACCGCAAATATCTTGCTCCTGTTCTTGTCTTCTTCGTACAGTTTCTCCAGAGACTCCCATATATCTCTGGCAATTGGTTTTTTACTGTAAGATTCTGCTAGAGAATCCTCCATTGCATTCAGGATAAGCAGCCTGCAAATGCTATTTTTTCTTCTCCACTTGGCCTGAAGTTTAGTAGCCGCAGTGATTGCGGCAGCAGACCCAGTATCTGAAACGGTAGGTTCCTCTTCAATAAGCACGTGATCAACGTCTTCGAGTTGAAGAGTGAGATAAACCTTCCTCTTCCAGACTTGATAATGCTCTCCATCAAACTTTTCTAACTTACAAAAGTCAGTATTGAGGAGTGAAGCACTAACGTTTTCCATCGTAGCAATAAAGCTTTGAGATTGTTATCGCCGTGGCACAATTTTTCGATGGAAAACTTGATAATATGAAACGATTGTAAAAATAATGTTCCAACGCAACACTTCTAGGAAGGTTCCGCAAGTATAACGAAGATCTAAAAAGATCTCGTTTTAGTATTACGAGAATCTAAAAAGATTTCGCAATCCACAGCAATCGATCGTAGTACTTCTAAAAAGAAGATACAATCAGAATTACTGGCAGCAATGAAGAAGGTGACTGGCGAAAGATGGAAGAACTCCTGCTGGGGTGAATAATCACCGTTGCTCAAAGCTTTATTCGTCCTACACGAATAGCTTCCAGGAACCAGCAAGTTCGTCGGAGAACTTGGAACACTCCTGCTCTTCTGACTCCTCGGATGGACACGAACTCCCGTGCAAAAGTAATGCTGGTGCGGCGTCTTTCCTCTCTCTCAAAGGCTGCTGGAATTTGCAAGCAAACTCCGATTAGAACTGTGTTAAAGAACACTTCTGAATTCTCTGTTTACTTGTGTTAAAAAATACTTCGTAAACTTTCTGTGATGGCTTCTATTACTTGTATATCTATAGCGCACTATGCGCCTAGCGACGATGCTGACGTGCTAAGTGCAAAGTGCGCCAATAAAACGCCACATTACGCCTCATGAGCCCGAGTCCGAGTCGCGGGGCTTAGCTCCCATGGAAATAAATTTTCCAAGAGCAAAAAGCATGAATGCTTTCAATTGTTGATTTAGCCTTTTTTCTATTAGAAAAATAATCCCACATGGCACACCCATGTGCACCTCCACACCACATGTGCATCTCTAAACTAGCAAAGCTAATATATAGAGATACAAGTCCTTTGGTCTAGCCGATGTGGGACTAAAATTCACTTTGAAAAAGACCAAAACCCAACAAGATGTTCCAGAAACTAATCAAAGATTGAACACTGTGGATCCATTCGAAATTGATGCATCAAAGCTAGTCTAATGGCATTGCCAACATTTAGGGACAAAATGATCTTGGCATGCCTCAAGAACTAAAAGAAAACAACGCCTCTGTGACAAATAACCATAAGAACAATGTTTGAGAAATGGTTGTCATCATGCTTGAAAATTTTCTAAAAACTAGAGAGGAATTTTAGCCGAAAGCTTAGGAAGAACATGAGGGGGAAAAAGGAAATGGAGAGGAAATAATTGACAAAGTTACCGGAGAAAACTACTTTACTCCAACCAAAACAGAAAGTTGCTACAAGATCCAGAGCAAGAAAACTTATTAGAGGTACCTAAGTTGGTCTGAATTGCTTTTATTTTCAAGCTGTTCTTCATTGCATTTGCACTTGTTGCAGAACAATTTTTCCCCATTTTAAGTCATATTACAAGAACCAATGGGAAAGAGGCTACTGAAAGTATAAGTAAAGGGTCAGAAAGTTTACGTAGTTAGAGATGAACAATGCTATGTTCGCCAAACATTGTCATCAAGGGTGTATCGTTTTGGTTTTTTATATGAAAGTGGTCATTAGTGACCCGCCCCCGACTCCATGATGCGGCAAATCCAACGTGTGTATATTTCAATATTTGAGCCATCATATATTGACTTGCACATGGGTGTGTTAGCCCAAGTGGATAGTACGATTGGAGTTTTTTTTTCTAGTCGGCAAAGTTCAAATCTCATAAGATATGTTTGTTTTTGTCACCATTTTTAGGAGAATCTCCTTTGGAACTAGGCCCCGTACGGGCCTAGTGACATGAACAAGGAGATCTTTTTTTCTTTTGTTCATAGGAGTGCTAATGGCTGTGCACATCAATTAGCTACCTTTTCTTTGATTCATAATTCTATGAACTATCTCACAGTTCATGACAACATTCCTGATTGTATATATGATCTTGTCGTTCGCGACAGATCTGTCTGTTCTTCTGTTAACTCTTGAATGAATGATATTAATATTTGTTCTCAAAAAACATCGGCGTGCGGGCTGCATGGGCAAGGAGGGCTTAGGGCTGCTAGGATGCGTAGGCGCCCGGCGTGCCAAGGTGCTACTGGGTTGTGTGGGTGCCACAACGTGCCACGAGCCTGCGGCTGCTTCTCCTTTTCTACATTCTTTTTACTGCTTCAACCAGTCAGTTATAACCATCCGAGTTAGTAGGGTTTTAACTCCCTTCTTTCCCGCCCACTTTGGCTAGTGGGCAGTTGGGCCGCGGGAATGATGACTCCTCTATAAAAGTTCTTGAAAAAAAAGAACATCGAGAACAAGAGAGAGAATTCACATAAGTCAGAAAAAGTGAGTAGCATCAACAAGTGTAGTGTGGCAGCAGCACTAACAGTGCAGCAGAAGCGAAAGTGTTGTCTGAATTGTGTCCTATGTCCACGAGGTGACAAAAGTGAGTGTTATACAAGTTCTTCTGGACTTGTTAGTTCCTCGGAGTGGCTCGACAAAAAAAGAATAAAATTTTGCTTTGAGCAACGATAATTCTAAGCACCTAGCAACGAATCATTTAACAGTTCTTTGCAGTGATATATTGTGGTGGTGAGTCTTTACTATAAGCGATTTAGTGGTGCACTTGTTGCTTTATTTTGCTTAATAGGGAAGCACTCGGTGCAAGTCTCTAACAAGTTGATATATATTCTGCGACAATATTTGCAAGATAGCACTTGGTGCTTTTCTTTGCAAGCCAAATACAAGCTTCATTCAAGCTAGTAGTGCACTTGGTACCGGACTTGATAAGTTTTGATTGCTGACCTGTCTCTTCTGCGAAATTTTTTGACAAATCTTGTACGAATTTCCAACAAATTCACAACTATCGAGGGAGCACGCCATCGGCACGAGGTGCTGTGTGCTGCAGCTTTGTGCCTTAGCTGAGCATAGATGCACGTCCTAGTGCACTATAACATGCTATGCGCCAGGAGTTGCGCGCTTTATGTTTTTTTCTGACGTAAAATAGCCTAACCATTCAAGCCCACAAGTAAAACCAAGCACAATAATAATCCCAAGGTTTTTCTTTTCTTTTCTATTTCTTTTTTTAGGTGATCAAAGTCACTTCCTTTACTCTCTTTTTTCTTTTCTTTCCCTCACCCACCGGAACCACTCTCCCTATATTTTCTTTGTTGTTCTTCCCCCCCTCCGACACATCAGAGAGCCTCCTCCTCTACCTCGTGCTCTTTTAGTTTATCTTTCCTCCCAAAATGAGCTTTTTTTTTTTTGCTTATTTGCAACTTGATACCCTCAACTATTCTTATATTCCAACTTGATATTCTAAATTTTTTACTCAACACCTTGATATCATCAACTATTAAATATTTTTAACTTCGTACTCTAAACAAAAAAAAACCCTAAACTGGCACCCTCCGACACTCCCCCTCCACCGCTGCCCTGCCCCCGCTCCTCCCACCCCCGGTTGCACCACCTCCCCCACCCTCTCCGCAGTGTTGTGGCTATGCGCACGCCGGGAGAGGGGGGGCGGGCGGTGGTGCAGTCAGGGGTGGAGGGAGCAGTGGCGGGGTAGATAAACAGTCGGAGGTGGCCGGGGGGAGGGGTGGTTGGGGGTGGAGGGACTGTGGTGGTGAGGGGATAGTTTTAAGTTTTAAACATGAACATTTTTGTCCTTTTTTTTTCTTCAGGGTATCAAGTTGTACCAAAAAAAAGTTTAAGGTATCAAGTTGAAAAACTGAATTAGTTGAGGATATCAAGTTACAATTAAGTCTTTTTTCCATTATATTTTTTTCTCCTTTTTTTTAAATTTAATTTCTGATTTTTCTTTACTTTTACTTCATTTGATGCATGAACATATTCTTTACTGTCCGGTTAATTAATCTCAACCAACAAGTACTTTGTTACTTCTCACCCCCACCCACGGTACCTACAAGTTCTTCAAGCAAAATGAATATTTGATGACACAGTTATCCAAAACTGCACCTGCTGGAGAGAGTGAATTTGGATGCTGATGTTTTCAACAATTTGTTTTCCATTGGACTTTTTTCTCCTCCCTCATCTTAAGTTGGTGTTACAATGTTTTATAGATATCTTTTGAATTCTCAAAAAATCTTGCTCGAGTTATTTCTTCCTTGGTAAGGTTATGTGCTGATCTGTTAGATAGTTGGTTAGATATTTATCCTAGATTGTTGTTTCAATGGTCATTTGATGTTATAGTATTTTCTAGATTATTATAAAAAAATTGTAAAATCTATCCGTGCTTCAACGAGGTCCGGGTCGTGCCATGCATCTTTAGCATTAAGGGTACCTTGTACCTCGCCATGCGCCATGACATCATTGTCACCAAATGAATTTACAAAAGTAAAATGGACTGAAATATGCTCACTTTTGCTGTTGGTCTTGAAGTTTCCGAGTTTGATACAAGGACAATTCAGTTTAGAATCGTCTACATCTTTCAATGATCTTTGGGATGTTAAGGAATGGTAGATACAGAGGGCTTAAGTGCTTTTGAAATCTCAGTTTCAGTGGTAAACGGAAAAGGATAGAGAGGTTGGACAGTTTATGCTTCATATTTCGTTGTTGACTTCAAAATGACTCATCCATTATCTTTTATTTTATTTCTGACCTCTTATTAGAAAAGAGATCCAACTGCCAAGCCCAAGAGGAGATATGGTGATGCGAACATCGTGGGTGGCAATCTGTGTTCTCCCTTTGGGGAAGTTCTAAGACATGTAATATTTTGTTTGATTGCTGAAACACAATAGAATGAGCGTGCTCCCACTTTTCACTAAAGAAAAAAAAAAATGCATCAAAGATGGTATGGGCACCTCCACTTCATGGATTTGGCTCTTTATAATCAAATGTCGCTGCAAATATATAGTAGTAACAAACTCTAGTACATAGAGACTCTCAGACTTGAATTAATGTAAAATTGTTGTAAGGTATTACACAAAATATGGAAGAATCAAAAGTCAGGCTCAAGACTACAGAAATGTAAACATACAAGAGACAATAAGATATACTTCAAGATAAGGAATCATCATTTACCTGTTAGCAAGTTTAGAGCCAATTCTTTGTTGTACAGCACTTGACATCGACCTTGAGCTCCATGACATCGAGGAACACTCGAAGATCCAAAAAAAACAGAAAGAAGGCTGAATCCTTTGGCACCCTCCACATATATAATGTAAAAGGTTTGTGTGCTGGCGAATGATAGAAGCTAATTGGAGATTCTAACTCAGAGTATCAGGCTAAAGCAAATGGGAGATTCCAACTCAGATTATCAGGCTTTCAGCCATTCATGGAAGTAGGACTGCATATTATCACGATTAATAGCACTGCCGATGTTTACGGTGGGGACTATCTTGTCAGGCCTCAGGAACTAAAGAGAAAAGGCAAACATGGTTTTATCAAAATGTGTACCAAAAACAACAATAGAAATAGTTTTTCAAACATACCTTTACAAATTCTCTTAGCTCCGTGAAACTCGAGTGTTCACTATAAGGAACTCCTGAAAAATATGAACCCTAGAGCCTTAGTGTGATAGAAATTTTACCTACAGGAAGTATATAATAGAAGCTCCTGAGAACTTAAAGAGAAAACATATTCCAATAATCTGCAGTGTGATTTGTTGCTATTGCTGATTAGAAATTTTCTAGAATGGGTGATTGTGGCACACTCTAGGGACGGAGGCTTGTAAACATTGTGGCTAAGGCCAAGAAGCAAAATGATTTGCAAATATAATAAATCAAGGAGCTTCCATATGCATCTCTTAAGACTCGTGTTATTATTTCGAAAATATTTTTTTCCATATTTGCAATGAAACTTGAGGCTAAATCATTTTAGAACATTATTATTTCTCATGTGAAGAAAAATTACTACTTGTATGGTGTCTTAAATCATGTAGGCAATGGACTCACAGATGTCCAGTTGATAGAAATGCAAAAACATATTAAACTACAAGCTCAGCCCGGTAAGCCTAAAAATTACCAGCTGGTGGTTTAGAAAAAATCGACTAGCGTACTTGTAAGTACGGACGCTCCAAATTGGGTACCATATCAATGCGATCTGTTGGATACATACCAGACATAAAATAGAAACCAAAATAGTTGTGGACACGCCAAAATCAGCATCATGTCCGTATCATGTAGTTTCACGTCCATGCCCACAAAACATAGGTGTTTACACTTGTGAGGAGAACAGACGTAGCTCACAAGTGAAACAGCATGTATGTGTTGCTTTCCAGAACGAACAAATATTTGGCAAACCATCACAATGGAAAAATACCCTCCAGAAATTCCTTGCGCAATCGATGGAATCATGATGCAATGGCTCCAGTCGAACAAAGAAAATCTATATATTAAGATGGGGGAAATTACCCCAGCATTGCATTAATGGTAATTAACAAAATAAAAAACCAGTAGAAACTTACCATATATGGTAACGTTGCCTTTGGAGCTGGGTTTTATTAGATCGAGCTCTTTTCCAGTAGTCTCAGAGTACGTCCATCCTATATAAACCATAAAAAAGAAAGGATCATGGATCACAAAAAACAATCACATATTCAATAAATGATAATAAAAGAAATTTCTCACCTGTAGGCCGAAATGCCAAGACTGCTGTGAAGTGTTGCTTGTAATTCTTCACATACTCCTTCAAATTCTATAAACATCCCCATTCTTGATCAATAAGAATATCAAATACAATTTCTAAACTAGAAGCAAGGATAATTAAAGGATACCTCAAGTCGCAAGAAAGAAAGAGGCAAAACATGCAAAGAAGAGCTTTCTCCGCAGGAACAAAGTTTTCCAGACAAGTCAGGCCAACAAAAAGACTGCAAGATCCGCCTCCTTGAAGCATTTGTATATTTGGGAGCTACAACAGAGAGAACAACATCTTGAGAAGAATATATGCATAACTGAACGCTGCAGTACAATATGTAGTGAAAAGATGATAAAAACTACTGATTAGGAAGATAATAGATCTTTAAAAAAGAAGTATCATGATATTGATAGGTAAGTACATCTTATCTAAAACTTAAATGCATGTACCAGCTCTGTCAATTGCATTCTCAAAAACCTAGGTTTAAACTAAGTTGGCTTACACTAGTTATTCCCTCAAAGCACCCAGCAAAATTCTGTCCTGGGAAGTACGGAAACTGTGGCAGGTGCCATACCCGTGTAGGACATCTGTTGGATACTGGAAATCTGTCGCCAACTTTCACGCAGGGTAAAAAAAGTGTTGGCACTTGCTTAGGCATGTCTGGCATAGTGGCATGGCAAGAGTATAGTGAGCAAATTGAATTTCTATGATACACAATTCCTTGAGTGATAATCATCCCGACAATATGTAAACGCCCAAGTAATTCTCGTGCAAATGTAGTCTGTGAGACAACTATGGTAGCCAACGGTAACAAAATCTTCCAACGGCCATCTTCTAAAGTTCACAAAAGCTAACTTACAAATGAACATACAAGGATCCCAACTTTTACTGCAGAAATCAAGTAAGCTTTAATGGAACGAAGCATGATGAAAAGAGAGAAAGGAAAAGCAAGAATTTCACAAATAACGAGCATGACAATGCCTACCCCCAAAGCATGCGATATAGCAAGATAAACTTGCTCTTTTCCTATACTGTAAGCTCCAACAACAATCAGGGTTTTTGGATGCTTTGCAAGATAATTGCGAGTTATCCGCACAACAAAACTCACAACATCCTCTTTAGGTGGAAACCTGAATTCAGCAATCAACTTGTTAAAATAATGATAAGGGATATCTGAGAAGATCTTACATAGTTGAAACTTAGGATTTCACCTGTACTTGGGGTTACAATATGTTGTATCTAGGTAAAGCATGTTGATGTGCTGATTTAGGAGAGGGTATGACTGCATTGGTTTAGAAGCCCTAAAATCTCCTGTATGCAGATAACATCGCCCATCCTTTAAGCGAAAATGAATTAGAGCTGCACCAGGGCAATGATTAGCTTCCAACAATGTCACTTTCACTCCCTCGATTACATTCTCCTCGCCAAGTTCCAGAGGACAGATGTAACTGTAAAAATGGGTTTATAGCAATTAACTTTATTACTTAAACATAGCCAAAATTGGCTCAGTATTTTACATGTGAAACAGAAGGTTCACAACACCAATAATAATTAGTGATGATCAAAGTGATGATACTAATTACTCTTCTTAAGTAGAAGCCTACTCTGTAGTTCTTACAGTGAATTTACCCCGAGGCACATTTTCACTAAGCGGGCTGTGATCGGAGTGCAGTATATAGGGCCATGAGACCATCTCTTGCTCAAACCACCATAGTGGTCATAATGGAAGTGGGAGAGGAAATATGATGTGCATCCATCTACTGATCCATACCGAAAAGCATCTACTGTAAATGGTGTACCTACAATCATTAGGGAAAAGAGATTTGATAAAGCAATCAACCTAATCCCTCGGCCCCTTCAGTGTTTGTTATAACAATTAGAAACTCAACAATGATTAAAATATGGTAACTTGTAAATCTAAAGATTCTAGACAGTATATCATAATGTAAAAATATTGAGATAAGGTTAGATCAAATATCCTCACTTTCAAACAAGTATGTGCAAATATATATATATATATATATATATATATATATATATATATATATATATATATATATATTATATATATACGGTCGTGCCCAGGTCTTGTCTGTTGTGAATCGAACACTGGACACATTTGGATACCAGCGTATCGCAACATGTCTCATGCAAATCCGTGTCGGGTTCGAAACCGACAGATTCGGTACACACTTCGGTGTGTCCGTGCTTCCTAGAGGGGGAGTATACAAGAGCCTTTTATCTTCTAAACAGTATTACAAGGTTTGTTATATAACATATTCTCTCGCCGCCATGATGGTTGTAAGTACTTCTCTCATTTGTTCCTATAGTTATTTTCTCCAAGTTGCTCTTGATTGTCATCTAAGCTCACCTTACGAAGGAGAACAGAAGAGTCTTCATCTTCCATTTAATGTTATTCCCTTTTCGTTTTATGTTTTCCTTTAATAGTTGTCAATTTCTAGTCATGTACAGCCTACCTAGTTTTCCACTTGTTTTATCTCCTATATATTGTTGGGCGTCAAACCCTAATGAATTAGTCCAACAAATTAAGCCATTTCGCATCTTAACAGAGATATTGAGAGTGTCCAACGCTCTGCTGCAGAAGCAACCCTAGAGGTGTTGCGAAAAGTGAGGCAGCTAGAAGGATGAAGTTAAGACTCTTTTGAAGGTGAGAAGGCCAGAGCTTGCATTGGTGATACTCCTAGCAACAGTGTGAAAACCCTATACTTCTTTTCCATTGAAAGTATTACGACAATGACTGGATGTACCCACAGAGATTATTGCAGTAGAAAGCACCAACACTCCAAAAATAACTGTTGTGTATGTGTGCATCGTGTTAGACGCGTATTGGACACGATAGAAACTTCAAAATCACTACGACATGTCAAAATCATTTGTGTACGTATTGTGAGATACTTGCGTCCGTGCAACACAAATATTGCGAAAATTGATATTCATAAAATCAAATTAGACCATTTCCATAATAAATAGAGAGATTAATATGATAAATCCCATTCGATTTCGATTTTGTTTCTCATCAAGCACACCATTGTAGAAGTATGGAATTCATGCGCCCCAAAAACCAAGTTCAAGAAGGCGCATTCCTATGCGCTGCAAAAGGCATGCGCCAGATGTCACAAACATAGTTGGCGCATCCTAAAAGACAGCAAAGACAAAAAGTGCATAAAAAGAAGATTTTTATTTGATCACAATATATTGAAAATCTATTACATAAAATGGACTTTTCATTACATGGAAAATCTACTACAAAGAGCTATTCTAAAGCTATTTCAGGCACAACACTTCTACGATGAGTCTCAGCCACTACCAGCACAGGCGCATCACTTAACCTTGTCCTCTGCCATATGGAATGAGCGAGCGCATCGCTCTGGCCTTAACTTTGTCTTCGGCCATGTGGATCAGCCGATGGTGGCCGGCGCATCTCTTCTGTCATGTGAACGAGGCACTGGTTGAGCAGAATTTGGGTTGGCAATCAATCCAAACCAGGTAATCAACATCTTGGCACCCTGTTATCTCGGGGAAGAATACGGCCAGTGAAGTGCACGAGTACGAACTGCTCTGCCAATAGCCAACCCGGTGTATCTCAGTTCTCTGATGGGGTTCTTCATCAAAATTATAGCTTTTTGAACGAGGAGATCTACAACCCACAGCCAACCAACTCGCTAAGGGGGAGGCTCACGGCCATCGAAAGTTAAGTTTGTTCTTAACATGTAGTCGGGTGGAACGAGAACGAGCAAATACTTCTCTCTTGGAACACACCTATCTATAGGCCAAAGCACAGTCAAACCCATGTGCCAAGTGGCAATCTCTCCGAGATTAATGGGATGAACCTCACACTAATGGCAATGAATCTGCCATCTCGATTTCAACTAAGTAAAAAGTCATTATTTCGAGCCCCAAAATGCTCTACGAGGTTGACCAAAAACAATGTGCCTCCACAAACAAGACCGGGTGATGCGCCCCACAGTCGATGTGCCAACATAGCTCCTCGCCCATCAGCATTTAATGCTGAGTGTCAGATGTCAGCAGAATGCGCCTCGAAGACAGTGCAAACGACAATTTCACATAAAACGAAGAGTCATCTTACGTCAACACGCGTCGGTGTCATCATTTTTTTCACTTACAGATGTGCTCAACCACGTGGCTAACCCCACTACCCCTCGCATGTGCCCTAAAGTCATGCGCCCAAACTCGCATACGCCCCAATGGCCATGTGCTAAGTTCCCCACACGATGAGCCCAGACGGCGCATCAAATCTATCATCGAGATCTTTGAGCAATGTACACGCGTTACGTGTCATTAACTCAGTCCTGCTCATGAACGGGTGCCAACCACCCAAGATCTCAGCAACAAGCGAATCTCAACAACTGTCACGTGTCAGCTCATCCGCAGCCCAACAGTACAATTACACCAGATTCAGTTCAAGCTTCCCGGACGCAGCGCCTTGCGCCCAACAAGTCATGCGCGTAGCGTTCCTACGTGCCAAAAAGTCCATGCGCGTATTACATATGCGCGCATGGATGGTTCATTCCACCATCTATAAATAGAAGGATCATTCCCTCATCAACAAACCAGAATTCAGAGTCACAGCATACCTCAAGAAAGCCGAATTGTCGTCCGGACCGAAGACTTGCAATTGTCTCTTGATCATCGTCAGATCGTCAACGGAGTAAAAAAAAATCAGAAACAGTATTCGATCTCCATCGTCATACGTCCCCAGAAAATGAATTGTACTTAAAAGATCCTGTTAAGGATCAAAGTTGTACTTTTCTTGTATTTGTTTGAAAGTAAAAGTCTCTACTACTTTTCAATGGCAAACAAGCTGGTGACTTTGCTGGGGACGACTTTTTCCTCCAACGAGAAAGTAGTGTCGCAATCTGACGACAACAAACTCGGGTCCTCTTAAAAGATGTTGGTTTGCGCTTCGACCAGCAAGCTTACGAGTAATTCCTCTACGAAGATAGCGCGAGCCCTTCGAAGCGGCTATCAAAGTCGAAGAAAACTCACCAAGTCTGGGTGCCCAAAGGTGATGCACGCACACCAACACTGGAGGGACTACGCCAGCACAACCACTCCCTACTGTTGATTCCATCAAAAAGCCAAGCGTTGCTTCTAGAGTGGCGCATCTGTCTGGGAAGCGCAGTGCTGACTGCCACTCCCCTGCCCCGTCCCATTCAAAGAAGATGCGCCGGAAGAACAAAGGTGCAACCGTACTCCCGCGCATGGGTTCTGTTCCGCAGGAAAAATCTTATGTCTTCGACAGAATCACTTGCCACCATGGCAAGGAAAAGTTGGACTCTGAGTACTATACGCCTTCGCGAGCTAGTACGAATAAATCCAAGGCAGCACGGGTAATGCGCTCTCGATGTGCTATGCCAACAGTAAGCCAGAAACGTGCGTTGAAAGTCATGTGCGTGGCTGACGGCAAGTTGTACAGAATTGACTTAGACGCTCTTGTGTCCCGAATGGGTTAGTCCTCAAAGTCCCCCTCCCACTTGGGTAAATCCCATGCGCTGGAATCAAGTCAGGGGACAAATCTTGTGTTGCCGAACCATGCGCCTACGTGGGCTGTGCGTACGAAGTAGGTTCAACTAACAATAAGTGTTGTCTCCCATCAACAATTTGGGCGCATCTCATGCGCTAGAACCAGATCAAGAAGCGCATCACCCACATACACCTAACCGCTTGCCCTAGCCATGCGCCTGAAGTGGATGTAAATGTGAATCTCTCCTCGCACGATTTACGTGACGTGATTACGAACAAACGTAAAGCGGAAGAGATGACTACTATGCACAACGCACCCATCACGGGGCATACTTGTGCTACTGTCACCATCAATTGTTGTTGTTGCAAAAAAGTGGCCCCACCACCAAGGCAGTCCGTGTTCCAACGACTGCAACTTGCTGCACCCGTCCGACGTCGTCTCGAAAAGAGGTACCAATTGAAGACAAGGAAGAACTCTTAGTTGTCTCGTGTCGTGCTACCTCACATTCCTCTGTTGTAAAAAGGAATCCTAAGACTAATAACCCTCAGATTTCGGCTAGTGCATCCAAAAGCCGACCCCGAGGCAGCAAGGTAGCAGTGCCCAACACCGGGGTGTTCCAACACACCCGTTCCAAAAGCAAGTCTTCCTCGGGGAAGATGACTTCTACTGGGGGTAGCAATCCTCCTATAATTCACACAATCCCTCTTTCGAGGATGAGAACATCTGTTAAGGAACAGATACCGATGTGGCTGGGGTAGCCAACTCTGGAATTCGAAGGAGGAAGCCTTGATGTCAGCTTTCCCACAAGAGAGCGAGGCCGAAAGTGAAAGGTCCACAGTCCCAACTACCTCGTCCCACATCATGCCCGCTTACATGACTGGGGATGGAAACGGAAACGATAGAGACACCTCAAATTCAAATCTCCTACAGTGCATTGACACTTTGGAGACGGGACTTCAGACTCTCACTTCCTCCATGCAAGCCTTGACACAAGTCGTGCTGGACATCCGACCTAGTTTGGCTGCCCAACCTCCGACAAGGGCCCCTACATCCGCAAATCCCGACCCAAGAACCAATGGGGAATCAAATGTACCACCTCCAACGTGTATCCTCAGGAACGGATCATCATACCCTGCCTCGGTCGACCGCTCCCTTGGAAACGGATCATCACACCCTGCCTCGATCGTCCGCTCCCTCGTCAACAGAAGAATTGTTCGAGCTTATGAAGAACCTACGCACTCGTGTAGAGGCAAAAGATAACAAGAAGAGCGCCGGAAGCTTGGGATTAAGCAGCATTATCCTCTTGCTTAGAACAACGTGGTTTATCCTCCTAAGTATAAGCCACAAACGTTGACCCCATTTGACGGAAAGGAGTCTCCCCGTCGATATCTAACATACTTCGCCTCCATGACGAGGCACTTGCCAAAAGATGACGCATTGCTCACTAGTCTATTCATCGGGGCGTTAAAGGGAATGGATTATGAATGGTTCTGTAGCCTTCCTGACAATTGCATATCCTCCTCCTTTGAGGATCAGAAGCACCTTTCCTCTCCCGATTCTATGAGGGCGGAATGGACATGACAATGTCTTCTCTCATTGACCTCACCCAGAAAGAAAAGGAACCAGTTCGAGCCTACATTGAACGCTTCCATCAGGCAGCCCTAATGTTACCTCCTGATATCCCAGAACCTGTGCTAATGGATTCCTACCGCAAGAACATGTCGTCGACAGTCAAGCTTTGGGTTGATTCTACCCAATATACAGACTAGACTTCATTCATTATCAGTGCTGATAGCAATGAAACAAAGGCCAAAGATGCTCGCCTTCTGGGGTCCGCTTTCCCACATTAGACGACAAAGGAAAAAGTCATTCCAACAGCAATAACAGCGAACGTGAATCCAAGGGTAAACAGACATTGACTGTTAATGCCTCCAAGGGTGCGTCAGCTCCCACTCAGAAACCAACAACCGCACCACGGCAAAAGGAGGTCTACTCCTTTAATGATAAGGACAGTCTGCAGCTCTTCGAGGTACTTATGCAATGAGATAAAATCAAATTGCCTGACCCTAAGCGCCCCGATGAGGTGGACAGAGTTGGCGATCTGAAGTATTGTTACTATCATTGGTTTGTCGAACACCCAACTCGAGACTGTTACATACTGAAGAACTACATCCAACGCATGATCAATACGAATGTTCTCACTCTTGACTATTATGAGGACAAGACAGTCTCGACAAATATGGTGTCCCTTTAGTTTGGCACCCTTCCACCAACCGAGGCCCAGGATGGCGTCGTCCCCATCCCAAAGGCGACAATAGAAGTAACCAATCTTCCTCCAACCCGTGACAACATGAGTGGGTTGGTGCCACTCACCACGTCCCGGGATGAGATCATGTGGGTTCACCCAGATCTAGCCCCGGAGCTGACTCAGTCGGTAGTACGCTATACCACCAAAAGCAAAGGCAGAAATTCCAAATCCTGCCATATGGTCACTGCCTCTCCTCTCAGAAGAAGCCTTGTCGGTCGTGACAAGGGCAAAACAAAACACCCAGCAGGAGGAGGTCCCGGCTAAAGAATTGCCTCCCGCTGCTTCAGGGGAGGGTCTATCCCAACCTTTGGCGGGAGACAAACAAAAGCAAAAGGAGGCTTGTTTTGACTAGCCTCTGAGAAAAGATGAAACTTTGGAGCTGATCAAGTCCCATAAGTTCAACATATTGGCTCAGCTAGCCAATACTCTAGCTCGGTTGTCTCTCTTTGAGCTTCTCCAACTCTCTAAAGATACTCGAGATGCTCTATGTGAAGCGCTGAGAGACGCTGAGTCCTTCATGAGCCAGGTCCAGCAGCCTGAAGAGGACCCCGCCGCTTGTCCACACTGCCATAATGTGGGAGAGATCATCCCCAACATTACGTTCTCTCAACAGGACATGTTGCTCAAGAATAATCGGCACAACATACCGTTATATTACACGGGGTATGTCGGTGCCATCAAGGTGGACCGGATACATATCGACCCCGGTACTTCTCTCAGCATCATCCCTCGGAGTCTACTCCAGACCCTGGGGATACCGATGCATCGATTAACGGCATCCAATACTACGATTAGCGGCTTCAATGCCGGTAAGAGTAATCCAGTGGACAAGATCCACTTGAAATGCCAGATAGGTGATCTCTGGACAGAGGTGACATGCTATGTCATAGATGCCGACATATCCTACAACGTCTTGCTGCGACACCCATGGATACACGAGTACATGATCGTGCCGTCCACCCTCCACCAGTGTATGGTAAGTAGCTCGCAACGGCATCGTCAGAACATAGTTCGCTGACGTTGATCCCTTCAGAGGGATCGATACGTACTATACCGATGTTGATCTGTACAAATCAGTCCACTTGACGACGATGACAATGATGCTGATGACGAAGCAGAAGTCGAAGCAATAACTGAAGAACCATCGTGGCAAAGCTTCATAGAAAGGTCCGACTCCTATCGTAGTCAAACTCCCAGGCAAGGCCCAAGAGCCTATCAGGGTCAGATTGTCGAGAAGGTCTCCAGAAACTCCTCCGAGATCACAAGACACCCCGACTGCCAGGACATGAGCTCCTCTGGTGGCCAGGCTACGGCAAAAGGCCCCCACACCTCCTCATGTAGCTATCCCGGTTCTCACAGATAAAGAACTAGGGGACTATATATCTGTCCATACTGAGGCACCTTCACTTAGTGATGTAATCCCCCGGGATAAGATCCCTTATTTTATCAATAAAATGCTATCTTTGAACTACTCTAATCTTCCACATTGGAATGCTATGTATACTCTCAATAATGCCTTAGGAGCGTTACAAACGCAAGTAACAACCGTCAATACTGTAAATCGGGTCGTTCCGTCACGAGGTACCTGTTATGTAGTTCCGCCCAGGATAAAGGACGAGAAACCTATAATCTTTGGTGGAGTGGAACGTCATCAAGACCTCTTTCCCGTTGAACAGTAGCCCGATAATGGCAAGATGTAAATATACCGTTATACCACACACAAAAAGTACCTCATCCAAAAGATAGATTATGACTTGAATAGCGGTAAAGGGTTGAACTACGGCAAAGGTCGACGCCTTCCCCTACGACTTTCCGTTCCAAAAGGGAAGCCTCAAGACTACTATCACCGCACTCGCCAGGGAGAGGGTTACACAACGCCTCCAACAACCTCAGAGAGTTCAAAAACTGAGGTTGAGATGCATTCATCTGAAGCCTCCACCTGGAACTCCGATACCAGCACCGGTTCAATCTTCAGAAAAGTATTGTTATTCAATATGACGTCCGCACATCCTCCAGAGGTAGACAACGATCAGACACTAGAATTCTTCGAAGAAGAAACTTGGGCTCAACGCCTGGATCTCAATGGAAATTGCGTTTCAAGCAACGGGAGCCCCCTACCGAAGAAGTCGAAGAAATCGACTTAGGGGATGAATCCTCGTCCAAGCTCATCTTCATTAGCAAAAACCTATCAGGGGAAGATCGGGAATCCTTGGTACAACTCATCAAGGAATACATCGACGTCTTCGCCTGGAGCTATGAAGACATGTCGGATTGGATCCGCAAGTTGCAATGCACAAACTTAACATACTACCCAACGCTAAGCATGTTAAGCAGCAACACTTCCGTCCCAATGTCAGATGTCAGCAGAATGCACCCCATAGACGGTGCAGACGACAGTTTCACATAAAACAAGAGTCATCTTACGTCAGCATGCGTCGATGTCATCATTTTTTCACTCACAACTGTGCTCAGCCACGTGGCTAACCCCACTATCCCTTGCATGTGCCCTAAAGTCATGCGCCCAAACTCGCATGCGCACAGACTTGTCATGCGCCTACATGCGCCACGTGTCATTGACCCAGCCTTGCTCATGAACGGGTGCCAACCACCCAAGATCTCAGCAACAAGCGAATCTCAACAACTGTCATGTGTCAGCTTATCCGCAATATAACAGTTACACTAGATTAAGTTCAAGCTTCCCGGATGCAGCCCCCTGCGCCCAACAAGTCATGCGTGTAGCATTCCTACGTGCCAAAAAGTCAATGCGCGTATTGCATATGCACGCATGGATGGTTCATTCCACCATCTATAGATAGAACGATCATTCCTTCATCAACAAACCAGATATTCAGAGAGTCAGAGCATACCTCAAGAGAGCTGAATTGTCGTCCGAACGAAGACTTGCAATTATCTCTTGATCATCGTCAGGTCGTCAACGGAGTAAAGGAATCAGAAACAGTATTCGATCTCTATCGACACACGTCCCCAGAAAACGAATTGTACTCAAAAGATCCTGTTGATGATCAAAGTTGTACTTTTCTTGTATTTGTTTGAAAGTAAAAGTCTATACTACTTTTCAATGGCAAACAACCACCAGTCATGCTTTATAGATCAAAGTGTAGACAATTAAAAAACATGTCCATAAAATTAGTGTCGTATAAATGAGAATGCTAAGTTGGATGAGTGATTAGACATTAAAAGATAGAATAAGTAATGAGTGTATGCGAGGAGATTACAAGTGGTGTCAATCAAGGACAAGATGAGAAAAAATTGGCTTAGGCAGTTTGGACATATGTAACATAAACCAGTATATGCTCCAGTAAGGATAAGCGGTAAGATAGTAGTTAAAAGAGCTGCAAGGACTATAGACAAGACTAAACAACATGGATTGAGGTTTTAAAGAAGGATATATTTTTAGTGTTATAGAGAACATGGTCCTTAAGGTTGTGTTTAGTTTGAGAGAAAGTGGAAAAAATAAAAGAAAAAGAAAACAAAATTATTATTATCATGTTTTGGATAAGAAGAAAATGAAAAAGAAAGTGAAATAGTCCTGACAATTAAGATTTTCCTTCTCTCTTCTTTCCTACCATAGTGTGATTCTATTTTCTTTTATAACTCCTCCCGATTATTTTCTTTTTCTTCACTCTCTTTTGGTCTCCCTCTGCAGTCTCTCTCTCCATTTTATCCCGGTCTCTCTCTTTCTCTCCTCCCTCTCTCTCTTATTCCTTTCAAATAAATTCATTAACCAACCACTCCCCCCTTTTCTCTTCAACTAAACAAAGCCTAACAGAGCCGAATGGAAGAGAAGATTCAAATAACCCAAAATTTTGGGATAAAGGCTTTGTTATTAGGGGTGTTTGGATTTCCGAAGTAGGAAGGAAGTTGAACAATGCATACACAAAAGTTTGGAAGTGTTTTCCATGTGCATTAGAATTTCATGCTAGTTCTTATCTAGAAATCCGTCTTTGGACATTTGAATATATGATATTTTTTAACATGAAAGTGGCCAAATTTACACTTCCATGAGATGTCAAATAAAAGGAGGTAGGAAAGTACATTATAATAATAACAAATCTTAATTAATAACCTAACTAAATGGACAATTATTTATCATTATTGATTATTTAACTTTTAATTTAAGTATTAACAATTAATATCATCAAATAATTTATTATGTATTATAATGTATTAGAATAATGTTATACTTAATATTTAGCTAAAATAATAAATAAATACTAATACTAACTATTTAATTTGTTAGGAATTAGTACTCAATATTATTGATAACCTTAATTAAACAAAACAAAAAATTTAACTTCTGTAAATTATGTATATTACCAAATATTTCATTATCTAGTCGGGAAAGGAGCAAGAAAATAATGGTGTCACCAAACTGAGTCCATAATCCACGAATTACTCTAATAATGTTTCTTAATAGAGTATTCTTCTCCCATAGCTTCTCTCTCGTTTATCTCCCTCTCCCTCTAGATGCATCGAAAGGCCCCTCATTTCTCTCTCCAAGAGGAAGATGGGGATGACTTCCAAAGTCTCGGGCATATTCCAAAAGCTCATTCCTTTGGCCACTTCTGGCATTGAGAACGACAAAGCTGATGCAAAAGGAGCTTCCTTTTTGGTGCAGGAGAAGGTATTTGTGTTTTTCTTAGATTTCTATAACCTGGACGGTGTTTATTTTAGGGAAAGATGTTCTTTCCTTTGGAATTTGATCTATTTTCGTAGTTTGCAGTATCGATCGATACTGATCCGATATGCTTGGCATGTTCCGATCCGATACTCGATACTAACCGAGATCGACAATGAGAGTCTCTTTTGCGATCAATTCAGCAAAGAAAATTGAACGAAAAAGACCAAACAACAAAAATGTAAAAACATAGTAAACTTGTAAAAGCATATAAAAGAAGAAAACGTATATTTCGCATGTAAACCAATCGGCAAGGGTGACTACTATTTCATTCAATTTCAAAACTACTAAAAAGACATGAAACACTTAAAATTATGCCTAAATGTATAAAATATTCTTCTAAAATATTAATAATTATATAATTATTTGAATTTCGATACCAAAAAATCTGACACTCTGATCCTAAACTGCCGATACCACCGATTCCGATACCGATACTGCGAACCTTAGTATTTCGGCTAGTTTTGATCCATGTATGCGTATTTTCTGATGGGAATGTTAATTTAATCTATTTCGGCTACTTTAGAAATTTAGTGGATTTTATTAGAAATCATTATAACAAAAAAAATAATAAAAAATTTGGTACTTCGGACGACATCCGCATTTTATGTCAAATGACAAAAAAACAGCCATATTATGGCCTACAGGAACTGTGGGGTGCTTTTTGGGCAAGTTAGCCAAACAACCGAAGTGGAGCCATGAAGGTTGCATATGCAAAAACACCCACTTCATGGCTCCACTTTAAGGAACCAAACAGCCCTTGTTGTAACAAGTACGTCAGCAAGTTAGTTAAGAAAGGACGATGCCCAAATGTTGGTGCACCAACTAGGAATCCAAGACACTCTAGAATCGATGCAGGGTCTATGTCATGTTGTGTTGGAATGTATTGGACACGATAGATATACTGCAAATGAAGCATTGTTACATCCAAAATATGTGGCGTGCTCGTGTCACTGTGTCCATATCATGTCATGTCATGTAGTATTCGTCTCCATGTAACATAGTGCAAAACTCACCATAAATTTAATGAATCAATCACGAATGACCTACTTCTCATTCAGAAACTAAACACTTCGTCAAACTAGACTATTTCAACAACAACACTGACGAAGGAAGTGCAAAGCTCACCTGGAATCTTCTTATAGAAGGGACAAGCTCGCGGTCGATGGGATCCACTGCGACTGGCGTCATTATCGACCGAAGCTCCTCCGACCGCCGCCGCCCTATGCCTCTTGCGAGGCGGAGACAAAACCCTAGGCTTCGGCTCCTCCTCTTTCGGCTTCTTGATCCCCCACATCTCGAAAAGATCCCTCTGCGGAGCCCTAGGTTTGGGCTCCGCCTCCGGCTTCTTGATCCTCCAGACCTGGAAGAGGTCTCTCTGGACGAGGCTCCTCTCCTCCTTCTTCTCCTTGGCCAGCGTTGACCAGTCCGTCCCGCTTCGGTAGAAGTCGGAAGCAAAGCTTCTGGCTCCTACGGAAGAACAGGGATCGATCAATTTGGATTTTGTTTTGGTATCGGCTTCGTCGTCGTCGTCATCTTCTGATGATGGAGGAGCGGAGAGCGGGAAGCCATTCTCGTCGAGATCGACGACCGGAGGAAAATCATCGTCGATGGAGACGGAGATTTCTGCTGATTCCATGGAAGAGGAAGTCTAGGGTTTCGTTTCTTCTTCCTTCCTTCAAAGTGGCATGTGAAAGTGGCGGGAGGATGGGATTATAACTTTTTCTTTTTCACTTTAAGGCGATGGAATTAGAATTGGGGGTGTCCGAGTTTTAGATGACGTTTGGGAACGAGCGTGAGAAGCACTTTTTTATTTACTTTTTATTATTTTAAAACTTATTTATTTATTATTTTAATTTCTTTCTACCAGTTTACTTTTGAGTAATATCAGTAGACATAGGGGTGAGCATTATTCGGTTTTGAACCGAAAATCGAACCGAACCGAACCGAATAAGAGACTCGGTTCGGTTTTGAAAAAAATCGGTTCGGTTTCGGTTTTGAAAATACTAAATTTTCTTATTCGGTTTCGGTTTCGGTTTTGGGTTTCGGTTTCGGTTCAAAACCGAAAACCGAATAAGGGTCCACTATGAAGGTATGCTATGCTCGACCAATTCAGCAGAAATCGAGCACTTTAGGCAAAATCCTAAAGATCCGCATTCAGAAATTGTATATAGTAAAATTACTATATATAAAATCCTTACACCTCAATCATGGGGTTTGCATCCGAATTTCGAGAGGGCAATGCTCTTCAGAAATAATACGACTTCAATGAAGTTTACATACTGGGATTACATTGATGCTTTCTTTTATGTGTTTTACTATGAAAATGACAAAAGGAGGCATTCCTGGTTCATCAAGATATGTCCTAAAATATTAGAGCAGGACATTCTCACCTGGTTCAATAAGTGGTGGAATTACTTTGGAGCAAACCTGGAAATCTTGTCAGGACCATTGCTCAATTTGTTCGACGAATGGGTCGAGAAGGCAAAAATTTGCCAGAAGAAACAGAATTTTTATGATGAGGAGACAACTATGTTATTTTTCGTCTCTAATAATATTCCCCACATAATGAAGTGGTCTCTCAAATGCGCAGAGGGAGAATTTGGAATTTACAAATTAAAAAGAATTTTTCTCATCAAATGGTGGAACAGAATTGATGAGAAAGAAAAAATAGCAGAAATCAAGGCATCACTTGCAGCAGAAGCCAAAGAATCAGTTCGGCTGCAAGAAGAAAAAGTAATGGATTATGAGGATAATTACCTGAGAAAATTCAAAGACCATATACTCAGGAAAAATCCTAAAATATCCAAAGAAGAATTAAAAAATAAATGTCGCAAATATATTTATTCCCAAATGAAGGAATATTCGGCGATACTATGCTTCGAGAATTAGAGGATGATGAATCAATGAGATCATCAGAAGCGTCCGTCGCAGCAGCTCATAGCGATAAGGAAGAATCTTCTGCAGAAAGCAATAATGAAGTGGTGGTTGAATCGTCCGCCAGTCACGCGCCACGAAGGCGACCCAGGAATAGTGAAGATGATGGAAAATAGATGACAGCTGTGCAGTAGCGGAATAAAGGCAGAATTGATGAAGACAGCCACAAATAATGATAATTGTGGACGTGGGGCCTACAATCCAGAATATGGCCAAAATCAAGATAAGAGAGAATCTCCTTTAATAAAGCAAAAGGAGATATGACATAAAGTTGTCGGGACACGTATGTGCCTAATACACTGCGTAGCTCCAATAATTCACTCGAGGCGGTACTTCTGGACAGATGGCTTGCAATAACCTGATACTGCCGGTTGGCTTCGGGGGTGTTTGTACTATAAATAGAGGCCTTCTGTCTCATTTGGGTGTGCAAGTTTGTACTAGTTTTTCTATTTTCTTCTGTAAGAGTGTGAGTTTGTGAGTGCTTGTACTACTACTATTATCAATAAAAGTTCAAGTTTACTATTTCGATCTTGTTTTTCTACTCTACTGGCCTCTTTGAAGATCC
Source organism: Iris pallida (assembly GCA_029216955.1). Taxonomy (NCBI): domain Eukaryota; kingdom Viridiplantae; phylum Streptophyta; class Magnoliopsida; order Asparagales; family Iridaceae; genus Iris; species Iris pallida. Next base: position 149,051 of record JANAVB010011396.1, on the reverse strand, counting down.
TGTCTACGATTGGTATCAGAGCCATGATGGCTCGAGAGTAGGTAAGTTCTATCTTGCTAATTTCTTTATGTGACTATTAAAATGTAATCTGCTGTTGTTTTACTACTACTAGTTGCTATGTTTGAATGCTTAGGGATAGTTTGTATGGTGTGTCTATGTGTTGTGGGACGGCACCAAAGTCGCGTAGGCGTTTGATGGCAGAGAGTGCCTAGTTTAGCCGTAAATCGTTGACAGCCGTGCAACCTTTTTACTACCAAAAGAATTAGACCTAAGCCATTTAGATATTAGCGATAGTAGTATTGATATTAACAGCAGGATGCAGGTTAATAGTTTACATGAAGAAGGTAGCAAGATAGATCCTCCTCAGATGAGTGAGCAGCTGGCAAACCTAATAGGTTCGAATAAGAAGACCCTTAATAAGGGTAAATCAGTTAAGAATACTAATCTGTATGAATTCCCTACAGAATTAGAGGAGTTGAACAAATGGACAATTCCTAAAGTTCAACCTAAGGAAATATACCAAATAGGTACTTTTGATTTCAAGTCTTCCATTGCAATTAAAACAATGGAAAGAACTGTTCAAGTCTCAGATAATGAACAAATAATTAAGTTATTATCTGAAGATGATATCTCTAATTACAGAGATAAATATAATTTTATTCATATTGGACTAATACAAGTAGCATTAAAACCTTTAACACTTCAAGGTTTAAATGCATCATTATTGACAGCTTTAAGAGATGGTCGGTGTTTGGACTGGGCTCAATCCCTAATGGGAGTCATGCAGACAAGTCTCTGTCATGGTCCAGTATATTTTAATGTCTATCCCAATTTGAGTTTATCTCTAACAGATGCAAACCTGTTAGAAGCTGTGTCTTTGAATCTAAAGACATTTGGTTATAATTTTCTTCCTGGATCTGAAACTATAGCAATAATCTATAGAGTTCATTTTAAGGTGTTAAATACTTTAGCCCCAAAAGCTAAACACCTTACTAAACCAGGACAGACTACTTTAGTAGAGACTAATCTCTTGACTACTAAGGTAGCTACTAATAGAATAATAAAGTGGGAAGAAATAAACTTTCCCAATGAATGGACCCTGAATATGGCTGTACCGCCGAAACCCATAATGGATTCGGAAATAGACCAAATAATTCAGACTCCAGATGGCGATGTGGAAGTTAGATTTACTCCACAAATAAAAGCCAGAATCTCCACATCAAGTTCTAGGAGATTTATAACTGAGAAATCCATCTCAGATAAGCAATCAGAAGCTGAATCTTCTAATATAGAAGAAAGTAAAATAAAAAAGCTTTAAATAAATGAATCTAATGTGGTTCACCCAATATATGCTTCCAAATCAGATTCTCAGTCATCTAAATTAGATGAAGAGCCGACAATGTCGGAAATGGCATTTAATTTTTAATGGATTATAGGCTCTCACCAGCGATGATTGAGTGCTGTAAGAAAGAATATTACAGCGAAGCAAATAGAGAATTTAGGGAATGGTTTCAACACCAATTCAAAGTTCATCAGCGTAGAGAATATAGAAAAATGTATGAAGAAGACCTTCCAAATATGCAGAAGGTACGATGAGAAGTAATACTTCTACCCCTGGAGTTTCTGATGAGGAAACGGAACCTCAACAGAAATTAGAGAAAATAGATCTCTATGTTACCCAAAAATGGTACATTCAAATAGATTTACTCATTAATAATGAGTATTATATTAAGAATTTGATTGCACTAGTAGATAGTGGTGCAGACCTTAATTGTGTTAAAGAGGGTGTGATTCCAATAAAATATTGTGAACGCACAACTCAAACACTGAGTGCTGCAAATAATAAAGCATTGACAGCACCATATAAGGTTACAGATGTTAATGTCTGTAAAAATTCTGCCACCATACCACTACAATTTGTGGTAGTTAAGGAAATAACTCAGCATGTTATTCTAGGAACCCCTTTCCTAGAAAAACTTATGCCAATAAAGAGTATTAATTTGAAGGGAATTTCTACTGTATATAAGGGTAGAGAAGTGATCTTTGAATTTATTCGTGATCCAATGATCAAAATCCTCAATGAAATAAGAGAAATTGATTTTAAAGAAAATCAAATCAACTTTCTCAGAGAGGAAATAAGGCAAATACAAATCTCTGATCAGTTAAATAAGCCAGAGATGAAGGATAGAATACAACAAGTTGAAGAAGAGTTTAAGCTTCAAACTTGTAGTAATCTTTCAAATGCTTTTTGGGATCGGAAACAGCATATTGTTTCACTTCCATATGAGGATAGCTTTAATGAGAAAGATATCCCAACCAAGGCGAGGCCATGCCAGATGAATCAGCAATATCTGGAAATATGTAAAAAGGAAATACAGGATTTAATAGACAAGAAGCTAATAAGGAAATCATACTCTCCATGGAGTTGCACAGCATTTTATGTAATGAATAATGCTGAGAGGGAGAGAGGTGTACCAAGATTGGTAATTAATTATAAACCTCTTAATAAGGTTTTAAAATGGATTAGATATCCAATCCCTAATAAGAGGGATTTGCTCAACAGAATTGTTAGAGCAAGGATATTTTCCAAATTTGATTTAAAATCAGGCTACTGGCAAATTCAGATAGCTGAACATGATAGGTATAAAACTGCTTTTACTGTTCCATTTGGGCATTATGAATGGAATGTTATGCCCTTCGGACTAAAGAATGCTCCGTTCGAATTTCAGAATATAATGAATGAAATATTCAATAATTATTCTGAATTTATTTTATCTTATATTGATGATATATTAATATTTTCTAATTCTCTTGATGAACATTTTAAGCACTTGAAAATTTTCAAGCATTTAGTCATCAAGAATGGATTAGTAATATCAGCACCAAAAATGAAATTGTTCCAAACAGAAATAAGATTTTTGGGACATAATATAGCCAATAGGACAATAATCCCTATTGATAGAAGTATTGAATTTGCTTCTAAATTTCCCGATGAAATAACTGATAATAAACAGTTACAAAGGTTTCTTGGGGCTTTGAACTATGTTTCTGATGTTTACAAGAACATAGCTCAAAATACAAAAATTTTGTATCAAAGATTAAAGAAGAATCCACCTGCCTGGTCAGAAGAACATACTAAGGCAGTTAGGATAATAAAGCAGAAGGTTAAAAATTTACCTTGCTTACATTTAGCCAATGCTGAATGGTTTAAAATTGTGGAAACAGATGCCAGTGATATTGGCTATGGGGGCATCTTGAAGCAAAGAAACCCTGAGACTAATAAAGAGGTCTTGGTTAGGTTTTGCTCGGGTAAATGGAATGATACCCAACTTAATTACTCCACAATAAAGAAAGAAATTCTTTCTATTATTAAATGTATACATAAGTTCCAAGGTGATCTTCTTAATCAGAAGTTTTTGCTCAGAATAGATTGTAGCTCTGCAAAAACTGTCTTGGAAAAGGATGTTAAAAATCTAGCATCAAAACAAATATTTGCTAGATGGCAGGCTGAATTAGCTATTTTTGATTTTAATATTGAATATATTAAAGGTGAAGAAAATAGTCTTCCGGATTTTCTAACTCGCAAATTTTTGCAGAATGAGCAGACGCGATAAGGGCAAACAGCCCTGGAAGCCTCCCAAATGGGAGCAACCCAAAAGTCGAAAGACTCACAGGAGACAGGACCAAATTCCTGTTCGAAGAAATATTATTGCTTCGGCTGATAATGTATCTAATGAGCAGCAAAGGGAAAAAATTTCCTACCAAGAGGCAGCAACTCTTGCAGAAATAGAAACAATCTACACTCAGAAATCAGCTGAGGAAGACATCATATGTCTAGATCGAAATGATATTCCTGTGTCCCATGACACTTGGGATCCCTGGCAGCTCAAAGAAAAATACTTTGAGAGAAATTTTTATCCCATAAAAATGAGGGCGAGGGTCCACTATGAAGGTATGCTATGCTCGACCAATTCAGCAGAAATTGAGCACTTTAGGCAAAATCCTAAAGATCCGCATTCAGAAATTGTATATAGTAAAATTACTATATATAAAATCCTTACACCTCAATCATGGGGTTTGCATCCGAATTTCGAGAGGGCAATGCTCTTCAGAAATAATACGACTTCAATGAAGTTTACATACTGGGATTACATTGATGCTTTCTTTTATGTGTTTTACTATGAAAATGACAAAAGGAGGCATTCCTGGTTCATCAAGATATGTCCTAAAATATTAGAACAGGACATTCCCACCTGGTTCAATAAGTGGTGGAATTACTTTGGAGCAAACCTGAAAATCTTGTCAGGACCATTGCTCAATTTGTTCGACGAATGGGTCGAGAAGGCAAAAATTTGCCAGAAGAAACAGAATTTTTATGATGAGGAGACAACTATGTTATTTTTCGTCTCTAATAATATTCCCCACATAATGAAGTGGTCTCTCAAATGCGCAGAGGGAGAATTTGGAATTTACAAATTAAAAAGAATTTTTCTCATCAAATGGTGGAACAGAATTGATGAGAAAGAAAAAATAGCAGAAATCAAGGCATCACTTGCAGCAGAAGCCAAAGAATCAGTTCGGCTGCAAGAAGAAAAAGTAATGGATTATGAGGATAATTACCTGAGAAAATTCAAAGACCATATACTCAGAAAAAATCCTAAAATATCCAAAGAAGAATTAAAAAATAAATGTCGCAAATATATTTATTCCCAAATGAAGGAAATATTCGGCGATACTATGCTTCGAGAATTAGAGGATGATGAATCAATGAGATCATCAGAAGCGTCCGTCGCAGCAGCTCATAGCGATAAGGAAGAATCTTCTGCAGAAAGCAATAATGAAGTGGTGGTTGAATCGTCCGCCAGTCACGCGCCACGAAGGCGACCCAGGAATAGTGAAGATGATGGAAAGTAGAGGACAGCTGTGCGGTAGCGGAATAAAGGCAGAATTGATGAAGACAGCCACAAATAATGATAATTGTGGACGTGGGGCCTACAATCCAGAATATGGCCAAATCAAGATAAGAGAGAATCTCCTTTAATAAAGCAAAAGGAGATATGACATAAAGTTGTCGGGACACGTATGTGCCTAATACACTGCGTAGCTCAAATAATTCACTCGAGGCGGTACTTCTGGACAGATGGCTTGCAATAACCTGATACTGCCGGTTGGCTTCGGGTGTGTTTGTACTATAAATAGAGGCCTTCTGCCTCATTTGGGTGTGCAAGTTTGTACTAGTTTTTCTATTTTCTTCTGTAAGAGTGTGAGTTTGTGAGTGCTTGTACTACTACTATTATCAATAAAAGTTCAAGTTTACTATTTCGATCTTGTTTTTCTACTCTACTGGCCTCTTTGAAGATCCTGTCTACGATTGGTATCAGAGCCATGATGGCTCGAGAGTAGGTAAGTTCTATCTTGCTAATTTCTTTATGTGACTATTAAAATGTAATCTGCTGTTGTTTTACTACTACTAGTTGCTATGTTTGAATGCTTAGGGATAGTTTGTATGGTGTGTCTATGTGTTGTGGGACAGCACCAAAGTCGCGTAGGCGTTTAATGGCAGAGAGTGCCTAGTTTAGCCGTAAATCGTTGACAGCCGTGCAACCTTTTTACTACCAAAAGAATTAGACCTAAGCCATTTAGATATTAGCGATAGTAGTATTGATATTAACAGCAGGATGCAGGTTAATAGTTTACATGAAGAAGGTAGCAAGATAGATCCTCCTCAGATGAGTGAGCAGCTGGCAAACCTAATAGGTTCGAATAAGAAGACCCTTAATAAGGGCAAATCAGTTAAGAATACTAATCTGTATGAATTCCCTACAGAATTAGAGGAGTTGAACAAATGGACAATTCCTAAAGTTCAACCTAAGGAAATATACCAAATAGGTACTTTTGATTTCAAGTCTTCCATTGCAATTAAAACAATGGAAAGAACTGTTCAAGTCTCAGATAATGAACAAATAATTAAGTTATTATCTGAAGATGATATCTCTAATTACAGAGATAAATATAATTTTATTCATATTGGACTAATACAAGTAGCATTAAAACCTTTAACACTTCAAGGTTTAAATGCATCATTATTGACATCTTTAAGAGATGGTCGGTGTTTGGACTGGGCTCAATCCCTAATGGGAGTCATGCAGACAAGTCTCTGTCATGGTCCAGTATATTTTAATGTCTATCCCAATTTGAGTTTATCTCTAACAGATGCAAACCTGTTAGAAGCTGTGTCTTTGAATCTAAAGACATTTGGTTATAATTTTCTTCCTGGATCTGAAACTATAGCAATAATCTATAGAGTTCATTTTAAGGTGTTAAATACTTTAGCCCCAAAAGCTAAACACCTTACTAAACCAGGACAGACTACTTTAGTAGAGACTAATCTCTTGACTACTAAGGTAGCTACTAATAGAATAATAAAGTGGAAAGAAATAAACTTTCCCAATGAATGGACCCTGAATATGGCTGTACCGCCGAAACCCATAATGGATTCGGAAATAGACCAAATAATTCAGACTCCTGATGGCAATGTGGAAGTTAGATTTACTCCACAAATAAAAGCCAGAATCTCCACATCAAGTTCTAGGAGATTTATAACTGAGAAATCCATCTCAGATAAGCAATCAGAAGCTGAATCTTCTAATATAGAAGAAAGTAAAATAAAAAAGCTTCAAATAAATGAATCTAATGTGGTTCACCCAATATATGCTTCCAAATCAGATTCTCAGTCATCTAAATTAGATGAAGAGCCGACAATGTCGAAAATGGCATTTAATTTTTAATGGATTATAGGCTCTCACCAGCAATGATTGAGTGCTGTAAGAAAGAATATTATAGCGAAGCAAATAGAGAATTTAGGGAATGGTTTCAACACCAATTCAAAGTTCATCAGCGTAGAGAATATAGAAAAATGTATGAAGAAGACCTTCCAAATATGCAGAAGGTACGATGGTTCCGAGATTGGTTCCTTGAAGAATATCTTAGTGGTAGAATAAGACATATAAATGTCACTGAGGAGCAATTTAAGATTTGGACCACTAAGGGAGGACAGAAAATAAAATCATTATATCCTCCTAATGAATCTCTTAAAATATCTGCTCCGTTCAATACTAATATTGAGGCTAATTCGTTCTATAAGGCTATAGAACATGAGAAAGCCACAATAAAAGAGTTGCAGAAAATAATACTGCAAAATAATTATACTAATACCTTTATTCAAGTTATGGGTAAACAATTAACCCGAATAGAGAAGAATATTCAGAAGCTACATGATAAATTTAATTCGCTTAAAGGAGTGGAGCTTCATGAGAGTCCTATTGTTAAACCCAAAATGGAAACAAGTAGGATTCCAATTCGACCTCCAATGGAAGTCACCGACTATAAGTTCAGATCTAAGTCAGAATTTACAAAGGAAGATCTGAAAGAGTTAGTCGAGCAATTCAGAAATCAAAGCGTTAATGTACTCTCTGAAGAAGAATTGGAGTACGAACGTCTTAAAGAGGAATTTCTGAATTATGATCCTAATAAGGCTAAGGATACACCTAAGCACCTCAATGTGCTACAAGGAGAATCCTCGACCCAGAATGGTCAAGAGTCTGAATCTGACTCTAGGGAGACTTGTTCTACTCAAGATGAACAAGTTAATCCTATTGAATTAGAGGAAATGTATAATTCTTTTAATTCGGTTCAAAACTCTTTAGAAGCGGTTCAAAAAGATATGAATCGAGAAAGAGTTAATACTGTCAAATATGACAAACCCAATTTGATTAAATATTACTACAAAAGACCTTCTCCCATGGATGTTTTGTATGAGGAGAATGATTCTATAATCCAGAATCATTACTGTGTCGGAGAAATCTATGAATGGAACATAGATGGTCTTTCTGATAAACAAATACATGACCAATTACATAGAATATTGATGTATTCCAATGTTGCTAAAGCCGCTGGTAATAATGATCGACAAATTGCCTTATTTGTCGCCAGTGGATTTACAGGCATCCTGAGAGGATGGTGGGATCATTGCCTGAGTAATGAGTATATAGGTATTAATTATAGGTATATATATATATATATATATATATATATATATATATATATATATATATATATATATATATATATATAGGTATTAATTATAGGTATATATATATTTTTTTTTTAATTATAGGTATATATATATATACCTATAATTAATACCTATATATATATATATATATATATATATATATATATATATATATATATATATATATATATATATATATATACCTATATATATATATATATATATATATATATATATATATATATATATATATATAGAGGTATATATTATATGTATATAATAAATATATCTAGGTATATTTAGTTATTATATATATTAACAAAAAAAATACAAATAAACCAAAAAAACTGAATAAACCGAATAAACCGAAAACCGAACCGATTTAATTCGGTTCAATTTGGTTCGGTTATTGATCAATTCGGTTCGGTTTCGGTTTTGCTTATTTGGTTTCGGTCGAATTCTGTTTTGCTTATTCGGTTCGGTTTTAAACCGAATAAACCGAATGCTCACCCCTAAGTAGACAAATTATAAATGGACTTCAATCCTTAGTCAAGACCAGCCCAAATTTTTCTTTTATATATATTTACAAGTTTGTCACTTGAAAAATTATTCATTGCTAGCCAAAATGTTGATATATAAGTCACTTGTATTTTTATTTTTCTCTTCTTCTTCCATTCTCCCTCCCAAAATCTTAAACATTTTCTCTTCCAAATCTCTCTCAATCCATATGCGTGCCTAAATTTCATCTTCTAGTAACTAAATTTTGATTTAATATTCATTCTAGACGAAGTTTCGAAGTTTTGAACCCATTTTAGGATCACGAAATTCAAAAATTCATCCACATTCGCGATGGGGACGATGATGGATTGTTAAAAAAATTGGCAGTCCTACCAGTTGGAAGGATTGTCAAAAGATTTGACAGTCCTACATAAACCGTTGAACATATAGCATGTACAACCAATCCATTTTAGGACTGCCAAATCTTTTTGCAGTCCTAGCAGCAAGTAAGACTACCAAAAGTTTTGGCAATTCAAACTGCATCAAGTCCAATTTAGAACTGTCAAAAAATTTGGCAGTCCTAAACTACAGCAAGTCCAGTTTAAGACTGCCAAAAAAAAATTACAGTCCTATATGCTGCTTGGTCTGCCAAACTATTTGGCAGTCCTAAACTAGACTTGTTGTACAGCACAATCTGGTTTTCATCTGCAGGAACAGCCATTTCTTTCTCTTCCTTCTTCTCTATAGCAATTTATGTCACCCTCATTTTCCCGTATTTCGTATTTTTACACGTATCTGGATTTTGGCATGTATTTTATTTTTTTCTCTCAACTTGTGGAATTTCGATATTTCTCGTATTTTGGGTTTTGTCATGGCTCGGTTTGTAACGTCCCAGTCCCAAAATACGTAGGACTAGAACGTAATTATGCCAGCTGTATACATACGAAGTATATAGACCCTCGCATATATACATAAGCTGTAAATGCAGTAGCCAAGGTACTAAATCTTATCCAAAAAGATAAATATGATATAAAAGTAACTATGAATTTGTCATGTACACAATAGTTGGGCGGAGACAAAGTCCACTACCAACCAAATTAAATATAGGAAAAATATACAAGGAAAGAATTCAGCAAGCGAGAGCAATGGCGAGTCCAAGAGCAATCACCACGAAGGAGGGAATGACCTTAGCTAGAGCACCTGCAAGAAATCACGAAACACACACCTGGCGAGATAACCAGGTCCTCAGAGGGACGTAACAAGATACATCAACATGCTGTATAAAACTGAATATAAAATAGGCCACAATCAAAGAGAGTGACAAGACACTAATAAGGTAATCTAACCAAACTAAAGTGAACATGTAGTGAGAACAAACCTTTCATTGCATGAGCCCTGGCTGTAATGGGATCTAGTATAGTCCCCACTTGGGCACCAGTGACCGAGAGCATGACGTTGAAAAACGACAGTGGCCAACCTGAGAGGCTCATACCCGTATCTCCAGCGGAGCTTCCGGGTTATAAGGGAAGTGCAATAGAAGCCCATACGATAAGGAAATGTTCTCCCCACCCCATGTACCTATCATGTCGTATCCACGACCATGTATCGCTACTAACTGTTAAGTCACCTAACACGCCTCTATTAGCAGTTAGCCCTAATGCATGCACATGGGGGATCAGCCCACACATAAGAACCTCTACATGCTACTCATCTCACACATCCTCGTGGTACAACAGTGTCAAGGCATATGCACACACTACGACGGTAGTCCCTTAACTCTAGGTTCATATGCAACTAAGGGATATATAACAAAATACATCTAATATCACTGAGCAGGCAGTAAATCAAGAACTAGAAATAAATGGACAGTGATATATAAAATAAATGCAGACTGAATATAAAACAGTTTAATGACAAGGTATCTTGCCTGGTGTGTCTCCTGGTGTGGTGCGATTATCTGACTAGTCATGTTTTGTCCCATAGCCGAGGTCCATGCAAACATGGTCTGAATTTGCGAGGAAACAAGGACATGTGATCAGTGGTGGTCAACGACAATAAGTGAAGGAAGTTTGTGGGAAAACATACTTTTTAGGAAACTTTATATATACTATTTTTGAAACTAGTTTTAATAGCCTAAAATTTTACCTTCGCAATCATTTGTAACTACTAGAAATCCTTATATAAGTTTAGTAACTACTTTCTATTAGTAAAAATATTTCTTCAATACTTTAGATATAAAAAAAAATATACATTTTTATTAGTACGATTTAGGTCTAGAAAACAAATTGAAGAATATAAATCATTTTTTTTTAGACTAGTTTCTTGGTTCGTAAAAATATACAAAAGTTTGTAGGAAACTAACTTTTCATTCGTCTATATATATATATATATATATATATATATATATATATATATATATATATATTAATCTAGGGAAATTTTTAGTGTGTAAAAATTTAACCTGAATTTTTAGCTATAAATAGTTGCAAAATTCCTAAAACAAAATAATAAGGCAAATGATAATATACCAAAACAAATTTAATAATAATAATAATAATAAGAGTAATTATAATAATACCAACAACAATGATACTGCATTATGCCTAATATACCAATACTTATATTAATAATAACAATAATATTAATAATGGTAATAATAATAAGAATAATAATAATAATAATAAATACTATTAAATAATAATAATTAATAATCATTAAAACCATCCTTTGGCTGTTCCTTCTTTAGAAAGAGAAAAGTAAAAAAAAAAGGAAGGAGGAGAGTGAGGGAATACTCACGAAGGGGGCTCCGGCAAGGAGAAGGCGGCGGCCGGCTGATAGGCGTCGCGGCTCCGACGGTTCGAGGGATTCAGTGGGGGTGCTCTCATGGGAACAGTGACGGCGCTCCCCTAGGTCGGCGGGGGAGCGGCGGACTTCAGCGCGTGAAGGCCGGCGTTGGCTTACCGCGGTGGCGGCAGAGGCACGATCTGAGCGGCGTGCGCTTGGCGGGATGGTGAGGACGCCTGTCGGAGAGAGCGGCGCGATCGGCGAACGGCGGCGAACAAGGGCGGAGCTCCGGGGATGAGGGCGGATGGGCGTGGTCGTTTCGGGCGCCGGCGGTGGAGTTCGAGAGGGCGGCCGAAGAGAGGGTGGCACCTCCGGAAGGAGCGCACAGATCTAGTGTTCGCTTGGGCGGAGGAGTGTCGTCGGGTCGCCGGAGAAAGTCAGGTCGAGGTTCTCGCTTTTGATTTTTTGCTCTCTCTTTTTTTTGTGTGGTGGTGATGCGTGGCGAAGGGGCGGTCACTCCGGTGGTGTCGACGGGGATTCGGTATAGGTGGCGGTGGTGGCTGTGAAATTTTGTGGGGGGTTTCGATGGTGGCGCGGTGGTTCCCCGGTGGCCGGCGGGGGAGACTAGTGCAGAGTTGGTGATGGCAGTGTCTGACAGCGGCGAGCAGGGTCGGGGTGCTGATGATGACGACGGAGGTGCTGGGTTCAGCCGAGGTCGGACACGCGGCTGAGAGGCTGATGATGATGAACGAGGACACAGACACGGGGACACGATTTTGTGGTGGTGGCGACGTCGGGGGTGTTGGCCACGGTGGTGGCAGAGTTTTGTATGGAGTCAAGGATGATGAGGGTGGGATGTGTCGTGTCGGGATTGTGTCCCGACACGAGGTGGACGTCCGGTCTGTCGGACGGAAAGATATGTATTTGTAGAGAAATAATGTAGTGGATGGGGAGCACAGACACGATGCACCTGTGATTGTGGAAATTGTAGAATTTGCTGGAGGAGTACCTGCCTATTTATAGGATGTGGGAATTCCTAGTTGGATAGGGATTGGGATGATTTAAATCCCAATTAGATAATTCCCCCATTAATTTAAACCGATTTAAATAACTCAATCTAATTCAAATCAACTCTAAATCCAAATTAGTTCTATACTTAATTTAAAATAGTTTAAATATAGTCAAATAAATCTTTTGCAACTTAAATAACCATATTTAATCAAATATTAAATAAACAAGATTCCAAATATCTTTTTCATATATATTAAAATACACTATTTATTTAATTTCGAAAATCAACTTAAATTATAGCAAAATAAACAAATTTTCTATTCGCAAAATATCCGACCAAAATTTTCAACTTACTACCTATTTTTAAGTGACAAATAAAATAACTCTTTTATCCAAAATAAACATATTTATCACATATATATATATATTTTTCTAAAAATAAAATTTATAATAAAAATATTTTCTAAAATATGTACCTCGACACATATTCGCACTCGTCGAGAAATTATGAAACGCGAATTCTCGCATGCTACGCAAATACGAAAATGCGAAGTCGTATGCGACGTGTAGATACGAAGTACAAAATAAATAAAACATATATTTTAAATAAAAAAAACGTAGTAGAAAATTAGGGGGCTTACATCCTACCCAACTTAAAAGAATTTCGTCCTCGAAATTTAGGAATAGGTGGGGTACAAGAGTTTAATGAATAAGAAAGCACGAACAATTCATTTGGCGAGGCAAGGGAACGGTGTTTAACATAGATGTGCTATTAGAAAGTCATGAAGTCGTTAAAATAGGAAAATAATTCACGAATATGGTAATGGACGAGGGTCGCTAGCTAAGACAATCATGATAACACAATTCGAGAATTAATAAGGCATTGGGTGGATCAAAGAGAATAACTTAGGAACTTGGGAGGTATGGTTCCTTGAGAAAATAGGGTCTTGGATTTAGGTTTGATTAAGGAAATGATTTGAATCATTCTTAAGTCTCAAGAATGATTAGAAAATCGTGATAATGAATCTAGTGTCACGATGAGGATGATTAATCCAAGATAGGGTTTCAGTCAAATCGGTTGGTAACTGACTAACCATCTTAGCAATAGACAGTGGACAACTAAGAGAATATCAAGTACGGGTGTTTGTCTTTCTAAAAGAGGCGAAAGGCAAACATAAAGAGTTCGAAGAAGGCATTATCGAATTCAAATGAGTGGCTCAAAGACGACTGAATAAATTCCAAAAGAATTGCCAAGGCAGTCGCGGATGAGACTCTAAGGCCAAGTTTAACTATGTCTCTATCCTCGTTGAACAATATACAAAAGCGAACCAAGTGCACTATGGTTGATCAGACCATAATACGTCGGTTCTGATTAGACAATGTATTAGTGGGCGCCCACAATAAACATGTCACGAACAAGCTCGATAAAGGGTAAGCTTGCAAAACTAGATTATAATAGCAACATAAGATAGTAAAATATAAGCAGTGGATGATGAAGGAAATTAAATAGTCCAAGATCCTTTAGAATTGAGTCTTGCCCGAAGTTCGGGCCTATACAAGCGGCTCGGTCCACTAAATTCTATAGTCTAAGTGAAGCTATCAATATGGTCCACAAGGAAAAAAGGTTGGTTAGATCGTGAGGTATTCTACCCGACTTACAAGAGTTAATCTAGTAGTGTGATGGAACAATGAGTCAAGCAATCAAGCTAATCATTTAAGGATTCAACTAGAACATAATCACATATCGGGTAGAAGGAATTTAGTCAAGGTTCGATCTCTAATTCAATTTCGAAAGTATCTTGGTATCATGGTAGAGGTTTTAGTTTAGCCATTTCGACCAGAAAGTCATATCAAGAAAATAGAGGACAAGAAGACGTGTTTTAGTGGGACATGATATATCTACATGACGGTAGGCTCGTCTAGATCTTACATATGAAATTTGTTGAGATGAAAAGTCTAGTGTTGTGCTCCATATGTCCAAGTCATGGTAAGGGGCGACAAAAAGTTATAAAATAGAAAGTGGGGGTTCACGAGGTGATAATTAATGCATAATAATAAGGAGATCAAGTTTAAAGCATGAGATAAAATTAATTAAAGAATCCATAAGAATAATAATTTAGGGGCACAGTTCTAGTGAGAAGATAGTCTCCTAATGAATACAGTTTAGGAACAATTAAATCATCATACAAATGCAATGGGTTAGAAGGTCGCAATAAAAAGATCTAGGATTGAAGGAAGGTCGAGTAAGTCAAGGTGAAAATACAGTCACATAGCTAGGTAGATGACTAACAACACTGGTGTATACACTACTATCATGGTCATGAGTGACATGACAATTTGTATGGAGTACATCTATCTTTTTAGAGCTATCTTGATGGCCTACCATAAATTTTTTTAACTCAAGCTTCCTCAAGAAAATTTCAAAAATAAATTTTCAAAAATAAACCACCAAAATTTGTATTTCAAATTCATCATAACAAATTTAAATCACTACATAAATCTCAAAGCAAAATTTTATCATGTTACTACTAACCCTTTCCAAAAATTTTAAATTCCACTATTTAACTCAAGAGTTCATAATTTACAAATCTACAAAAACTTCACAATCAATCAAAATTTATAACTCTAAAATTTTCAAATAACTCATAATCAAACTCTTAGCATATTAAAAGCAATCTTAAAATTAAGCTCAACGCTCTCATCAATTTTAACTTCTATTCATGCTAAGTTATTCCAGCAAATTCGCAACCTTTAAATGGTAACTTTCTTTAATCAATCAAAATAACCTTTTATCACATCAATTCGAAATTCTCCCAAAAATTAGCAATCCCTCATTAAACTAAAATTTTAAATAATCTTATCAGTCTCTTTTTTTTTACCAAAAATCTAAATAGATTTGTAAATCCTCAATCATAGGACACCATAAAAAATTTCAAAAATCGTTTTCATAACTTCCAAATATTTTAAACCAAAATTTACTGTCATTACTTCCACTTAAAATTCAAGATTTACTAAACACAAAATTGCAAGTTGTACAACTCAAATTTAAATAATTTCTATGGCCATTTTTTTTTAAAGCTAAGATCATTTTCAACCCAAATTTTATAACTGTTCAAATGTGTATAACTATAATACGATAAATCATAAACATCAAAACTCGAAATCAAATAAATTTTATATCCGTTCAAAGATGTATATCTATCATCCAAAACTCATAAATGTCACAACTCGAAAAGTAATTCAATTTTATACCTGTGCGAGGATGTATAACTATAACCCAATAAAATATAAATCTCAAATCTCAAAAAGCCAATCAATTTCTTAAATCAATGGTATAAAGATTCTAGCTATTTTCCTGCAGTATCAATATGAAATTCTATAAATCCTCTGGTGTTTACTATTTAGAAATCTCAAGGTAAAAACTTTCCGTGGTAATATTCTACTTTACCAACTACAAATCATTAAATCACACAAAAATATTTTTTAACTCAATTAAAGTCTTGAATGTATTCCAATTGCCAATATAACCATTCTAGCCACGTGTTTGACCTATGAGCATATACTAGTGTAGTCATCTTCCTAGTTGACACTAAGCACGAAAACAAGAATCAACGGTAGAAAAGAATCAAGCAAGATGCAATTCAAGGAAGTCGAACGAGAGTTCGGAATTTGAGGCCAAGGGAAGGGGTCAAGCTGTATGGATGAGATTCCTATAATTCTAATCCTATGTTGCAGGTTCACATCGGTACAGTAACGTAACCAAAGTGACAAACTCGACCTGCATGGGCCACCACAAAAATATGTAACGCCCCAGTCCCAAAATACGTAGGACTAGAACGTAATCATGCCAGCTGTATACATACGAAGTATATGGACCCTCGTATATATACATAAGCTGTAAATGCAGTAGCCAAGGTACTAAATCTCATCCAAAAAGATAAATATGATATAAAAGTAACTATGAATTTGTCATGTACACAATAGTTGGGCGGAGACAAAGTCCACTACCAACCAAATTAAATATAGGAAAAATATACAAGGAAATAATTCAGCAAGCGAGAGCAATGGCGAGTCCAAAAGCAATCACCATGAAGGAGGGAATGACCTTAGCTAGAGCACCTGCAAGAAATCACGAAACACACACCTGCCGAGATAACCAGGTCCTCAGAGGGACGTAACAAGATACATCAACATGCCATATAAAACTGAATATAAAATAGGCCACAATCAAAGAGAGTGACAAGATACTAATAAGGTAATCTAACCAAACTAAAGTGAACATGTAGTGAGAACAAACCTTTCGTCGTATGAGCCCTGGCTGTAATGAGATCTAGTATAGTCCCCACTTGGGCACCAGTGACCGAGAGCATGACGTTGAAAAACGACAGTGGCCAACCTGAGAGGCTCATACCCGTATCTCCAGCGGAGCTTTCGGGTTATAAAAGAAGTGCAATAGAAGCCCATACGATAAGGAAATGTTCTCCCCACCCCATGTACCTATCATGTCGTATCCACGACCATGTATCGCTACTAACTGCTAAGTCACCTAACACGCCTCTATTAGCAGTTAGCCCTAATGCATGCACATGGGGGATCAGCCCACACACAAGAACCTCTACATGCTACTCATCTCACACATCCTCGTGGTACAACAGTGTCAAGGCATATGCACACACTACGACGGTAGTCTTTTAACTCTAGGTTCATATGCAACCAAGGGATATATAACAAAATACATCTAATATCACTGAGCAAGCAGTAAATCAAGAACTAGAAATAAATGGACAGTGATATGTAAAATAAATGCAGACTGAATATAAACAGTTTAATGGCAAGGTATCTTGCCTGGTGTGTCTCCTGGTGTGGTACGATTATCTGACTAGTCATGTTTTGTCCCATAGCCGAGGTCCATGCAAACATGGTCTGAATTCGCGAGGAAACAAGGACATGTGATCAGTGGTGGTCAACGACAATAAGTGAAGGGAGTTTGTGGGAAAACATACTTTTTAGGAAACTTTATATATACTATTTTTGAAACTAGTTTTTATTAGCCTAAAATTTTACCTTCGCAATCATTTGTAACTACTAGAAATCCTTATATAAGTTTAGTAACTACTTTCTGTTAGTAAAAATATTTCTTCAATGCTTTAGATATAAAAAAATATACATTTTTATTAGTACGATTTAGGTCTAGAAAACAAATTGAAGAATATAAATCATTTTTTTTAGACTAGTTTCTTGGTTCGTAAAAATATACAAAAGTTTGTAGGAAACTAACTTTTCATTCGTCTAAATATATATATATATATATATATATATATATATATATATATATATATATATATATATATATATATATATATATATATATATATATATATATATATATTAGATAGTACATATAATCTAGGGAAATATTTTAGTGTGTAAAAATTTAACCTGAATTTTTAGCTATAAATAGTTGCAAAATTCCTAAAACAAAATAATAAGGCAAATGATAATATACCAAAACAAATTTAATAATAATAATAATAATAAGAGTAATTATAATAATACCAACAACAATGATACTGCATTATGCCTAATATACCAATACTTATATTAATAATAACAATAATATTAATAATGGTAATAATAATAAGAATAATAATAATAATAATAAATACTATTAAATAATAATAATTAATAATCATTAAAACCATCCTTTGGCTGTTCCTTCTTTAGAAAGAGAAAAGTAAAAAAAAGGAAGGAGGAGAGTGAGGGAATACTCACGAAGGGGGCTCCGGCAAGGAGAAAGCGGCGGCCGGCTGACAGGCGTCGCGGCTCCGGCGGTTCGAAGGATTCAGTGGGGGTGCTCTCATGGGAACAGTGACGGCGCTCCCCTAGGTCGGCGGGGGAGCGGCGGACTTCAGCGCGTGAAGGCCGGCGTTGGCTTACCGTGGTGGCGGCAGAGGCACGATCTGAGCGGCGTGCGCTTGGCGGGATGGTGAGGATGCCGGTCGGAGAGAGCGGCGCGATCAGCGAACGGCGGCGAACAAGGGCGGAGCTCCGGGGATGAGGGCGGATGGGCGTGGTCGTTTCGGGCGCCGGCGGTGGAGTTCGAGAGGGCGGCCGAAGAGAGGGTGGCACCTCCGAAAGGAGCGCACAGATCTAGTGTTCGCTTGGGCGGAGGAGTGTCGTCGGGTCGCCGGAGAAAGTCAGGTCAGGGTTCTGGCTTTTGATTTTTGCTCTCTCTTCTTTTTGTGTGGTGGTGATGCGTGGCGAAGGGGCGGTCACTCCGGTGGTGTCGACGGGGATTCGGTATAGGTGGCGGTGGTGGCTGTGAAATTTTGTGGGGGGTTTCGATGGTGGCGCGGTGGTTCCCCGGTGGCCGGCGGGGGAGACTAGTGCAGAGTTGGTGATGGCAGTGTCTGACAGCGGCGAGCAGGGTCGGGGTGCTGATGATGACGACGGAGGTGCTGGGTTCAGCCGAGGTCGGACACGCGGCTGAGAGGCTGATGATGATGAACGAGGACACAGACACGGGGACACAATTTTGTGGTGGTTGCGACGTCGGGGGTGTTGGCCACGGTGGTGGCAGAGTTCTGTATGGAGTCGAGGATGATGAGGGTGGGATGTGTCGTATCGGGGTTGTGTCCCGACACGAGGTGGACGTCTGGTCTGTCGGACGGAAAGATATATATTTGTAGAGAAATAATGTAGTGGATGGGGAGCACAGACACGATGCACCTGTGATTGTGGAAATTGTGGAATTTGCTGGAGGAGTACCTGCCTATTTATGGGATGTGGAAATTTCCAGTTGGATAGGGATGATTTAAATCCTAATTAGATAATTCCCCCATTAATTTAAACCGATTTAAATAACTCAATCTAATTCAAATCAACTCTAAATCCAAATTAGTTCTATACTTAATTTAAAATAGTTTAAATATAGTCAAATAAATCTTTTGCAACTTAAATAACCATATTTAATCAAATATTAAATAAACAAGATTCCAAATATCTTTTTCATATATATTAAAATACACAATTTATTTAATTTTGAAAATCAACTTAAATTATAGCAAAATAAACAAATTTTCTATTCGCAAAATATCCGACCAAAATTTTCAACTTACTACTTATTTTTAAGTGACAAATAAAATAACTCTTTTATCCAAAATAAACATATTTATCACACATATATATATATATATATATATTTCTAAAAATAAAATTTATAATAAAAATGTTTTTCTAAAATATGTACCTCGACACATATTCGCACTCGTCGAGAAATCATGAAACGCGAATTCTCACATGCTACGCAAATACGAAAATGCGAAGTCGTATGCGACGTGTAGATACGAAGTACAAAATAAATAAAACATATATTTTAAATAAAAAAAACGTTGTAGAAAATTAGGGGGCTTATACGATTTTATTGGGGATGGTTCGGTTTGCTTTGGTTTATGTGTTGGAACACCATAGCCCTAAGCTCCACCCTCAAAAACACCACAACACCCTCTTTATAACTCCACCAACCTCTTCTCTCTCTTCATAACCACCATTAATTTCCTTATTCTTCTTCTTCTTCCTCCACACAACTCCCCAACCCTTAGGCAAGTGCATCTTGCTACCACATGAGAACCATATTTTTTTGTCCATTTACTAGATTAGGACATGGTGATCAACATTAGAACTTGCTATTTTATGATTTGGAGCTTCCTTTGTTCTAGATCTAGGTTTAGCTATTTTCAGATTTTGCATGGTTTGATCTACTTTGGTTAGATTTTCATGGGTTTTGATATTTCCATGTGGAAGAGCATTCAGTTTCACTCCAGTTGGAACTTTGGAAATCCGGATTTGGAGTTCGGATGGCCAAGTTATGATGCTTGGAAGCTTTGGGTTCATCCATGGTGTTCCTGCTGTTTGGAGGAGACAGTGAGCAGTGTGCAGAGCTGTTTAGCTCACGCACACTGAGCTACGCACGCTCTTTAGCGCTGCGTACGCAGACTTGAGTACGCTTCCTGTTGGAAGCGTGTCTCCTTGAGCCTGCGTGACTTTCTCACGTACGCTGCCTTGAGTGAGCCTGCGTGACTTTCTCACGTACGCTGCCTTGAGTGAGCCTGCGTGACTTTCTCACGTACACTGCCTTGAGTGAGCCTGCGTGACTTTTTACGCAGCTGCTTCCTGGAGCGTGCGTGACTTTCCACGCAGCTGCTTCCTGGAGCGTGCGTGACTTTCACGTTCACTGCTCCCTTGAGCATGCGTGACTTTTCACGTACGCTGCTCCCCGAGTGTGCGTGACTTTCATGTACACTGTGCCCCTTGAGCGTGCGTGACTTTTCACGAACGCAGCTCTCCTGCGTGCGTGACTTTCACGTACGCTGTCCTCCTGCGTGCGTGTTTTATTGCGTATGCATTCCCCCTGCGTGCGTGCTTTTATGCGTACGCATCCCCCTGGCCCATATTTTGATATTTTATTAGATATTTTATGCCCATTTTAGTGGCCCTTCTTGCCACAGTTGTGGCACACTCCTGGCAAGCACCCTGACATGATTTATCTTAACTTGACTTGCCTTGACACCGTGGGTAGTTCTTTCTTGCTTGCTTGTTAAATCTACTTGTCCAGTCTTGCATCATGTCTAGGATGGGACTCCTGAGTACCACGGTCAGGAGTACCTACTAAAATGGATTAAGGTTAATAACTAGAATAACTTAGTAGTCATGAAGAGATGACACAGCTACGGGCAATCCCGTTACCTGGACGCTCTTGGGATCTGTAGCCTGCCGTCGAGTAGGGCACATTTCCAGTACACCGTCGCGTGTTGTACCCTCTAAGTCACCTAAGGGTACATTTGTCTTCTGGACGATGTACCCACCTGAATTCAACCCCTAATTTTCGACCTAGGTAACCTGGATGGTCTGCAGGGCTTGTGGCTGTGGATTAATCTCACTGCATCTTGTTAGTAATTAGGCCTGTGATAACCCTAGTTAGTTAAAGTAGTAAGCTGTAGTATCTGATTGGCCGTAATTGATTGTATGAGGTATAACCAGTCTAGTCATGTCTTGATCCAGTACAAGATTGCTTCATGTCTTGATTTCTTACAATTATTATCTTGCCGATAAATGGTGGAAAACCAAGTGTTCAGATGAAGGGTTACAACCCCGGTCCTTGTTTGGTTTACGGGTTGTAACCTAGCTATCAGAATAGTCCCATGGTTATCTCGTCGTATATCACCCTGACATATTTCCGTAAGTTCTAGTTTTAATATTATATTTTTTTGTGCTGATTGCTGGCTTTTGTTCTCATTTCGTGGCCCCCTTGTGGCACTTGCTCTTTCTGGGGTTGACCCAGCTGGTTTTGTGTGGCCAAATTTCGGAGCAGCTTCCGAGGATCTACCAAGCTTCCAGCCCAATGGTGACAACTAGACGGAACCCGGGCCAAGAGTGGATTTTCCTTTTTGTCTTGCCCACTTTATTGTAAAAATATTCTTTGAAGCGTTTAGCCGACGAGCACCTGTTAGCTCGATGCACTTTTACTTACTGTCTGCCTACGGGCTGTAATCATGATTAAAAAATCCTAGGGTTGATCATGTACGACTAAACTCTTGCTAGTCCTAATATTTTGTAACGACTAGCTTCATGATCAGCTGAATATGTAATATTTGGGACGCATTATTATTGTATATTTAATGATCATACATCTTGCTACTTTACTTACTTGTGGTGATTGAGACACTAGACTTGTTCATGACCATAAGAGACTATTGGCTTGTAGAAAACCCTCACATATCTAGACAGCCGTGACCGTATATCGAGGTGGTTTCCATTTCAATATACGTAGCTGGCTATGTCTGCCCCCGCTCTCCAGTATTCTGGTTCTGGGGCGTGACATGGTTTAAGTGGTGGCCCATACAGGTCTTGTAAATCAAGATGTGTGGGGGTTTACCAGATAGATGTCTCAATCAGTACTCGTCTTTGATCTCTGTTCGTATCCTCTGAATCCCTGGATTCTTGCCCTGATCCTGTGCTTATATCATTGATCTGTCCTGGTCCTTTCCTTATTGTTCCCTGTGTCATTTTCTTCAGCGGTACTGTACCTGGTCCTACCGATCAACGAGGTGGAGCACTTCCCGTGGGTCAGCAGCAACCCGGAGATCAAGCCCAGCATTCCGGAGTCGCCTCCAGAGTTGTGCCTACTGGAAGAGAGTCACCAGTCCGGCCCGTCCAGCCTGCAGAGCCGGATGATGGTACCTTAGTAGGCCTCATCAGAACCTCGATAGCTTCCCAGGATCGTCGAAGCGACCGAGTTTGATAGGACCCAGCGGTTCCAGCAAGGACTGCATTTGGAGATCTTGTTGGCGGTTGAGCAGTTCGAGCACCAGACGTTCGATGCAGTCTTGAAAGCAGCTAGGAGGCATGAGTACACCTCCCAGAGGATTATGGATAGGATCGGAGGTAGGAAGCGGTCCCATAACTAGATGCAGCAATCATCAGCTCCAGCCCCAGCAGCTAGAAGTTTGACCATTGGGACTCCGAGGCAGGCGGCCTCAGTAACGTCGGTTCAGCATTCGACCCCGACGTACTCGCAGCAGCAGAAGCAGAAGCAGAAGCAGACTTCCGCGATAGGATGTTCTCATTGCAAGAAGCCAGGGCATGTGGTGGCAGACTGCCGCAGGGCGCAGGAATTGTGCCTGGCTTGTGGAGCAGCAGATCATAGGGTAGGGGCTTGCCCGAATAGGGGTGGTTCATCAGCATCCAACCCTTCTAGCTCTTCGGTGAGAGGACCTGCCCCAGCACCAGTTCAGCAGCAGCAGTATCAGTCTTCGAGGCCCTTGCCGCCTTAGTCTCAGGCATTCCAGCAACAACACCCCCAGCAGTATGCATAAGCCCAAGCTCAGACCCAGAATAGGCAGAGAGGCTTCCAGCAGAGGGGACCAGCAGCCAGAGGACAAGGTCAGGCCATGATGATGGCTATGGAAGAAGAAGTTGCACCAGGTGAGGTTATGGTAGGTACTATTCTTGTTAACTCCTCTCCAGCTTCGGTATTGTTTGATTCTGGTGCATCGTATTCATTCATGTCTGCACGATTCGCGACACGGATAGGATTGAAGCCCGAGTCGTTATCAGTAAGGCTCAATATACTTACTGGTAATGGTCTTGTGGGAGTAGATCGAGTGTTTTCCTCGTGTCGGATCGTAGTTAGCGGTAGGGAGTTCCCCGCTAGATTCATAGAGTTTCCTATGGCAGACTATGATGTAGTCCTAGGCATGGATTGGTTGAGAAACCAGTATGCTAGGATAGACTGCCATATTGGCAGAGTTGTCTTTAGTATTCCAGGCGAGCCAGAGTTCTCATTTTCCAGAGGCGCAGTGGAGCCATCTTCCCCAGCATTGCGGATGGCAGTAGCAGCAGTGCAGTTACCCCGAATAGTTGAAGAATTTCCAGATGTTTTCCCAGATGAGCTTCCAGGGATACCGCCAGAGCAGAAGATTGAGTTCACTATAGACTTGATTCCCGGGACAGCACCAGTGTCAGAGCGAGTCTACAGAATGGCGCCTTCAGAGTTGGAGATTTTGTACAAGATGATTGAAGAACTGAGGACCAAGGGATTCATCCGTGCAAGTGGATCGCCTTGGAGCCCCGATGCTTCTTGTGAAAAAGAAGGATGGTACGTCCAGGCTATGTGTAGATTATCGTACTTTGAACTCAGTGACAATCAAGAACAGATACCCTCTTCCGAGGATTGATGACTTGTTTGATCAGCTCAGAGGGGCTTCAGTGTTCTCGAAGATAGACTTGCGGTCAGGATACCACCAGATCAGAGTCAGAGAGCAGGACATCCCAAAGACAGCATTCAGATCGAGGTATGGACATTGGGAGTTCCTTGTTATGCCCTTTGGAGCGACCAATGTGCCGGCTGTATTCATGGACCTCATGAATCGCATTTTCATGCCTTACTTGGACCAATTTGTGATCGTGTTTCTAGATGATATCCTGGTCTACAGCAAGAGTGAAGCAGAGCATGAGCAGCATCTCAGAGTCATCCTTCAGACGCTTAGGGAGCATCAGTTGTACGCCAAGTTCAGTAAATACGAGTTCTGGCTCGATCGCATTTTGTACTTGGGTCACATCATTACCTGAGGAGGAGTGGAAGTGGATCCCCAGAAGATTGTGGCTATCGAGTCATGGCCGGTACCCAGCTCAGTGGCAGAGATTCGCAGCTTCCTTGGATTAGCCGGCTACTACCGGCGATTTGTTTCAGATTTTGTAAGGATTTCAGCACCGATGACCCAGTTGACTCGCAAGGATGTGCCGTTTATTTGGACAGCAGAGTGTCAGGAATCATTTGAGATGTTGAAGCGAGGCTTGATAACGGCTCCCATTCTCACCCTTCCAGATGGGACCGGAGGATTTATAGTTTATTGCGACGCTTCAGACAGAGGATTGGGGTGTGTCTTGATGCAGCATGGGAAGGTAATATCTTATGCGTCACGACAACTTCGTGATCATGAGAAGAATTACCCGAACCACGACTTGGAATTGGCGGCGGTAGTGTTTGCTTTGAAGTTATGGAGACACTACTTGTACGGAGATAGAGTGGAGATCTTTACTGATCATAAGAGCCTGAAGTATATTTTTACCCAGAAGGACCTTAATATGCGACAGAGAAGATAGCTCGAGCTACTGGTGGACTACGATGTGGATTTGCAGTATCATCCCGGGAAGGCCAACGTTGTAGCAGATGCATTGAGCAGGAGAGTCGGAGTTTATCTCATGACAGTACAACCAGAATTATTGGCAGATCTTCAGAAGATGGGAATTGAAGTGGTTCTTCCAACCAGCATGGCATTGATGGCCAGTCTATAGGTTCAGTCCACCATAGTTGAGAGAATCCGGGTGGCGCAGTCAACAGATTCCAAGATCCAACGACTCAGAGCAGAGTGTGAAGCAGAAAGAAGGCCAGAGTTATGTATCCATAAAGACGGTACCCTTCGGCACGACATTCGTCTTTGTGTACCCAGTGGAGATATCAGACAGAAAATCATGGCAGAAGCCCACAGTTCGCAGTATTCTATTCATCCGGGTGGTACGAAGATCTACCGTGATATCCGTCAGCATTTCTGGTGGAATGGCATGAAGAGGGAGATAGCCCGGTTTGTCTCTCGGTGTTTGGTTTGCCAACAGGTTAAAGCTGAACATCAGAGGCCCGCTGGACTTCTTCAATCCTTACCGATCCCAAAATGGAAATGGGAACATATGACCATGGATTTCGTGACCGGATTGCCCAGATCTCCGGCCGGCAGAGATGCTATTTGGGTAATTGTGGACAGGCTTACCAAGGTGGCACACTTTCTTCCATTCAGAGTTGGACAGTCGACGACGCAGTTAGCAGAGATGTATCTCAGACAGATCGTCAGGCTTCACGGTGTGCCAGTCAGCATCACCTCAGACAGGGATTCAAGATTCACATCACACTTTTGGCGCAGCTTGCAGAAGAGTTTGGGGACTCGCCTTCAATTCAGCTCAGCTTATCACCCGCAGACGGATGGTCAATCAGAGCGCACAATCCAGACTCTTGAAGATATGTTGAGATCCTGTACCCTTGACTTCGGTGGTTCCTGGGAGAATCATCTGCACCTGGTAGATTTCTCGTACAACAACAGTTATCAGGCCAGTATCCAGATGGCACCCTTCGAGGCTCTTTATGGCAGGAAGTGCAGATCCCCGCTAGCATGGGACGATGTCGGGGAGAGGCAGATGCTCGGACCCGAATTGATTTCCCAGACGATTGAAGTGGTCAGGAAGGTCAGAGATCACCTCCGAGTTGCCCAGGACCGCCAGCGCCATTAGGCCGATGCTCATCAGCGTCCCTTAGAATTTGCTGTCGGCGACCATGTATTCCTTAGGATCTCGCCTAACTGCGGCGTCATTCGCTTTGGCGTGCGGGGAAAGCTTAGTCCTAGGTACATAGGGCCGTTCGACATTCTAGAGCGAATAGGAGATGTATCCTATCGTCTCGCTCTTCCGCCGTCGCTAAGTGAGGTGCATGATGTATTCCATGTGTCCCAATTATGACGGTATATTCCAGACCCGAGCCACATCCTAGACCATTCGAAATTGGTTGTTGGTACCAACCTTTCGTATAAGGAGAGGCCCGTGTCTATATTAGACCGGAGGGAGAAGATACTCAAGAACAAGACTATTAAATTAGTCCGTGTTGCTTGGGGTCATCACTCTCTAAGTGAGTCAACGTGGGAGCGTGAGGACGATATCTGATCGCGATACCCCTACCTGTTTGACTCGTGAGGTATAATGTCTTTCTTATGCCTTATGTTTTCCCTTTCTTGCTTGCATTATATGATTGTATGATTGAACTGCTTAGTGTAGCTCCTGTGCTTAGTGTAGCTTATCGTGGCAATCTCTAGCTCCTTGATTAAATTCCGAGGACGGAATTCTTTTAAGGTGGGTAGAGTTTTCACCCTCATTTTCCTGTATTTCGTATTTTTACTCGTATCTGGATTTTGGCATGTATTTTATTTTTTTTCTCTCAACTTGTGGAATTTCGGTATTTCTCGTATTTTGGGTTTTGTCATGGCTCGGTTTTATTGCAGATGGTTCGGTTCGGTTTGGTTTATGTGTTGGAACACCATAGCCCTAAGCTCCACCCTCAAAAACACCACAACACCCTCTTTATAACTCCACCAACCTCTTCTCTCTCTTCATAACCACCATTAATTTTCTTCTTCTTCTTCTTCCTCCACACAACTCCCCAACCCTTAGGCAAGTGCATCTTGCCACCACATGAGAACCATATTTTCTTTGTCCATTTGCTAGATTAGGACATGGTGATCAACATTAGAACTTGCTATTTTATGATTTGGAGCCTCCTTTGTTCTAGATCTAGGTTTAGCTATTTTTGGATTTTGCATGGTTTGATCTACTTTGGTTAGATTTTCATGGGTTTTGATGTTTCCATGTGGAAGAGCATTCAGTTTCACTCCAGTTGGAACTTTGGAAATCCGGATTTGGAGTTCGGATGGCCAAGTTATGATGCTTGGAAGCTTTGGGTTCATCCATGGTGTTCCTGCTGTATGGAGGAGACAGTGAGCAATGTACAGAGCTGTTTAGCTCACGCACACTGAGCTATGCACGCTTTTTAGTGCTCCGTACGCAGACTTGAGTACGCTTCCTGTTGGAAGCATGTCTCCTTGAGCCTGCGTGACTTTCTCACGTACGCTGCCTTGAGTGAGCCTGCATGACTTTCTCACGTACGCTGCCTTGAGTGAGCCTGCGTGACTTTCTCACGTACGCTGCCTTGAGTGAGCCTGCGTGACTTTTCACGCAGATGCTTCCTGGAGCGTGCGTGACTTTTCACGCAGCTGCTTCCTGGAGCGTGCGTGACTTTTCACGCAGCTGCTTCCTGGAGCGTGCGTGACTTTCACGTTCACTGCTCCCTTGAGCGTGCGTGACTTTTCACGTACGCTGCTCCCCGAGTGTGCGTGACTTTCACGTACACTGTGCCCCTTGAGCGTGCGTGACTTTTCACGAACGCAGCTCTCCTGCGTGCGTGACTTTCACATACACTGTCCTCCTGCGTGCATGTTTTATTACGTATGCATTCCCCCTGCGTGCGTGCTTTTATGCGTACGCATCCCCCTGGCCCGTATTTTGATATTTTATTAGATATTTTATGCCCATTTTATATCCTTACGCCTTTTGTCATGAACTTGATTTTACTTAATATGTTTGGAATGACTATTGTACATGGCTTGGTATGACAAGGAACTAGCATAACACGACAGTGGCCCCTAGTGGTGCACTCTTGACATAACCGACCTGACATGATAGTGGTCCATCGTGGCGCACTCCTGACAAGCACCCTGACATGATTTATCTTAACTTGACTTGCCTTGACACCGTGGGTAGTTCTTTCTTGCTTGCTTGTTAAATCCACTTGTCCAGTCTTGCATCATGTCTAGGATGGGACTCCTGAGTACCAGGGTCAGGAGTACCTACTAAAATGGATTAAGGTTAATAACTAGAATAACTCAGTAGTCATGAAGAGATGACACAGCTACGGGCAATCCCGTTACCTGGGCGCTCTTGGGATCTGTAGCCTGCCGTCGAGTAGGGCATATTTTCAGCACACCATCGCGTGTTGCACCCTCTAAGTCACCTAAGGGTACATTTGTATTCCGGACGATGTACCCACCTGAATTCAACCCCTAATTTTCGACCTGGATAACCTGGATGGTCTGCAGGGCTTGTGGTTGTGGATTAATCTCACTGCATCTTGTTAGTAATTAGGCCTGTGATAACCCTAGTTAGTTAAAGTAGTAAGCCGTAGTATCTGATTGGCCGTGATTGATTGTATGAGGTATAACCAGTCTAGTCATGTCTTGATCCAGTACAAGGTTGCTTCCTGTCTTGATTTCTTACAATTATTATCTTGCCGATAAATGGTGGGAAACCAAGTTCTGTTCAGATGAAGGGTTACAACCCCGGTCCTTGTTTGGTTTACGGGTTGTAACCTGGCTATCAGAATAGTCCCATGGTTATCTCGTCGTATATTACCCTGGCATGTTTTCGTAAGTTCTAGTTTTAATATTATATTTTCTTGTGCTGATTGCTGGCTTTTGTTCTCATTTCGTGGCCCCCTTGTGGCACTTGCTCTTTCTGGGGTTGACCCAGCTGGTTTTGTGTGGCCAGATTTCGGAGCAGCTCCCGAGGATCTACCAAGCTTCCAGCCCAATGGTAACAACTAGACGGAACCCGGGCCAAGAGTGGGTTTTCTTTTTTGTCTTGTCCACTTTATTGTAAAAATATTCTTTGAGGCGTTTAGCCGACGAGCACCTGTTAGCTCGATGCACTTTTACTTACTGTCTGCCTACGGGCTGTAATCATGATTAACAAATCCTAGGGTTGATCATGTACGACTAAACTCTTGCTAGTCCTAACATTTTGTAACGACTAGCTTCATGATCATCTGAATATGTAATATTTGGGACGCCTTATTATTGTATATTTAATGATCATACATCTTGCGACTTTACTTACTTGTGGTGATTGAGACACTAGGCTTGTTCATGACCATAAGAGACTGTTGGCTTGTAGAAAACCCTCACATATCTAGACAGCCGTGACCGTATATCGAGGTGGTTTCCATTTCAATATACGTAGCTGGCTATGTCTGCCCCCGTTCTCCAGTATTCTGGTTCTGGGGCGTGACAATTTATGTGGGCAAAAAGCCAGGAACAACATATGTTCATATTGTTTCTGACTTAGCCACTCCTTTGCATCGACAAACCACTTACGAGATGGCTTCTGCTTACGGTTCTTAGAAACACGGTTCTTGGTTACATGTCAATCCCAGGGCCGGTCCTGAGCTCATGGGAGCCGGGACAAATTTTCAAAATAGGACCTCCATACATAATATAAAAATTATTAAAAACTAAAATTAAAAAAAAAAGAAGTTAAACTATCAATAATTGAATAAAAGACCTTTTGTATAAATGCCTAACATACTAACCACTACACCACAATAATTTAGTGTTAAAAAGGCCCATAGTATATACTAGTTCTATTTTAGATACAAAATTATTAACATATTTATGTTTAAACTATTTTTTGGGGCCCTCACGATCCGTGGGCCCTGAACGGTCGTCCTGGCTATCCTTGGCCAGGGCCGGCCCTGGCAATCCTTACTAGGTTTTAACCTTAAAGTTACCATCAGCATGTTTTCTAAAGGGAAAAAAACAACTTAGAATTGGCCAAGCATTTAATTGTACGAGAAAAGTTTGATAGTTGAGATCAGGTTTTATGCTGAAGAGATGTGACTAGGTGCAAGTTGCATTTGAAAGACAAGAAGAAGAAGAAGAAAGTAATATACGAGAATAGTCTATGCTATAATTTGGACCATACGAAAGATAACTAAAAGCAAGCATACAATTCACATGCCCACATGTAAGAAGCCATAAATATTATAGCTGGTAAATACTCATGATCTTGCAGCTATTGATCTCTGTTGGTGCTCTTGCTCCTTGACATGAAGAGAGCTTGCTCTCAACATGCTTTGTAAAGTTTAGTCCCACATTGGAAAAGCACCATGAGTTATCTCAACATATATATGAGTATATGTTGTTAGGATATGCACATGGGGTGGTGACCCTAAGGAGGGAACCATGTGGGTGATTTTACTATGAAAAAAATGATTAATTCCAATAAGGACGTAAGTTGATTTTTGTTGTGTGGGCTCGGACTCGACACGGACTCCAGGTTGTCTCGTGCATGCACGGGAGTGTTCGGAGGGAAGGCGTGGGCTAGCACTCGACTATGTTGATTATGGGATGATGTAAAATATCAAACTCTATTTTAGAGTATTGGTGTTTTAGTCCCACATCGGATATGAGAGATGGTGAGGTCTCAATCCACTCTATAAATAGAGCCCCCTTGTCTCCTTTCCAAGATGCACCAAAGAAGAGAGTTAAGGGAGTCCATAAAGTTCAGAAAGCTCGTTCAAGTCACAAATATTGACTGACGAGCGTTCCAGAAGTTCTCTTAAACTTGATGGTTCCTGGAAGCAGATCGTATAGAGGCGAATCTTGCTTTGAGCAACGGTGTCTTTACACCCCAGCAGATTTAATCCTCCTCTTTTTCTTCTTCTGTTTTTCTGTAACTCGTTCTTCAGGTTTTAAGGCACCTACTGAGTAGGGAGGCCTAATTTTGTTCTTGAGATCTATCTCATTTGTGGCACCTACTGTGTAGGCTTGCTTAACTCCTCATTTGTGGCACCTACTGTGTAGGCTTGCTAAACTCTTCATTTGTGGTACCTACTGTGTAGGCTTGCTTAACTCCTTATTTGTGGCACCTACTGTGTAGGCTTGCTTAACTCCTTATTTGTGGCACCTACTATATAGGCTTGTTGAACTCCTATTTTCCATCTATATCCACGCCTCGGGACTAACAATCTCAAAGCAAGATTAGTACGATGGAAAACATTAATGCTTCACTCCTCCAAACTGACTACTACAAGTTGGAAAAGTTTGATAGAGAGCATTATCAAGTCTGGAAGAAAAAGGTCTTTTTTACCCTTCAACTCCGAGACGTTGATCACGTGCTCTTTGAAGAGAAACCTACTATTCCAGATACTGGGTCTGTTGCCGCGATAACTACGGCTACTAAACTTCAGGCCAAATGGAGAAGGAAGAATAGCATTTGTAGGCTTCTGATCCTAAATGATATGGAGGATTCCCTGGCAGAATCCACTCAAAGAAGGATAGTGCCAGAGAAATATGGGAGTCTGTGGAAAAGCTGTACGAAGAAGACAAAAACAGGAACAAGATATTTTTTGTCAAAAAATATCACAAGTGGCTCTTTGAAGACGAGAAGGCGGTGCTTCCTCAAGTGAAGGAGTTTCTGAAACTTCGTCAGAAACTGGACGATGAAAAGATGCCCCTCGTCGACAAGTTTGTCGTTGGAGGGATCGTCTCGAAACTTCCTGCTGGATGGAATACGTTCTATGCAAGAATGTATCGAAAGAAACTCGGGATCAGTTTGGAAGATCTCTTGCAAGAAATTCACGTTGAGGACGAGATGCGTTCTCAACAGAAGATGGACGCTTTATCCAAATAATTAGCCGAGGCCAATCTGGTGCAGATGAGAGACTCTAAGGGAAAGCAGGCGGCTTCTCACCACAATAAAGACTTCACTAATCTGAAAGTGAAGGGACCGTCTTTCAAACAGAAGAAGCCCAAGTCCAATGTGACTTATTTTAACTGTGGCAAGAAGGGCCACTATAAGAGTGAATGCAGATCCGTGCCCAAACAATCAGAAAAAGGTGAGCCTAGTAAGATTTCTTTGGTTTCTAACCTCGTTGCTATGATCGCTCAGGTCACAACTGAGGGGGTTGACTCTGACTGGTGGATAGACACAGGTGCGACATGCCATGTCTGCTCTGGGAAGGAATGGTTCGTCATGTACCAGCCAACTTTTGAGAAGGTTGTCATGGCGAACCAGGCCCAAGTTGAAGTTCTGGGGATCGGGACTGTTGTCACGACCCGCACCCGCTTTTCGGATGCAAGCACGTGAGCAAGCCAGCTACGCATCAAGCGGACTCCAGTCCGACTCGAATACGTAAACGCTGTCAAGGATAAGGTATACTGCTAAATCATGGCAATTTAATCTATATCTCAAATCCACAATAAGTATACAAAATATGAATGAACACTATGGATCGTGGTCTGCAACCCACTAGCATAAATATCCGATAAGACTCCAAGAAATATAACAAGAGTCTATAAACTTAATCAATAAATAGGATATCTCATGATAATGAAAGGAAAGCACGAGAGGATAACAATGTAATATCACTGACAAATACCTAAATCTCACAAGCAATATCGTAATCATTTGAAACCCACAAGCGTCATTATCCTTCGCCATCCAGAACTGCTAACTAACTCCACGCAATAACTAACCTAAAGAGATCATCAGGTCCTCAGAGGACATAGCAAGATACATAATATACATGCCTATCTAACAGTTTTATCATGCAATAAAGAAAATACAGGAAAATAAACGGAAAAGGACCAATCAACACGAAATACGACTATACACGACTGTAAGAACCACTACGCCTAAACGAACTGCCGGAGGAGAACAAAAGAACACGATATCACGATGTCAATGGATAACCAATCGAATACTCAAACCCTCGTCCCTAGTGGGACTCGTAGGTTTGAGCAACTACTAACCCTCGCCCCTAGTGTGGACTCGTAGGCTAGCATCACCCTCGCCCCTAGTATGGGCTCGCAGGTATGGAACAGATAACTACTAACCCTCGTTCCTAGTATGGACTCGCAGGCTAGCATCACCCTCGCCTCTAGTGTGGGATCGCAGATGTGGAACAGATAACTACTAACCCTCGTCCTTAGTATGGAGTCGCAGGCTAGCATCACCCTCGCCCCTAGTATGGGCTCGCAGGTGTGGAACAGATAACTACTAACCCTCGTCCCTAGTGTGGACTCTCTGATGTAAACACCCTCGTCCCGAGTGGACTCTCTGGTACAACTCAAGTCAATACCCTCGTCCCGAATGTGGACTCTCTGGTGCAAATAATCGGCATCCTCGTCCCGAATGTGGACTCACGGATGTAAACAGATCAAGGCAAACACTCTCGTCCCGAGTGGACTCTCTGGTGCCAAGGAAACACTAACAAGGATTTAGCAGTTCAATTACACGTACTCGTTCTATGACACGACTCAAGCAAGGTACTGGTGAGACAAGGTACGACTCAGTCAAGACACAATCAAGTCCAGTATAACGACACTATCAAGTCAAGCAAGACCATAAACTGGTGAACACGGTATGTAGAAACTTAGATAAATCCAGTCAACTAGAAAGCTAATAAATCATATAAAATCTATAATAAATAGAGTATCTAATAATAATACAATAATAACATGAAAACTATAAACATGGAATTAAACTATGGAGGTGTAGGTCCTAAAAATCAAGTTGCACCTTTCAACAAAGTTATGAAAATCAAGAAATACATCTTTCAAATGAATTGCGCAGAAGACAGATTGCGCACCATCTCGATTGCGCGTGCTGAACTGCGCACACTCTCAACTGCGCAAGCTGACATGGCAACATCATCATTACCTGACAGAATCAGATCTTCTGATAACTGACAGCACAGAGAACGAGAAAATTATTCGTTTATCGTGCAACATAGCGCTCGAGGACAGCTGTACATGTAGCGCAATCTGCCAGACTTCCTTTAGCGCAATCTATCCTAGCGTAATCCGAAGCCAGCGCAATTCATGTGGCGCACTTCATCAATACAATGGGCAAAGTAAACGTGGCTTTCATGCCATCAATTGCTCATTACGTGGCAACCGTCTGTACACGATCATGCGCATTTTAATCAAATGATGCCATATGTCCTAGACAGTTGGCCCACGATCAAACAACTGCCAGTGCAGTCTGATGCTGCACAATCCAGTTCATGCGCAATCCAGCTTGCGCCATTCAGAATAACTAAAAATTAGTTATTTCCAGAACTCTATAAATAGAGTTTCAAGTCTTCATTAGGGATCAGACATAAAGTTCAGAAATATCAGAGAGTCCAGGAGTTCTTGCCCAAGTGTTGCTGCATTCTTCAGAGGCTATCGCCTTCAACTTCAGAGGCTATCATCTTCAAAGTTCACATCGTCCAAGGGATAAAGCAATCGTCATCTAGATTGGATTCCTATAGTTGTACTTTCCCAGAATTCTTGTAATCTTATTACAAAGTTTGTGAAATAAAGATCATACTTTTGTTTTTGTAAACAAAATGACGACTCTGCTGGAGACGACATTTTCCTCCAACGAGAAAGTGACAACTCAATGTGACGTTGCGTCTATCGGGAAGACGCAGAAGACGCTGGTTGTGAAGGTCAACCAGACGGCCTATGAAGCCATGATCAACTCTAGGACTACCCCTCGCACTGCAACAACTTCTGCCATGAGCAAAGTGCGCCCAGTGTGGGTCCCCAAGACTGCTGCGCAGTCTGTTCCCTCTGCCACTAGGAATGCTGCGCAATTTAAAGTCTCTACTGGTAAGACTGTTGCGCAGTTTGTTGTTTCAACTGCTGCACAATTTGACTCTACCATTCGTGTGCAGTCTGCGGTTCGCAGTATACAAACTACTTATGCTGCCCTGTCAAAGTATAAGACTCCTCTACCCCTGGCGCAGTTAGCAGCAACAAATCCTGCACAATTCACCACTCCAGCAACCAGAGTACATCCTAAACTCTCTGTGGCCAGAACTCTTGCTGCGCAATCTACTGTGTCAGTGATCAGAAAGTTATCTGCCAAAGATTTTCCTGCACAATCAGCCAGTGCGCCATCAACCCATGCGCAAACTGTGCCTGCGCAATCCAAGAGAGACAGCCCTTTGGCTAATCTCTCTTCCTCTCACAACAAAGGAAAAGCTCTGCTCATTTTTCCAAGCACTCTGTTGCTCCTGCGTAATCCACTGGGGGTAGTCTTTTGGCTATTTCTCCTCTTCCTCAAAACAAAGAAAAAGGCTCGTTGGTCTTTTCTCAAACTTCCTTGTCACATGACTTGGAAGACAACAGAGGAAAACGCTCTTTAGCTAACCCTTCTTCACAAAACAAAGGAAAAGGTCCTTTGGTCTTTTCTCAATCTTCTTCGGTTTTTACCGTAGAAGATCAATCTGAACGTGCCTCGGCACCAATCAGTACAAGAACTCTTTCAAACAAGGGTTCTTCTTCTTTCCATGTCAAGAGAACTTGTACTGATCAAAGAGGTATTCTGCCTACTCCGATAGCAGAATTCCAAGATCTTCCAACTCTCAAGATATCCCGATCGAAACAGGGAAAATTGCTGGTGTCTCAGACAGAAACCCCTGGGGGTGAGTTTGCTGATTTAAGAACCTATCTCAATAGACCAACTTTGGTAAAACGCGAACAGCCAATGCTGAAGACCAAACATCATCCGAAGCAAGCTTCCAAGATCAAAAATCCTGACACCTATGCTAATGAAGTGAGCACTTCCCTGTACACTCAAGGGACAAAACATTTGAAGAATCGAAACCATGTTCCGAATATTGTCAAAGAACAGATCCCTCAAACTTTTGATCTCCGAGAACCTCTCAAGCAAAAACGGGACAACGTCTCAACACCTCTAGTTCAATCATCTGATCATCATTGCAATCACAAAGTCATCATTCAATGTTGTTGACAACAAAATGATCTGTCTTCGATCGTTTAACTTCTGCAAACTCTGAACCTATGTCAGAAGATGAAGACGAAGTGTTGTACGCTTCCGTCAACATGACTTCCCGAGACATTGGGGGTAGGAAGTCTTCTAAGCATGGCAAGCCTTGTAAGCCAAGTCAACGGTATATGGATCTACTCCAAGAATTTTCTGAAGGAGTATTCCGACATACCCGATCCCGAAGCCGAGATACAATCGGTCAAAGGAATCTTCTTCAAGATCCTTCCGGTCATCTGTCTACTTCTCATTCAGGAGATAACTCTTTCTCTGACTATGATGCATACAGTGAAAGCTCTGAACAAACAGTGTCTTCTACTGTACCAAGAGAAGTGACAACTTACGTTATTAATGAAGATCCAGATTCTTCAACTTCTGCAAATCAAGAACAACGAATTGCGGCACTAGAAGACAAGCTGAAAACTATGGCTGAAATGGTCGCCAGTATGCATTCTATCATTGTGACCCAACATACAATACCGCCGACTGTGCCTACTGCAAGTCCTGAGATCATAGCATCGTCGGTACCTGTCAATGCAGGGCTGGGGGTAGTATCTCCTCAAATGCCTCCTGTACAAGTTCAACCTACACCAAGTCAGTCAGGTGCTAGGGGTGGTGCTTACCATGCTGTTCCTCCTCCTAATACTCAGATTCTGCCTACTCTTTCTTCTTCATCAGAAGATGCCAATGAAGCTGTCAAGCTTCTGCGCACTCAATTCGAGGCATTCAAAGAGAAAGACAATTTACAGAGGTTGGGGATCAAGCAACCCTACCCGGTTGAATGGAAGAAAGTCCCATTTCCTCCAAAGTACAAAATCCCAACAATCTCGCTGTTTGATGGCAGCACCTCTCCAAGTCAGTTCATTAACCATTTTGAGGTTACGACTGTCCAACTTCAACCAAATGATACTCTTCTTACCAGAGTATTCGTCGGTTGTTTAGCTGGCGTAGCATACGATTGGTACAAAAGTTTGTCCGATGGTTGTATCACCTCTTTCTCTGGACTAAAACAAATCTTCCTGGAATGGTTTTACGAGGGAATCAACGACATGACTATGTCATCCCTCAATAAAATCAAACAAAGACACAATGAAACTGCTGAGAGTTTCATTGAAAGGTTCCGTCGGAAAGCTTTGAAAATGCCTCCTGGAACTCCAGCCGCTGTTACTATAGACACCTGCAAGGCAAATCTTTTGCCCATCATCAGCATGTGGACGGGGTCAACTCAGTTCCAAGATTGGCCATCCTTCATTGTCAATGCTAAAGCAGCTGAAGTTAGCGCTGACAAATTCAAGCAACTAGGGGTACAAATGTCTAACTCCGACCGGGATAAACATCAGACGTCGAATAGCGGTAATCGCCAGAACAACCGCAAGAATAAAGAAAATTTGAACATCAACTTGAAGTGCAAGGAATCTCTAGTGGTCAACGTAGCTCCACCTACGTCTACTTCTGCTCCTTCTGCACCTCTATCAAGGGAACCTCATCCTAAAGTAGAGTACTCTTTTGATGAGAACGACACTGCAAGCATCTTTGATTGTTTAATCAAAAGCAACAAGATTCAACTTCCAGATCCAAAGAAGCCTGATGAAGTTGGTAAAATCGATCACCCAAAATATTACGTCTATCACAGGTTCACTGGGCATCCTACTCGAGCATGCTACGTGCTCAAAGGCAAGATACAAGAGCTGGTCAATGCTGGTGTCATAACTCTGCAGCAAGACGAGAAGACTGTCACTGCAAACATGGTCTTAGCTCAGTTCAGTGACTTCCCTCTGCAAATAGTACAGCACAGGGTCATTCCTATTCCCAAAGTTACTCTAGAGATCAAGAATCTCCCTCCTCCGCAAAGTGAAGGTCTCGTCCCTTTATCTCTTGACAACGACGAGATTATGTGGATTCATCCTGATCTTGCTTCAGAGTTCGAAGTTTCCTCTTCATTCAAGAAGAAAGGCTATTCCAAATGCAAGACAAAGACTTGTAACATGGTGTCTTTTGACCCCATAGTTGACGAAGAAATCTTACTGGGTACCAGATCAGGGAAAGCCTATCTAAAGGATTATCCCAAAGCCCAAGAGAATCCTGCTTCTTCTTCTGAGCCTGCTCCAGTGCAACCTGCTTCTACTGAAGACATCCCTTCTGCATCATCGCCAGTTATAGTACCCATTCCTCCTAAACCGACGGTAGCTGACAAAGGCAAACAACAAGCCCGCTTCGACAAACCTTTGAAGAAGTCATCTCCTTCCGGACTTGAGAAGCCTTACAACTTTGATATCTTGGCTCAGTTAGCCAATACACCGGCCCGGTTGTCTATCTTTGAGCTCTTACGCCTTTCCAAAGAGACTCGAGAAACTCTGAGTGAGGCTCTCATGCAAGCTGAAACTTGTTTAGCCTTTCTGAAGAAGCCTACAGCAGAGCCTATCTCTTGCCTTCATTGTCATAGTGTTCTGGAATTGATTCCAAACATAACTTTCACACAAAATGACATGCTAATGGAAGATAATAGGCATGATCGTCCTCTCTACTGTACAGGGTATGTCGACTCGATGAAAGTCGATCGTATTCTGATAGACCCAGGGTCTGCTCTTAGCATCATGCCAAAGACAATGTTAGATGCACTGAAGATCCTTGTACATTGTCTCTCCAGTACAATCACCACCATCCTTGGATTCAATCAGGGAAGGAGTGAACCTCTGGGCAAGATTCGCCTAAAACTCCAAATAGACAATCTTCGCACAAAGGTGACCTTCTATATCATTGACAATCATGGTTGTTCATACAATGCTTTATTGGGGATACCTTTCCTACATGAGCATAACATTGTTCCATCAATTCTCCATCAATGTTTCAAGTATGTTGATGACAATGGAGAGGTCCAGAAGGAGGTTGCTGATCTCTATCATTTCAAGGGTGTCGAAGCATACTGCAACGATGCTCGTATGTACAAGGATGAATTTATGAAGGTTGTGTTAGCTTTAGACACTGAAGAAGAACAAGAAACAATGCCTAAAGACACCGTCATCATACCTGTCAAAGGGCGTATTTCTTATCCTCAGTCTTCCAAGCCACTGGCTATTCACTTGCCAGTCCAGAAGCAGCCAATTGATGATAGTCAAGATCAAAGGGAGCTCACCTCTTCTGAACCACTTGTTATAGACTTACGTCGTAACAAGGACAAAAAGCAGCTCACTTCTTCTGAGCCACTTGTTATTGATTTAACTCATAACAAGGATAAAAGGGAGCTCACCTCCTCTGAGTCGCTTGTTATTGGCCTCCGTCGTAACAAGATCAATCTTCCTCCATGTTCTTCTT
This sequence comes from Iris pallida, assembly GCA_029216955.1. Taxonomy (NCBI): domain Eukaryota; kingdom Viridiplantae; phylum Streptophyta; class Magnoliopsida; order Asparagales; family Iridaceae; genus Iris; species Iris pallida. The sequence goes on along the minus strand of JANAVB010011396.1, from coordinate 109,603 downwards.
CCCCCTTCTTGTAATCAATCTGACCAAGCATGCTAAGGCTAACGGTCCTACTGTAAATACAGATATACAAATTAATGAAAAAGCATCTACTTTCCAGTATACTGATGTCATTTATCATGCTAAATGCTATTTGGATATGTTAGATAGCTTCCAGTCATTTACGATGGGAGTCGTACAATCTCTTCAGACAGAAGTCTCATTTGAAAATCCAGATGATTCATATCGTATTATTCCCGCTCTTAAGAAAGGCGAGAGTCTAATACTTTTTAGTAAAAGACCGGAACAACAATTCAGCTATACAGATGATAACAAAAGTAACGATACGGGACATCTTCAACTCCGTCATTACAGTCAACAATCGAAAGACTTCATTCGAAAAATGGGTTATGACTTCAAGAATAGGCTCAACTATGGCAAGGGTAGATGAACTCCTATCTGTACGACTGTTTCGGAAGGAAAGTCAGAGATGTACTATAGCAGGACTAAAAGAGGTCTTGGATATGCTTCTCCTCCAGTATTATCCCCAGCAGTCTCCGACTCTGACAGTGAAGAGCACTCTAAATCTTCTGATTCCAGATCATGAAATTCTGATACTAGCATCGATCAAGTTCATCGATTGACTGTATCTTCTAACATGGTCTCCGTCGAACTTTCAGAAGGCTATGATGAAGACATTGAAGAAAATCCCGAAGCAGATCCTTGGGCTCAACGAATGGATACCTAATGGAAACTCCGATTCGAACAAAGAGAACCTCCTACTGAAGATCAATTGGTACAAATTGATGTAAGAGAAAGCGGGTCACCTCGTCCGATATTCATCAGCAAGAATCTCCCAGAAGCAGATAAGCAAGAATTAATTCTTCTTATTAAAGAATATATTGATGTCTTTGCCTGGAGTTACGAAGACATGCCAGGATTAGATCCCAAAGTTGCTACTCACAAACTGAATATTTTGCCTAATGCAAAACCAGTTAAACAGCAACAACGACGTTTCAAGCCAGAAATGATGGACGCAATCGATGATGAAGTCAAGAAGCTCATCGCTTGTGGCTTTATTCGAGAAGAACAACATCCTGATTGGGTAGCTAACGTTGTTCCAGTTCTGAAGAAAACCAGCAAAGTTTGAGTTTGTATCGACTTTCGAGATCTCAACGAAGCCTGTCCAAAAGATAAATTTCCTCTCCCTATTATGGACGTCATGATCGACAATACTTGTGGGTTCGAGCAGATATCCTTCATGGATGGATTCTCTGGATATAATCAGACTCGGATGAATCCCGAAGATGAAAAACACACATCTTTCCATACTCCTCGCAGAGTCTATTGCTACACAGTAATGCCATTTGGTCTCAAGAACGCTGGTGCAACTTACCAACGAGCTATGAGTACTATCTTTCGAGATTATCTGCACAAAACAGTTGAATGCTATGTTGACGATATCGCCGTCAAAAGTCGTCTAAAGGGAGATCACATTCAAGATTTGAGAACAATCTTCAATCTTATGCGCCAACATCAACTCAAAATGAATCCTACCAAGTCATTCTTAGGTGTCTATAGTGGTAAATTTCTCGGCTTCATCATTACCTCTAAGGGTATACACGTGGATCCCGAGAAGATCAAAGCCATTCAAGAGATGCGTCCTCCATGCAACCTAAAAGAGCTACGAGGATTCCAAGGTCGACTTGAATACATTAGGAGATTCATTTTGAATCTGTCTGGACGTTGAAGACCATTCACTCAGCTAATGAAAAAAGGTGTCTCTTTTATCTGGATCGAAGAATGTCAAAGAGCATTTGAAGACATAAAGCGATATCTCATGAACCCACCAGTTTTGGTGCCACCGATCTCAGGCATACTATTCTTAATGTATATCCGTGCTATGGACCATTCATTGGGTGCTTTACTTGCCCAAAAGAACAAAAAAGGTCACGAATAGGCCATATATTATCTTAGTCGTACTATGATTGGTGCTGAACACCGTTATAGTCCGGTCGAAAAAGAATGCCTAGCTCTTATGTTCGCTGTTCAAAAGACTCGGCATTACATCATTGGTCAAACCATTCATGTCATATCCCGAGTCAATCCTCTTCGGGTACTCATGAAGAAGCCCAGCACACTCAATTCTCGGCTGGCTACATGGGCCATTCTGCTAGCTCAATATGACATGGTATATGTTCCTCAAAAGTCCGTTAAGGGTCAAGCACTGGCGAATTTCTTAGCAGCTCATCCTGTAACAGAAATGTCCAAACTTTATGATGAAATTCCAGACGAAACATTAGAATCAAATATGATCTCCGAAGAATTTTCTACTTTACGTCTATTCTTCGACGGTGCATCCAGAATTGGACCCAATGGTGCTATTGTCGCAGGAGTTGGAGTTGTCCTTGTTTCTCCAGACGGGTCAGCTATCCAAAGAGCATACTCCTTAGATGAGCCTTGTTCCAATAACGTAGCAGAATATAATGCTCTACTCATTCGTCTTCAGCTAGCCAAATAACTTGACGTCGAATATCTCGAAGTCTACGACGACTCTAAGTTGGTTGTTAACCAAGTTAGAGGAATCTACGAAGTTCGCCATCAAGATCTGTTGCCTTACCATGAAGCAGCAATCATCATGGCTACATCATTTAAAGCCTTCTTCATCGAATATGTTCGCCGAGCTTGCAATACTGAAGCAGATGCTTTGGCCAATCTTGCAGCGGTCTTAGCCATCCTTATCAAAAGACAGCAAGTGGTAGTTGTTTCTAATCGAGAGTTGTTTTGCATTGAAAACAATCGTAATATTGAGTTCAGTAATCTTGCTGAAGTCAATGTTATCAATGAATACTGGAGCGTTCCCTTCATCTACTTTGCAGTTCATGATATACTCCCTGAAGATCCTAAAGAGGCTACGAGTATTCGTCGACGATCTTTGCGATTCTACTACAATCAAACTACTAAGACTCTCTATCGGCGGACTTATGACGGTCTTCTTCTGCGCTGTCTCGCTGGTGATGAAGCGAAACAAGTATTACGCGAAGCTCATGACGGCATCTGTGGAGCACATCAACCCGGTCCTAAATTACAGGATCGTATCCGACGAATGGGTTATTACTGGCCCTCTATGGTATCAGATGCCATTGAATATGCAAAAAAATGTCGAGCTTGTCAGATCCATGCAGATTTCATCCATCAACCCTCAGAATTTATGCATCCGACTGCTGCTTCCTGGCCTTTTGAAGCTTGGGGCATGGACATTATAGGTCTCATCAATCATCCTTCTTCTAGAGGACATCGATTCATACTAGCAATAACCGACTACTTCTCCAAATGGGCTGAAGCTATACCTCTGGTTGAAGTCAAGACTAGTAGTGTCATCAACTTTGTCAAACACCATGTCATTTATAGATTTGGTGTACCTCGAAGAATCATTCATGACAACGGACCACAGTTTATCAGTCAGAAGTTCACAAGGTTCTGTGATGATTATCGAATTGACAATGTCGCTTCTACAGCCTATAATCCTGCCGCTAATGGATTATCTGAAGCTTTCAACAAGACTATTATTAAGCTCCTTAAGAAGTTTATATCTACTAACAAACGAAATTGGAGTGAAAAGCTTGGCGAATGTCTTTGGGCCTACCGAACCACGGTCCGCAACCCTACAGGCTTTACACCCTTTTCTTTGGTATACGGCTGTGAAGCAGTTCTATCCCTGGAACTTTAAATCTCGTCCTTAAGGATTGCCATTGCTAATGAGCTCACTACAGAGAACAATGATCTTCTTCGACTTCAAGAATTAGAAGCGCTCGATGAGAAGCGGTTATTGGCTCAACAGCATATTGAGTTATATCAAGCTCGTATCTCGAAAACTTTCAATCGCAAAGTTAAAGTCAGAGCCTTTCAGCAAGGAGAGCTCGTTTTAACAGTCAGACGTCCTATGACTATGACTCATTCGAGCAAAGGCAAGTTCGATGCAAAGTAGGAAGGGACTTACATTGTCAACAAAGTCTTTTCAAATGGAGCTTACCAACTCACAGAAATGGATGGTCGAGTTGCAATGATGCCTATCAATGGCAAATTCTTCAAGAAATACTATGTATAAATGTAACAGGGATTTTATATAAATATGATCAGACAGTTCATAAATAAAGTTTGATTTTATTTTCATCATAAACAATGTTACATAATATCAAGGAAGGTCACTATCATCCTTCTCAACATTGGGACATGGGCCACTGCCGTCCTTATCAAAGAAATAATCAGCAAAAGAATTGAGAATATCCTTGCTCGAACCTACCAGGAACTTGCAAGCAGCCATCCTCATGGCCTCTTCTTCTTTCGTCATCCCGGGTTCAAGCAGGAAGTCCAGGATATCCTTTGGTGGCTTGGGTACAGACGAACCTTCGCCCGCTTTTATCGGCTTTGGCTGGTTGGGATCGGCTGGGCATTCTTTCGGAAGTTCTTCAACCTTCAGAGCGATCTCATCTTTCTTGGATACATCTCCAGACGACATCTTTATGTTAAAAAGTGAAAATGATCATTTCATCTAAATTATGTCCTATTTATAGGCAGAGATTCTTAAAACAACGAAGCGACACATCCATCTGACGGTTCACCCGTTCATCATCATCCGATGGTTCGTCTGTTCATTACATCATCTGATGGTTCACCCGTTCATTTCATTCATCTGATGGTTCACCAGTTCATTTCATCCATCTGACGGTTCATCCGTTCATCATCATCCGACGGTTTGTCCGTTCATTACATCATCTGATGGTTCACCCGTTCATTTTATTCATCTGACGGTTCACCAGTTCATTTCATCCATCTGACGGTTCACCCGTTCATCATCATCCGACGGTTCATCCGTTCATTACTATTCGACGGTTCAACCATTCATTACATCATCTGATGGTTCACACGTTCATTACCATCCGACGGTTCACCCGTTCATTTTATCCATCCGACGGTTTACCCGTTCATTCCACTCATTTGACGATTCATCCGTTCATCCCGACGATTCATTTCGTTCATATATTTTGACGATTAACTTTGTTCGTTTATCTATATCAGCAACTTGTCATCCTTGATTGAGTTGCCTACTGAAATAATGATATTCAATAAATTATATTCTGCCATGTCCATATTACCTCTGAGCAGATATAATGAATATAATTATTTTCTAAGAATCAACAAATATATCATGTCTTGCACCTCTGAATATATTTTCTATCGCTATTATTTATATCTGAATAAGATATGCAATAAATAATAGAACCACAAAGAATATCTTTTTTTATTGATCAAAATTCAAGACATTACAAAGATTCATATTGCAAAACAAAAAGATACAAGGAATATTTCTACTAGGCTGGAGGTGTCATCAAATTGGCAATCTGCTGCTTCAAGATTTGCAGACGCTCTTCACGAGATTCCATCACTCTCTTCCTGGCTTCTTCCATACCAGATTTTTCATTGAAGGTTGGCAGAGTTACCATTCTGCGAGTGATTTCAGGTTGATGAGCTGCAGCATATTCATCTCTTTCTTGGGTTAGAACATCAAGTTATTGAATTGCAGTTTGATGTTGGATGACCTTATCTTCTAGTTCTTCCTGAAGACGGGCAATCTCTGCTTTCAATTCAGCAATTCTCCTTTCTTTTCTTTCAGCAACAGATGTCACCGTTTCTACTTTGGAATTGTACTCAGCAGACTTGGCAGTGAAAGCATCCAACAGAATTTGGAAATTGACTCTCTCAACTGCAGCCCCTTGAGACATTCATTCAAATTCGGCTTGCACTAAAAGTTCTACCTCTCCTTTATTCAGCTCTTTGTAACTCTTGACTGAGGTCTCCAGCTCATCTAATATGTGATCAAGAAAAGTAGCATGAGCCTCGTCTCCTTGATTACGGATGGCATTTACCAAGTAAGAGGTTGGACCTCTAACCGTGGAGAAATCAGCTTCTTCCTTCTCCATCACTCTATCTATTAAAGGCCCCAATGAATCAAAGAAGAACTTGGTAAATAATTTATTGACAAACTGATTGGTAGCCAAAGCACCAGGAGTAGCAGCTACTCCTGTTGACGATGAAGCGGCGGGACGTTCAGTCTCTTGCACTTGGATGGAGGGCTCTTTAAATAAAGGAGCTAGAGTAGAGCTAGTTGCTCCTCCCGGTTGTTCCTCTCCAAAATTAAATTTTTTTGTCATTTTGACTATCATTTGCTACTATCAAAGAAGATCAAAAGTGAAAGCAATCTTACCGTGACTTGGTCCAATATCAAGCCTGTCATCTGTTGGAACAGATTCCAGCCTAACAGAAGTAGCCTCCGACATTACTGCTTGGCTACTGCCTGCCTCGGAGCCACATGACAAATGATGACTGCTGCTAGCTATCGTCGTTGTAAGCACTATATCTGTGCACACCGGAGGAGCTGGAGAAGATTTGGTTCCTGCATGGAATACGAATAAAGATGTCAGCTATTAATCTATTTAAAGAAGATTGATAATTATATTTAATACCTTTGGGATCAATATTAGGAGTTTCCTCCAGTGCCACTTCTTCGTCTGTTATCTTTTCTGGAGATACCTGCACCTCAACATCCTTTTCAGGATCCAAGGTGTCATCAGCAGCTTTGGAAGATACGTGGACTTCAATGTCCTCTTCAGAAATTTGTGTCTCATCAACAGCCTCTGATGATGTACTCTCCTCACTGTCACTATCATCAAGAACTTTCTCGCTGGCAGCTACAGCGGGATTATCCACATCATCTTGCAAATCGAAGTCGCAATCATTTAATGCTTCGATCATTAAACGATCCTCCTCTTCGCGGGTTGTTCCCGGTGTAACAGGAAGCTGAGTCGTTTCTGCCACTGGTGAAGGGGATCGTAAAGCTTCCTCTTCTCTGGGCTCTGCAGCCTCTTCTCTCTGTTCAACTTCTTTCCTCTGCTCAATCTCCTCTCTCTGCTCTGGACTATGTTCAGAGGCAGGAGTAGGAGATGACATAGTAATACCAGCTGCATCATTCACCACTACAGAAGACAAGATTTGCCTTGGAGGAGAGACCGTTCTTTTTCTTCTTCTGTGGGCCAATTTCTTTCTATGTAGAGGCCTTTCTGGGCTCTCCACATCTACTACATCAACTGGTTTTGGAATAGAAGTCGGCGTGGTTGCCTCTTCTCGTTGAATTGACTCGGCCAGCTGCCGAGATTGGGATCTAGTAGTAACCTTTTCTGGTTGATCCAAATTAAGTTTCTTCTTCGCAGCAGGGGAAGAAGGTTCGTCAATCCTTCTTTTTCTCTCCCTGACCGGAGATTTAACCACTTTCAGAGAAATTCTCAATGGTTGATTGACTTTTTCAGGGAAGTTTGCTTCCCTTGAGGCTTCCAATGGATTATCTACTGGTTCATGTTCTTCATCGTTATTTGGAGCTAGTATATCAGTCGCTCCTTTCTTCAGACGTGTTGCTGTTGCAAGACTATCAACAAGGCTATAGTTCTCAGCAAATGTATTCGCTGCTGTATAAAAGAGCAAATATGTATACAATATTTTGGGGCCAGGATCAGTCTTGTTTGGCATCGATAACACTGTCCTTGTGTCTCGAGCGTTGTAGTAGGCCCATGCTCTGGCACCATCAATCAGGTATCCCTTTTCTTGTAGACAAGTTATAGCATTGCCTACATAGAACTGGTCATAACCAAATTGACGAGCGAAGCGACTTGGCAAATATGGTTCAAGATAACACTCTTCTTCAAATCTGTACACCAAATGCGATGGTCTGGTCGTCTTCAGCCAGTCAAAAGCTGCTCGACCTAATGGTTGCCTCCCAAGGTCAACCAGATTTGCTGCCATAAATTCATAACCAGTTGGAGGGGCAAAACAATAAAAATTCCATCCTTTGCCAAGGTTCAGGGTACGTCTGCAGTCCCTCAGACTAGTGTATATCCACTTGCTCTGGGAGAATCTGCGCAGAAAGCTGCCACTAACTGCTCCCATGGCGGGGTTCATCAATGACGGATGATGCAGAAGCAACCATCCGAATAAATAGGTGTAAGGCAACTCCAGTCTTGGGAAGTTCCCCTTTTCACCATTCCATTTGATCATGGAGTCAATATACAGACGAAGACCTGCATTTATTCTACAGGTCATTGCTGATAGCAAATCCATCCGGTAGCCGAAGACTAACCGGACGGCAGCAAAAAGTACACCGCGGTGGAAGCGGTCCATGGCGCTTGCTCCAGGCACGACGAATCGACGGAGCCAATATGTCAAAAATCCTGCCAGCTGGGCTTTTTTGGACATGGACCTGTAGCCCATTCTTATAAAACTCTCAACAAAGTCTCCAGCCTTGAGTGGAGGGTATTGATGTTCATCATTAACTCTGATATCCATTTTTTTATTCTCTTCCATCAGCTTTATCACTTCACTGTTGCTGAGGGGTTGGAAGAAAGTCGGGTTGCATGAGTCATGATCTTTGGTCTTTTTCTCAATAATATGGTTAAGAAAAAGATAAGTCAACCACTTTGATGAATAACATGTGCCGGAAGAGCCGCTTTTGTAGTATAGGGAGCATATGTTGTAATGGCACAGTAGTTCGTCGAAGACTGCTACCATCTTTGAATTTTCTCGACGTAGTCTATCTAACTCGTCGTTTGTTGAAACGTACTCCTCATAAGGGGAGTCTCCCATTGGTAAGCACGAGATGTACTTCATCTCATGGAGGGCTAATCCCATCTCCCCGCAGGGTGTCATAAATGTCCCTGTCCTATAATTATACCTCTCTGCCAAAGCCAAAAACAGATAAAGATTTGGGAGGAATGCATATACGGTAGCGTTTACCGCATGATACAGCTCGATCTCTTTAAGTTTGGCTTCAAACTGGACCAATATCCAGTTGGCTATAAAGCTCCATCTCTTGATGTCTGGGTTTACCAGACCTGTCAGCCGGATGTCTTGATCCGGATATCTGCCCTCGGCCTTTGCATATTTATTAGCAAATATTGGTGTTCTCACCGGCAACAGCAAAGAAGAATTCTCTGGAGGGATGCACCCTGGCTTCAACCCTCTGAGCAAAGTACCATGACGTTCAGAAGAGCTATAGAACGTGTCTCTATTGTTCGGGCCTTTCTTGACACAGATCTTTCCTGTCCGTGCATGTTGAAGGGGAGTAATGTCCCAGTCTATCCTCCTGGGATGGCTTGTATGAGCATATCGTGCTAGAGAGAGGCATCTAGCAATGTCTGGTAACAGGATCAGTTTCTTTTTCCTTTGGAAAGTTCTCTGCTCAACACGGGGTCTTGGCTGAGAACTTTTGTCAATGGCTTCGCCAAATAGGAACATACGTTTCTTGTGGGTGATGGCGTCAGCAGACTGTAAGGGCTGCCCATTCATCAGACTTAACAAAGTCTCATTGTCCTGTGCTATCAAGATAGCTTGGCGAGAGGATGGAAGGGCGTATTATGGGAAAAGCACATGGGATAAATCCCCTTTAAATTCCGGTTCTGCAAGAGTCCCTACGATGGTTTCATATTCCGGATCCTCTCTGATATCAACTGCATCAAACAGAAAAACAGAATTCAGTTCAAGTAAAATCAAAGATTCTGTCATCAAATTGTGCAAGCATCAGATTGCGCAAGCATCAGATTGCACAAGATTCTATGTACAAACCTTTGTCAATGGCTTCGTCAAATAGGAACATACGTTTCTTGTGGGTGATGGCGTCAGCAGACTGCAAGGGCTGCCCATTCATCAGACTTAACAAAGTCTCATTGTCCTGTGCTGTCAAGATAGCTTGGCGAGAGGATGGAAGGGCATATTGTGGGAAAAGCACATGGGATAAATCCTCTTTAAATTTCGGTTCTGTAAGAGTCCCTATGAAGGTTTCATATTCCGGATCCTCTCTGATATCAACTGCATCAAATAGAAAAAACAGAATTCAGTTCAAGTAAAATCAAAGATTCTGTCATCAAATTGTGCAAGCATCAGATTGCACAAGATTCTATGTGCAAACCATCAGATTGTGCTGACAAAGCTTGCGCAAGACAACAGTTTGTGCTGATAATCTTGCGCAAATCAGTAGATTGCGCTGACTTCTGCCAGCATAATTCAACCGATTGTGCGAGAAAATAGTCTTTCATAAAAATGAAAAATATTGGGTTTTTGCAACCGAACCCTAAATAGGTTGGCGCAGTATGACCAAATCTCTAAAAAGAGATAGGTTCAGTAATGTCGAAAAAATCCTAAAAAGGATTTTCGATCGGCTGTCTTCCTTGAAGTGCGGGGTGCGCAGCTTTATATCGAGAAGGGCACGGCGCAACCCGAGCCGAAGACTTGGCGGGGGCCTTGCCTTTCTCGACGGTGGATCGCTTGGGTGCCATTCGAAGTCGACTGAGAAGAAAGAAGGAAGTTGAAGAAGGCTCGAGAATTTCTCTCTCTTAAGCAAAGTGAAAACAAATAAAGAAGAACAAGAAGAACCAAGAGAACTATTTATAGTTTTTCAAGAGCAACGGCCACCTCAGATTGTGCCGAATAAACAGGAGTTAATCCCTCCGATTGCGCAAACAACATCCTCACATGCGCAACTTGATTAAAAATTCAAAATTTAAAGTATTTCAAAATTTTGAATAAATTCAACTTTCGAAAACTTTGAAGGGGGTCTTGTAGGTCCTAAAATCAAGTTGCACCCTTCAACAAAGTTATGAAAATCAAGAAATACATCTTTCAAATTAACTGCGCAGAAGACAGATTACGCACCATCTCGATTGCGCGTGCTGAACTGCGTACACTCTCAACTGCACAAGCTGACATGGCAACGTCATCATTATATGACAGAATCAGATCTTCTAACAACTGACAGTACGGAGAACGAGAAAACTGTTCATTTATCGTACAGCACAGCGCTCGAGGACAGCTGTACATGTAGCGCAATCTGCCAGACTTCCTTCAGCGCAATCAATCCTAGCGCAATCTGAATCCAGCATAATTCATATGGCGCACTTCATCAATACAATGGACAAAGTACACGTGGCTTTCATGCCATCAATTGCTCATTACGTGGCAACCGTCTGTATACGATCATGCGCATTTCAATCAAATGATGCCATGTGTCCTAGACAGTTGGCCCACGATCAAACAACTGCCAGCGCAGTCTGATGCTGCGCAATCCAGTTCATGCGCAATCCAGCTTGCGCCATTCAGAATAACTAAAAATTAGTTATTTCCAGAACTCTATAAATAGAGTTTCAAGTCTTCATTACGGATCAGACATAAAGTTCAGAAATATCAGAGAGTCCAGGAGTTCTTGCCAAGTGCTGCTGCATTCCTCAGAGGCTATCGCCTTCAACTTCAGAGGCTATCGTCTTCAAAGTTCACATCGTCCAAGGGATAAAGCAATCGTCATCTAGATTGGATTCCTATAGTTGTACTTTCCCAGAATTCTTGTAATCTTATTACAAAGTTTGTGAAATAAAGATCATACTTTTGTTTTTACAAACAGGAGGGAGGCAATGTATCTTGCCTGTGGTCCTTGCACAAACCGTAGTTACAAGTCGAGGATGAGGGGATGCCGATCTAGGAGCTGTCAACCTATAACATATATCGCACCATGACCCGTGTACAAAAACTATAAATCAATTCTAATGTTCTAGTTCTAAATTCATGGAATAGTAGCTAGTTGGGTTACTAATCTAATAATAATTAATTCCGGAGTAATTCACTTAAAAACCTAATTTAACCTAATAATAATCTGAATATAATCTAAACATGCAAGTTTGGCCATCAAAAGTCGTGTTTCCCAATTTTGGAAACCATGGCACATAAATCGAGACGTGTCGCTGACTAGCTAGTCAAACTCTGTGAACTCTAGATTTTGAAAGTGCACCTTGGTAGATTTCAGTGCCACGAGTGCGCTGGAATCAACCGTGTCACAAAATCATGCTTTGGTTAAAAGATATCGCCTTTATGGCTAATCGTGACCAAAACAATGATCAACCGATCAATTTTGAGTTCAACAGAATAACTAAAATAGTAAAAAACGAATTAATTTCTGAAAATAATATATGTTGTAGAGATCTGTGTTAGCTTTCCAAAACTTTAAACGGTTCGTAATTACAATTTCTGGTTCTCCCGGAATCTCGAAAACACCAAAATGTGTCAAGTTTCGGACAACCGACACTCTACGAATTTTCCAAAAATTTAGGAATGATATATACAAAAATAAATTATATATTCAGAAAGTTTACCTCGATACGAATCCATCAAAAAAAGGGCACACGAAAAGCACGTCGGAGTTGGCGGAAATCACTTCGGGAAGTTGGAAACGCTAGATGAGTTCTCCCACAAAAGGCGGCTATAAATTTAATTAGGGTTTCAAATATAATAATATATATATAGGAGAGAGAGAGAGAGGCGGTTCAGCATGGGCGCCGACAGGTGGGCCCCCCTGGTTGAATTTCTGGGTAATTAATTATTTTAATTCAGAAAATTATTTAAAAATTATTTTATGTCCAAATAAATCAAAATAAATTGCAGAAAAATCCAGAAAAATTCTAGAAAATTCTAAAAAATATTTCTAAGTGTCTAAAATCTAAATAAAATATTTTAACACAAAATATCATCATGTGACCTCACAGTAAATTCCCAAAGCCTATAAAATATAATTTCTATAGGTTTTAATTATATAAAAATTCCCAAAAATTCTAAAAAAATCCAAAAAAATTCTAAAATTTTCTAGAAAATATTTCTAACCTCCTAGAACCTAAATAAAAATAACTTGTCTCAAAATAGTCCCAAATGACCTTATAGTAATTCATGAAAGTCAATAAAATAAATACATCTTTAATAAATAAATATCTAAAAATGTCTAAAAATCATAGGAAAAAATAATATAGCTATAGCATGCTTATAAACCCTATCTAGAGATCATGTGACCACAAGATGGTCATAAATTACCTGTAGGCTTAGTCATAACTCCTATGATCATAGAAAAATTAAATGTAAACTAATCAAATAAAAAATAAAAAATATATATATATCACAAAATATTCGGGAAGGGGAGCTACAACTGTGGAGCTGAAACTCACTTCCGGGAACACTCTGACGCTCCAAGGAGTAAAGCATGTTCCGGTGATTGCCAAAAACCTGATCTCTGGGAGCCTGTTTAGCAATGCATGTTTGAGGATGGACATTAATGTTGGTCAGATGGTGATGTCCAAGAAGGTAACATACTTCGGAAAGGCTTTTCAAACCGAAGGGATGTTTAAAATTCAGCTTGTAAACCAGTCTAATGAAATAAATGCAATCGCTCTTTCTGACTATTCTCTTGAGTTGTGGCATAATAGGCTAGGACATGTTCATTGTAAAAGAATAAACAAAATATCCAGTCTAGGACTTATCTCCAAATGTGGGGGTAAGATAGAAAAGTGTGAAGTATGTGCTCAGATAATATCACTAGAAAACCCTTTTTGTTGGCACATTTAATTTTGATAATATTAACAACATCTTCGTAGATTAGTTTTCTCTGTTTTCAGATTGATATCATTTTAGAAGCTCTACTACATAAAGTCTGTCCATTCAAGAATAGCATTCATTGCCTTGAAGACTGAAGCAAAGACCGGCGTTCCTTGAAAAGACGGCTCTCAACACTTCAAGATTTCGAGTCTGTTCAAGGTCTAGGTCTTTCTGTAAACACTTAGGTTGGATAAAAAAACTAAAAGCCTTCTTAATTCTTCAGTCAAAAATCAAGTTCTTATCGAACGACATACCGGCGGTATGCTCCGGCATACCGACGGTATACCGTTTTATTGGCCATAAAATATTCTGTAAGAATTGTCGGCATACCGACGGTATGCTCCGGCATACCGGCGGTATACCGGTTTGTGGACCACAAAACGTTCTGTGTTAAACATCGGCATACCGACGGCATGCTCCGGCATACCGACGGTATACCATTTTGTTTGTCTCAAAAAACATTCTGTGATAATTATCGGCATACCGACGGTATACTCCGGCATACCGACGGTATACCATTTTGTGAGCCATAAAACGTCATGTGACAAACATCGGCATACCGACGGTATACCATTTTATTTATTACAAAATGTTCTGTGACAAATATCGGTATACCGTGGCATACCAACGGTATACCGGTTTACAAAATTTGATTTTTAAATGACGAACACTAGCATTAATTGCTAGCATTAAATGCTTCCAACGGATATAATTATGACCGTTACTGTTCAGACCGACATACCGCCAGCATGCCGGTCCATACCGACGGTATGTCGGTTAGGCTGTATCCAGGAGCATTAAATGCTACCTACTCTTGGTTTCTTTATAAATGGAAGCCTTCTCTCTCTTAAAGGCTCATCCACTCTTTGCCATAAATTTTTCAACAACCAAGAGCTCCACCATTAATCTCTACACAAGCTTTTAATTGTCATCTATTCCCAAAATGCTAGAGTATTCAAGAGTTGTACCTTTCGATCTTTAAGTGTTAGAAGATCAACAAGTTCTCTTCCTTTTAATTTGAAGTTGGCGAGCCTTCGTAAGAAAACTCGTGTGTAAGAAGTTGGCAAGTTCTTCGGATCCAAACTCGTGTGTACTATTTTACTAAATAGTGGATTAAAGCCGGAGAGAGTTCCGGGACTGGATTGCATCAAGAGAGGATACCAGGATACATCGCACGTTTGATTTTTTCTCTCTCTCTTTTTAATTAAAGATTATTGCTTGTTGTGTTTAAATTATTTTATTTTCCTATTCATCTCCCCCTACTAGGGTTCTACAATTGGTATCAGAGCTTTGTTCTCTTGATTTGGATTTACACCCTTAGAGTGATCCATGGCCACTAACCCTAGTATCAACACCTTCCACAATGAGGGACACTCCAGAAATAGGCCTCCCCTACTTGATGGAACCAACTATAACTACTTGAAGATTAGGATAAGTATTTATCTGAAGTCCATATATTTCGATTTATGGGATTGTGTGATAAATGGTCTTCCTACTCCTTCCAGAGTTATTGAGGATGTTGCATCTGACACCCGTAGGGACTTACTCACTGAAAATGTCAAGAAACTTGTTAGTCGAGATGCCAAGGCTATGAACGCTCTTTAATGTGCTCTCGATAGTAGTAAATTCAATAGAATCTCTATTTACAAGACTTTCAATGAGATTTGGAAGTTGCTTGAAGTCACACACGAGGGAACATCACAAGTAAAAGAGTCCAAATTAGTAGACTCACACAAGAATATAAGTCCTTTAAAATGAAACAAGATGAGTCTATTACTTGTATGTTTACTCGTTTTGGTGATATTATTAATCCTCTTTCTTCTCTTGGTAAGGAATATCATGCTCATGAATAGATCAGAAAATCCTTAGAGGATTGACAAAAGGATGGAGTCCTAAAGCTACCGCAATCATTGAAGGGAATGACCTGACAGTCATGAACCTTGAGACCCTCATGGGGAAGCTTATGACTCATGAACTCGACATGTAAGATCAAGAGAAATCTTCCATACAAGAGAAGGAGAAGGAGAAGGCCAAAGAGAAGAAGAAGTCTCTGGCTCTCAAAGTTACAAAGTCCTACTCAAATGATAGCTCCGACGACAACGAGTTGGATGATGATGAAGAAATAGCTCTCACAGCTAAGCACTTTCGAAAGTTCCTCAAGTTCAACAAAGCCAACCGCTTCAGACGGGACAATAATAAAGATCAGGCGTGCTATCCATACAAAAGAACCGGACACATCAAGAGAGATTGTCCCATGACAAGAAAAGACTCTAGTAAGTACGAGAAGCCTAGCAAAGAAAGCTCCTCCTCCAGAAAATTTGCCAACACCAGTATTTGGTGTGAAAGCGATGCTAGTGATTCGGACAACGACAAAGATCGCAAGCACAATACAAACGTTTGTCTCATGGCAACCGATGAGGTACTTGATGATCTTTTCTTAAATACTCTTACTTATGATGACTTGGAGAAAGCTATCTTTGAACTACACGAAGAACACAAAGGTGTTAGGAATAAATATAAAAAATCTCTAAAAGAGGTTGATGCTCTTCAACTTGAAGTAGAGAGACTCTCAAGCATCATTATTGATGTAAAAGGAAAATCTCCTGCTTCTGACACGGATGAAATAGAGTCTTTGCGACTCAAGTTTCAAGAATCCCTTGTCACCGTCAAGAAAAAGGATAATGAGATTCAATCCATCATAGAGGCTTATGTTTTTGCTATGCATAAAGTTCAAGATGCGAATAAAAGAGAATATGATACTTCTATTAAGTATAATGATCTTCTTGCACAGAGTAAGAGATTAGGTAATAAGAACACTATTCACACACATGCTCCAAGACACCCTCATACCCATCACAATATTAGTCATACTTCTTACATGAACAAGAACACTACACAAAAGTCCTTTTCCAACTCAAGAAAAGGACCGTTTGTTAAGAAGAACACCTCACATCATACATTCTATTATCATCATCATAACACTCATGATAGAACTCCTCGCACTAGAGCTTCACATATGCATAACACTCACTCGTTTTCTTCTAAATCTTCTATGATGTGCAACTATTGTGGCTTGCTTGGACATACTTCTAATTTCTGTCATACAAGAAAACAAGTTGATATGAAAGTTTATAAATGGGTTCCTAAGACTAACAATCAAGGACCCAAACGATCATGGGTACCAAAATGTTTATCTTCAACTTATGTTGTAGGTGAAGAATCCTTTTTATGTTAGAAGCAAGTAGATTCTCGATAGCGGTTGTTCACAGCACATGACCGGTGATGCTTTACTATTTACAATGCTATCGATGAAGAAGGAAGGACACGTCTCCTTTGGTAACAATCTTAAAGGTCATATTATAGGAAACGATAATATCGGTTCCCCTCCTTATCCTTGTATTAAGAATGTGTGTCTTGTTACAAATCTCAAACACAATCTTCTTAGTATCAGTCATCTCACCGATAATGGTTATGATATTAAGTTTGTTAAACTCAAATGCTTTATTACCGATAGCTCTAGCGGATCTATTTTTTATGAAGGCATTAGAGAGAACAATATATATGTTCTATATCTTGTTGAAGGTACCAACAATGATAGGTGCCTAGTTGCAAAGAACGATGAAAGTTGGCTTTGGCACATGAGGCTCAGACACGCCAATATGGATACCATCTCTCGTCTTGCAACCAAGAAGCTTGTAAGAGGACTTCCAAGTATCCCTTTCAAAAAGAATATGGTGTGTGAAGAATACGAGAAAAGTAAGTTGACCAAGTCATCTTTCAAATCCATCAACTCTGTGAGTACCACTAGACCACTTCAACTTATTCATATGGATCTATTTGGTCCTAGTAGAGTAGCTAGTCTTGGAGGCAAGCTTTATGCTTTTGTTTTGGTTGATAATTTTTCGAGATTTACTTGGGTTATTTTTCTTGCTTGTAAAAGTGATACTTTTCGTGAATTTGTTGCCTTTTGTAAACGTGTTCAAAATGAGAAAGGTTTTTCTATTAACAAGATTAGAAGTGATCATGGAGGAGAATTTGACAATGTCGATTTCGAAAGATTTTGTGAAAAGAATGGCTTTGGACATGATTTTGTTTGCCCTCGAACTCCTTAACAAAATGGTGTTATGGAGAGAAAGAATAGAACCCTTGGCGATATGGCCCGGGTTATGTTAAACCAATATAAGCTACCCCAATATTTTTGGGCGGAAGCCGTTAACACGACATATCATGTTATAAATAGGATCTTGATTAGACCTATTTCTAAAAAGACTCCTTCTGAGCTTTGGTTTGACAAAATTCCCTCTATTGAATATTTTAAAGTTTTTGGATGTAACTGTTTTATTTTAGGACAACCTAGGCAAGTTTGAAGAAAAAGCCTATGAAGGAATATTCCTTGGGTACTCAACTCATAGTAAAGGTTTTCGTATTTTTAATAAACGAAGTTTTGTTGTCGAAGAGTCAATCAATGTCTCTTTTAATGAACTTAACTCTTCTACATTATCCTCTTCTGATGATATTGATGACATCTCGTTTGGGTTGGAGAACTCCTCTATTGGAGATCGTCCTTCTTCATCTAACAATGAAGTTGTGACTCCTCCAACAAAAGAGTCTCCACCACTCGAGCCTCCTCAAAAGGATCTTCCAAAAGAATGGGGATTTGTCACTAATCATCCTAAGGAGCTTATCATTGGGGATTCTTCTTTCCGTGTAAGCACTAGATCCTCCACTCATGATCTTTGTGCAAACGTGGCTTTTATCTCTCAAATAGAGCCTAAAAATATTAATGATGCTTTTCATGATGAATTTTGGATGATAGCGATGCAAGAAGAGCTAAATCAATTTGAGCGGAACAAGGTTTGGGAACTTGTCCCTAAACCTAGCAACCACTCCATTATTGGAACTAAATGGGTGTTTCAAAATAAACTTAATGAAGATGGGTTAGTGACTCGTAACAAAGCCCGATTGGTTGCTCAAGGCTATAACCAAGAGGAAGGCATTGACTACGACAAAACCTATGCTCCGGTTGCTCATTTTGAATCCATTTGTATGCTATGTGCTTTTGCTTGCTTTAATAAATTTTAGCTCTTTCAAATGGATGTTAAAAGTACTTTTCTAAATGGTATTATTAAAGAGTAAGTTTATGTAAAACAACCTCCTTGCTTTGAAGATTTTCAATTTCCTAATAACGTGTTCAAACTACACAAAGCCCTTTATGGCCTCAAACAAGCTTCCCGTGCTTGGTATGAGTGCCTTAGCTCCTTTCTTGTTTCACATAATTTTTCTAAGGGCAAAGTCGACATGACACTTTTTATCAAATCATATAATGACACTCTTTTATTAGTTCAAATTTACGTCAATGACATTATTTTTGGTTCTACTAACAATGCACTTTGTGTAGAATTTGCTAAAATAATGCAGGAAGAATTTGAAATGAGCATGATGGGTGAACTATCATTCTTTTTGGGCTTACAAATCAAACAAGGACCCAAAGGAACCTTCATCAATCAAGCAAAATATACAAAGGATCTTCTCAAGCATTTCGAACTTGACTCATCCAAATCAATGAGAACTCCTATAGCAACAACGATAAAGCTTGACAATGATGAAGATGGCACATCGATCGACATTCGTAAGTATCGAGGTATGATCGGTAGTTTACTTTATCTAACTGCTAGCCGTCCTGATATTATGTTTAGTGTATGTCTTTGTGCACGATATCAAGCAAATCCAAAGGAATCGCACTTATGTGCCGTCAAGCGTATTTTTAGATATCTTAAAGGTACCATTAATATGTGCCTTTGGTATTCGAAATCTTCATCCTTTGAGCTTCACGGCTTCTCGGATGTAAATTTTGTCGGATGCAAGATTGACCGAAAATGCACTAGCGGCACATGTCAATTCCTTGGGAAATCTTTAGTATCGTAATTTAGTAAGAAATAAAATTCTGTTGCTCTTTCAACCACTGAAGCCGAGTATATTGCTCCGGCATACCGACGGTATACCGTTTTGTTTATCATAAAATGTTCTGTGATAAACATCGGTATACCGACGGCATACCGCGGCATACCGGTTTACAAAATTTGATTTTTGAATGACGAACACTAGCATTAATTGCTAGCATTAAATGATCCCAACGGATATAATTATGACCGTTACTATTCAGACCGACATACCGTCGGCATGCCGGTCCATACCGACGGTATACCGGTTAGGCTGTATCCAGGAGCATTAAATGCTACCTACTATTGGTTTCTTTATAAACAAAAGCCTTCTCTCTCTTGAAGGCTCATCCACTCTTTGTCATAAATTTTCCAACAACCAAGAGCTCCACCATTAATCTCTATACGAGCTTTTAATTGTCATCCATTCCCAAAGTGCTAGAGTATTCAAGAGTTGTACCTTTCGATCTTCAAGTGTTAGAAGATCAACAAGTTCTCTTCCTTTCAATTTGAAGTTGGCGAGCCTTCGTAAGAAAACTCGTGTGTAAGAAGTTGGCGAGTTCTTCGGATCCAAACTCGTGTTGAAGTTGGCGAGTTCTTTGGATCTAAACTCGTGTGTACTATTTTACTAAATAGTAGATTTAAGCCGGAGAGAGTTTCGGGACTGGATTGCCTCAAGAGAGGATACCAGGATACGTCGTGCATTTGATTTTCTCTCTCTCTCTTTTTAATTGAAGATTATTACTTGTTGTGTTTAAATTATTTTATTTCTCTATTCACCCCCCTCTAGGGTTCTACACTTTCATCGAGTCAATCGAAGCACAGATATTCTGAAGTTGGTACCCTCCGATATCTGTGACTTCAAACAATTCTCTACAAAAGCCGAGATGAAGTATTTCATAACCTTCATCGATGACTTATCTAAGTATGCATTCGTCTACTTGCTCAAATTTAAAGACGAAGCGTTCGAGAAGTTCAAGGAGTTCAAGACCGAAGCTGAAGGACAAACTGGACAACAACTCAAGAGGTTGAGAAGTGATCAAGGCAGAGAATATCGGTCTCATGAATTCGCATCGTTCTGCAAAGAACATGGAATCATCTGCGAGACTACTGCTCCGTATTCTTCTCAATCTAACGGAGTAGCAGAAAGGAAGAACCGAACGTTGACAGAAATGATAAACTCAATGCTGCTAACTCCAGGTCTTCCAAAATGTTACTGGAGAGAAGCTGCATTAATGGCCACTTTCATTCTGAATAGAGTGCCTTATGCAACTTCTGACATAACTCCTCATGAACTCTGGTTCAAAGTCAGACCTAACTTGAATGCTATTCGAGTGTGGGGATATCTGGCTTATATGAAGCTCCTAGATCTGAAGATTCAGAAGCTGGAGACAAGGACTACGAAGGCAATCTTCTTGGGATATGTCAAGAAGAGTGATGCCTGGAGATTCCTTGACATTGAGTTAAATCATATCATCGAATCTCGTGATGCTGAATACTTTGAAGACAAGTTTGCACGACATAAAAATATTGTTCTTTCATACATTTCTAGAGAATGATGTAGATGCAAATGAGACTGAGGTCTCATATGAACCAGTAGTCCAAGATAAAGTTGTTGGTGGAGAAACAACAATCGAACCAGAACTCGCTGAGCCGTCGACGAAGCAAGCAAGGAGGTCGAAGAGCTTCGGAGATGACTTCGTCACCTATCATGTGGAAGCAGATCCGCTTACCTATGATATGGCGATGAAGACCAGAGATGCTGTCTTCTGGAATGAGAGAATAGACAATAAAATTGACTCAATTACCTCCAATAACACATGGGTGTTAGCTGATTTACCCGAAGGAGCAAAACCCATCGGATGCAAGTGGATCTTCAGGAAGAAGATAAAAGCTGATGGAACCATTGACAAGTTCAAGTCCAGGCTAGTGGCCAAGACGTTTTCTCAAAAACAGAGAACCGACTATGACACATATGCTCCAGTAGCACGGATGACAACCATCAGATTGTTGATTGGACTTGCAGCAATACACAAACTGGTGATACATCAGATGGATGTGAAAACAGCATTCCTGAATGGCGAGCTGATCGAGGAGATTTATATACAACAGCCAGAAGGATTTATCGTCAGAGGCCTAGAAGACAAAGTCTGCAAGTTGGTAAAATCTCTATACGGCTTAAAGCAAGCTCCCAAAATGTGGCATGAGAAGTTTGACAAAGTTATCAGATCAAACGACTATAGGGTCAGCAAAACAGACAAGTGTATCTATACTAAATTTGCTGACAGAAGAGAAGTCATTATTTTTCTATACGTGGACGACATGCTAATCCTAGGTACGGATATAAGCTGTGTCACTGAGACAAAGAAGTTTCTCTCGACAAAGTTCAGTATGAAGGACTTGGGGGATGCTGATGTTATCTTGGGACTCAAGATCATTCGGACGGACACTGGATTGGCACTTCACAATCTCATTACATGGAGAAGATGCTCACTCGATACGGGTATCATGATCTTCCCATAATTGATACGCCGTACCGAAGTGATCAGAAGCTGGAGCCAAACTCGAAGGAAAGCGTCAGGCAATTAGAGTATGCTAGCGTCATCGAAAGTTTGATGTACGCTACTACTGCTGTCACCCCCAGTTTTTATGAACAGTGGTATTTTGGTATTTTTTCACTTTAAAAATTATTTTGGAATTATTTATTTATTTATTGTATTATTTTGGGGATATTTGAGTCGGGTTTGAATTTCAACTCATTCCGACTTGTTTTGACTTGTTTCGGGGACCCGGGGTAGTGTTGACCTTAGCGGGCCCACACACTAGTTAGCCATGGCCCACAATATTACCATCAAAAGTTAGAGGGATTAATCATGACCCCATGGATTAGGTTAGACCTAATTAGAACTTTAGATTTACATTTTTAACCCCCAAACTCTAAGCAAACTTGTAATGAGCTAATAAAGCAATAGAGGGGCAAACTTGTAATTAGGAAAAGGGGGTATTGGACCATGTTGGCCGGCCACATGTAGGGGTGGGGAGTAGAGAGAAAGTCATCTTCACTTGTTCTCATCCACATTCTTCTTCTTCTTCTCCATGGTTGTGTCTCCATTAGAGACTATTTTGTGTCCATTTGGACATTTTTAGATGTGTCCAATATGTAGGATCGTGTCCTAATAGGAAAATCCCCTATTTGGACACGTGAATATTGTTTGTGCATTGATTTTGGGTGTGTTCTATATTATTTCAGAATTTACATGTGTTTAGGAATGATTTCTCTTAATGTATCATATTCCTATTAGCTATATGGATATATATGTGGTTATATATATATATATATATATATATTAGTGTATATTTATGTGGTGTGGTGTTTGTGTGTGTTGGGAAGGGGACAACACAGTGGTCGGCCAAGGAATGGCATGGAATGGGATGTGTGTATGTTAATGCTTGTGTTGTGTTTGATGATTTGGTTATGTGAGGTGGAGTGATATGGTAGAGAGTGTTATATAGAGGAGTGGTAGAGAGTTTGAGGGTGTTAGAGAGTGAATTAGAGGGGGGGGAAATCACCCGACCGTTGTCCCAAAATTAGCCCACACTTCCCCCAAATTTCTGTCCAAAAACCACCATCAAACAGCCCCCCCTAAAACCCATTAACTGTTGTCCACTTGAACCCCAAATCAGCCCACATATTGCCAACAAACAGCCCCCATTTTCTCCCCCATGGCTGTCCATTTTGACACTCTAAAACACTCCTTTAAACCCCACTTAACAGCCCACAAAACCCCCCACTTGGCTGTCCTGTTTTAGCCCGTGATGGTTGTCCCTTAAACCTTCATTTCAGTCCACTTTTCCCCTCCAAATCAGTCCAAGCACACCACAAAATCAGTCCCCCAAGTCCTCTAAATCAGTCCATATTTTGCTTGTGTGTGTGAGTGTTTGTGAGTTGTGTGTGTGTGTGAGAGCCTACAATGAGTGTAGTTGAGTGAACCATAGTTAGCCTATGTGCAAACTAATAGGAAACCTATAGGAGAGCCTATGAGAGTGAGATATAGGAGTGTATCATGTGAGATGGTTGAGTGTGAGAGTGTTGAGGGTAAATTCATGATATGTTAAGATAGGTAATAGGGTAAACCTATACGTATCCTAACATAGCTTAGATACCTAGGATACCCTAAATTCTTGGTAGGTAAACCTTAGATAGGTTGATATCTAGCTACCCTAAGGAGCCTAGGCTAGTACCATGGGTATTTGCGGGGTTTCCTTGGGATTGGGCAAGGTATTGGGATTTACCTTAGAAGGGTAAATACTAGTTTTGCCTAGAAATAGGATATTGGAGTTAGAAGTCTAAGATAGAGTTAGAACTTCATTTCCGTGGTTGGTAATGATCAAATATGGTGCTCATAGACTAGTTTTGACGTCGGTTGACCTTTTTGACCAAAAGTCAACAAAAGTCAACCGAGAGTCAAACTTAGTCTTTAAGCGACCCGATTTGACCGAAACCAACCCAGAGTTGACCAGTTGATTGAAAGTCAACAGTTTGTCAACATTAGACTAGTTTGACCTAGAGTTGATCGGAGTTGACCAGAGTTGACCAGAGTTGACCTTTTTTTTACCAAAAGTCAACTGTAAGTCAACCATTGACCCCGATTGACCTAGTTTGACTTGGATTGACTCCCAGTGACCCAGTATGACCTAGTATGAACCAGTATGACCTAGTATGACTCAGTTTGACCTAGATTGACCTAGTTTTGACTTAGACTTGCATTCATGGATTATATTAGTTTCCTTTTTCAGTGTTATGCCCTGTTTGACTAATTGTATCTTATTTTAGGTCTATGATCACTCTGAGCGTCTGTTCACCTTATCAGCTCAGGACCACAGGCGAGTACATTCACTGATAGTTTTCATTGTCTTGATATCTACTATATCCAATTCAGTTGTAGTGTTTTACTTGATTCCCGACACGACGGTTCATGGACTAGTATACGTCGGATCCTGTCATGAGATGTTATTCCTAGACTCCCTCGGTATATGAGTATGAGATATTCCTGTGTTCCTATACTTATATAGACACTGATTTGGGAGTGGGCTGGCCCCCTGCTCTTGAACCCCGTGTCATGACGTGCCATGTCCGGATCCGTGATACTATTCGGGGATGGGGGAATTATTAGGGGTTATGTGATCAAGCCTTCCTGTAACTATATTTTGCTAGCGCTACCCTCACCTCACGTAGGGTGTAGCAGACACCCCATTACCAGTTATCCAGGTTGGACGGCATGACTCTCCGTTGAGTACACCGCGGATTGTCGGGCCAAGTGGATAACCATCTTTTGCTTCCCTAGTCGATCACATATCGCTCTAATAGTTCAAATCACTTTTACATTTATTGTCATATCTTATATTTCCAGTTCACTTTACTTACTGTACTTTCACTATGCCATGATTCATTTCTCACATGCTCTACCTGCCTTTTATACTGTACCATGATTTGAGACTAAGTTCTGTTTGAAAGAAGGGTTACAACTCCGGTCCTTGTTTGGTTCAAGGGTTGTAACTCGGCTTTCAAATGGTTCCCAAATCGTTTATATCTTTTGTCTTGTAGTTCATTATTGCTGTCTCTTATAGTATTTCTTAATTTATATGGAACTGCTGTTGGTGTTTTGTACTTGCTCATTTTCCTGACAGGATACCATTGACAAATTTTACAGATGACTCTGAGACTGACTGCCCGACCTACTATGGGGTTGAGTCTGATGGACTAGATTTAGACCGTGGCTTATTGGTAGAGCCACTGGACTTTGCTCATCATGAGTAGCATAGTTTAGTTAGGTTTGCCTGGCCTGCGAGCCAGCTTGTACATTTCAGTTTGTAGTATCTTTATACTTATACTATCTGAGACTCTGGATGTTGTGTTAGCTCTGACTTATAGATTTTGGACTCATTTCCTATTTATCTATCATATCTCTGTTCCATGCTATCTACCTTAGTTTTGATATATGTGATTGAGACTGTATTGCTATGTCACCTCCATTCGGAGTGTATATACTGTATAGGTACATTTATCTGTTTTAGTCGTAGTATTTACAGACCCTATATACAGCGTTCTACTGCCGATTCTGTGGCGTAGGCTGGACGTAACCACGTGCTCGTGCCTCTCTTTAGGATACAGATCATGACACGTTTTTGTGGTGGCCCATGCAGGTCAGTGTCGCAACTAGTGCGAACTCGTAATGGTGCTCGACTTAGAGTGCTAATTACGAGCCCGCAGATAGGATGTAGGATCTAGGGTATGATAGGAGTTACTCAATCATATGCTAGAAAATTTTTGATCTTTTGATTACCATGAAAAATTCTCTTGCATTGAATTTAATTGTCCTTCTTTGATATTCCTATCATGTGCCATATTGATTCTTGTTTCAATCTATCCTCAGGATGACGATCACTCCCTCCCAGGCAGCGGGTTCTAGCGCTGTTCCAGAGAGGCCCATCCGGCAGGTCTTCCACCTTCGGCTATGGGAGTAGCAGTGGCAGATCCGGCAGGTCTTCCACCTCCGGCTGAGGGAGCTGCTATCTCAGTTCCTGCCCCTCCTGCGGGAGCACCAGCAGCGACGGTTACAGGAGGTCTTCCACCTCCAGTAGCGGGACCGTCTATGGTTATTCCTGATGTTCTTCCACCGCCGCCTCCGATACCGGAAGATGCTCAAGGGATGATGGCCCTTCTGCAGCAGATGCTGTAGACGCAGAGAGCGCAGGCAGAGGCACAACACCGTCAGGCAGAGGTGCTGCGACAGACCATAGAGAACTCACATCAGTTAGCTATGGCAGCAGTTGAGAGAGGTACACCGGCTACAGTTCTGGGAGCACCAGCACAGCAGCAGGGCCAGGGGAGGCCCGGTACGCATCTCGACTTCTGGAAGATGAACCCACAGGATTTCAAGGGTACCGAGGGTATCCTATACGTGGACGACTGGCTAGAGGATGTCCAGCAGAGTCTGAAATTGGCAGAGGTCCCGAGAGGTCTGTGGGTGACTTCTGCAGCGAGCCAGTTCTTTGACATAGCGCTGACTTGGTACCGCACGGATCCGCGTGCTTCAGTGAAAGGTATATCTTGGGAGGAATTCAGAAAACTCTTTAAGGAGAAGTTCTACCCAGATGTAGCCTTGACAGCTCCGGAGGGACAGTTTGCTAGTTTGGTGCAGGAGAACTCATCGGTGGACGAGTATGCAGCGGAGTTCTTCCGCTTGAGCAGGTTTGCACCCAGTTTGGTTTAGGATGAGGGGTGCAAGGCCCGAAAGTTCAGGAGGGGTCTCATTCATGCAGTGCGCACTCGCACATCTGGGTGACGAGACGCGACCTTTGAGCAGATCTTGATGGAGGCTCAGATTATAGAGGAGGACTTCGGCCTCAAGCCGAAGAGGAGCAGTGACGCTCTGGGATCTAGTTCGAGTGCAGGGCCAGCGAAGAGTCCATACTTCCAGTAGAGGCAGTTCCAGCAGCAGTAGCAGCCTCAGTTGCAGCTCCAGCAGGCACCGGCACGTGCCCAGCAGCATCAGGGTCAGGGTCAGGGACAGAGGCCAGCTACACAGTGCAATTTCTGTGGGAAGCCAGGGCACACTAGAGCGGTGTGCAGGAAGAGGTTGGGCGTCTACTTATACTATGGGGTGCCCGATCACCAGCTGAAGGACTGTCGTATTCGAGGAGTCTGAGGAGTTCAGGACAGAGCGCAGTCGACCAGAGGACCAGCAGCTCAGCAGAGAGGTCCTCCACTTCAGACGCAGCAGCAGCATTTTCAGCAGCACCAGAGGGGAGCCCCTGCGGGCAGAGTGTTTACCCTGACAGCAGAGGAGGAGACAGAGCCAGTGGGCGATGTAGTGGCAGGTCATGTTCTTCTCGATTCATTCCCTGCATTTTACCTTATTTGATTCCGGTGCCTCGTATCGCTTTGTGTCTGTCTCCTTTGCTCTGAGACACAATATTATTGCTGAACCCTTGGGTAGGACTTGCAAGATATTCACTGGGGAAGGCATCATCCTGGTCAACAATATCTGCAAGGGGCGGAGAGTTACTGTAGGAGGCCGAGTTTTGGGTGCGTGCTTGCTCGTAATGCCCCTTCCGAGGTACGATGTGGTACTCGGAATGGATTGGTTGAGCATGCACCATGCTACTAAAGATTGTAGAGGTGGTAGGATTTTGTTTAGGCCACCGGGAGAGCCAGAGATTGTGTTTGCCAGAGGAGCAGCTGAGCCGGTAGATGGGTTCTGCGGAGCTTTACTGGCGGGGCAGGCATTGCCGCATCCATTGATAGCTGATTTCATGGATATTTTTCCCGAGGAGTTGCCAGAGATGCTGCCGGATAGAGACGATGAGTTCTCTATAGACATAGTGCCAGGTGCTGAGCCTATTTCGTAGCACGTCTATAGAGTCAACAACAGCGAGTTGGCGGAGCTGAAGAAGCAGGTCGACGAGCTGCAGGACAAGGGATTCATTAGATCCAGTTCATCGCCTTGGGGAGCGCCAGTCTTGTTTATGCCGAAGAAGGATGGTACGATACGTATGTGTATCGATTACAGGGCGCTCAACAACCTTTCTATCAAGGACAAGTACCCATTGCCGAGGATCGACGACTTATTCGATCAGCTGAGCGACGCCAAGGTGTTTTCGAAGATAGATCTGAGATCCGGCTATCATCAGCTGAAGGTGAAGAAGGAAGACGTTCCGAAGACAGCTTTTCGGACTCGGTACGGTCAGTACGAGTTCACAGTGATGCCATTTGGGTTGACCAACGCCCCAGCTGTGTTCATGAACTTGATGAACATGGTATTCCATCAGTACCTTGACAAGTTTATGGTGGTCTTCATTGACGACATCTTGGGTCTACTCGAAGACGCCGGAGGAGCACGAGGAGCATCTGAGGATTGTGCTCGAGATCCTGAGAAAGGAGCAGTTGTATGGGAAGTTGTCGAAGTGTGAGTTCTTCCTGGACCAGGTCGAGTTCTTGGGTCATGTTGTGACTGAGCACGGGATATCAGTAGACCAAAGGAAGATTGCTGCGGTAGAGTCTTGGTCTACGCCCAGTACAGTTGCCGAGATTCGGGGCTTTCTGGGATTAGCGGGCTACTATCGGAAGTTCGTCCAGGATTTCTTACGGATCGTGGAGCCGATGACTAGACTCACCAGAAAGGACGTAGAGTTCATCTGGACTGAGGAGTGTCAGGCCGCCTTCGATGAGCTGAAGAAGAGGTTGACATCAGCTCCTATCTTGACGTTGTCGTCTGGGACCGGTGGTTTCTCGATTTACAGTGACGCTTCTGGTCGGGGTCTGGGTTGTGTACTTCAGCAGCACGGGAAGGTGATTGCCTATGCATTTAGGCAGTTACGTCCTCATGAGAAGAACTACCTGACTCACGATCTGGAGTTAGCCGATGTCATCTTTGCCCTGAAGTTGTGGAAACACTATCTGTACGGAGAGCGGATTGAGATCTTTACTTATCATAAGAGCTTGAAGTACGTGTTCACTCAGAAGGAGCTGAACATGAGGTAGAGACGTTGGCTCGAGCTGATGAAGGACTTTGATATCGCCTTGCAGTACCATCCAGGAAAGGCTAATGTAGTCGCAGATGCCTTGAGCAGGTATCCAGTGGCTATGTATCTGACATCAGACCGTCATCTTTTGGCTGACCTGGACAGTTTGGGAATCGAGGTGATTATTCCAGGCATGGAGGTGTAGATGTGGGGTTTACAGATTTAGTCTGAGTTGATGGACAGAGTCAGATCAGCACAGTTTGATGATGTTGCCCTGAGGTGCATCAGGGAGCAGGTGTAGGTAGGGCTGCTTGATGATTTCTCCATTGCCGAAGATGGGTCACTGCGGCACGGTGCTAGATTGTGCATTCTGAGTGGAGAGCTTCGGGAGGAGGTTCTTCAGGAGGTTCATCGCTCTCAGTACTCTATGCATCCTGGTGCCAACAAGATGTACAGAGATCTGAAAGAGCACATTTGGTGGTACGACATGAAGCGCGAGGTGGCTCAGTTTGTATCTCGCTGCTTGGTTTGTCAGCAGGTGAAGGCCGAGAGGCAGAGGCCTGGTGGGTTGCTACAGCCACTACCCATTCCTGAGTGGAAGTGGGAGCACATCACCATGAACTTTATGTCCGGACTTCCATGATCTCCAGGAGGAAAAGACGCGATTTGGGTCATAGTTGATAGATTGACCAAATCGGCCCACTTTTTGCCTTTCAAGGTAGGATTGTCTACGGAGAGGTTGACAGAGCTGTATGTTCGTCAGATCGTACGATTGCATGGGGTTCCTGTGAGCATAGTTTCAGATCAAGATAGCTGTTTCACTTCCCACTTCTGGAGGAGTTTGCAGGCTAGCTTGGGCACCTCGCTCAAGTTCAGTACTGCTTATCACCCCTAGACAGACGGGCAGTCGGAGAGGACTATCCAGACCTTGGAGGATATGCTTCGCACGTGTGTGCTAGATCTCGGGGGTTCTTGGGAGGATCATCTTAACCTGGTAGAGTTTGCTTACAACAACAGCTACCAGGCCAGTATAGAGATGTCGCCATTCGAGGCTCTATACGGACGGAGATGTCGTACTCCCTTATCATCGGACGATGTTGGCGAGAGGGTGCTGCTTGGACCAGAGATGGTGGTGGATGCAGCTGAGAAGGTCCGACTGATTAGAGACAGACTTCGGGTGGCTCAGGATAGGCAGCGGCATTGGGCCGATAGCCACCGGAGACCATTAGAGTTCAAGGTTAGTTTCAGTTCCTGTTTGTGATTGTTTATGTTTTGTCTGTCCTGTGTGCTGAGTTTGTTTTATGTCTAGGCTGGCGCTTTGGTGTTCCTGAAGATTTCTTCGACACGGGGCACGATTCGCTTTGGCGGGGGCGGGAAGCTTAGTCCGCGCTACATCGGGCCTTTCACTATCCTTGAGAGGGTCGGTGCAGTAGCTTACCGGCTAGACTTGTCGCCTACGCTAGAGGGGGTACACAACGTGTTCCACGTGTCGCAGCTGAGACGGTACGTGGCAGACCCCAGCCATGTATTGGATCATTCAGCGATCGAGGTAGGGCCTAATCTTCACTATCTAGAGCAGCCAGTTGAGCTTCTGGAACGTAGAGAGAAGGTGCTCCGGAACCAGGTTATGTCCATGGTTCGCGTTGCATTGAGGCATCACTCTCCAGGTGAGTCTACCTGGGAGAGAGAGGACGACATGCAGGAGCGTTTCCCTTATCTATTCGAGCCTTGAGGTATATTTCTGTTTCTGTATTGTGTTTCAGTGTATGTTTGCTCTAATTTTGAGGCAAAATTTTTTTAGGGTGGATAGATTTGTCACCCCCAGTTTTCATGAACAGTGGTATTTTGGTAATTTTCCACTTTAAAAATTATTTTGGAATTATTAATTTATTTATTATATTATTTTGGGGATATTTGAGTCGGGTTCGAATTTCAACTCATTCCGACTTGTTTTGACTTGTTTCGGGGACCCGGGGTAGTGTTGACCTTAGCGGGCCCACACACTAGTTAGCCATGGCCCATAATATTACCCTCAAAAGTTAGAGGGATTAATCATGACCCTATGGATTAGGTTAGACCTAATTAGAACTTTAGATTTACATTTTTAACCCCCAAACCCTAAGCAAACTTGTAATGAGCTAATAAAGCAATAGAGGAGCAAACTTGTAATTAGAAAAAGGGGGTATTGGACCATGTTGGCCGACCACATGTAGGGGTGGGGAGGAGAGAGAAAGTCACATTCACTTGTTCTCATCCACATTCTTCTTCTTCTTCTCCAAAGGTTCTTTCCATTCTTGAGAACTTCACCATAGTTTCCATCTCCTAAATAGGTAAATCTCTCCTCTAAAACAGTTTTCCTTTGCATATAGAATGGTTAGGAACCCATAGAAATATTTCCCATGGTTGTGTCTCCATTAGAGACTATTTTGTGTCCATTTGGACATTTTTAGAGGTGTCCAATATGTAGGATCGTGTCCTAATAGGAAAATCCCCTATTTGGACACATGAATATTATTTGTGCATTGATTTTGGGTGTGTTCTATATTATTTCAGAATTTACATGTGTTTAGGAATGATTTCTCTTAATGTATCATATTCCTATTAGCTATATGGATATATATGTGGTTATATCTATATATTTTTTCTATGTGTATATATATATATATATATATATATATATATATATATATATATATATATATATATATATATATATATATATATATATTTTTTTTTTTTTCTATGGATATATATATTTTTTCTATGTATATATATATATATATATATATATATATATATATATATATATATATATATATATATATATATTAGTGTATATTTATGTGGTGTGGTGTTTGTGTGTGTTGGGAAGGGGGCAACACAGTGGTCGGCCAAGGAATGGCATGGAATAGGATGTGTGTATGTTAGTGCTTGTGTTGTGTTTGATGATTTGGTTATGTGAGGTGGAGTGATATGGTAGAGAGTGTTATATAGAGGAGTGGTAGAGACTTTGAGGGTGTTAGAGAGTGAATTAGAGGGGGGGGGGGAATCATCCTACTGCTGTCCCAAAATTAGCCCACACTTTCCCCAAATTTCTGTCCAAAAACCACCACCAAACAGCCCCCCTAAAACCCATTAACTGTTGTCCACTT
Source organism: Iris pallida (assembly GCA_029216955.1). Taxonomy (NCBI): domain Eukaryota; kingdom Viridiplantae; phylum Streptophyta; class Magnoliopsida; order Asparagales; family Iridaceae; genus Iris; species Iris pallida. Next base: position 77,502 of record JANAVB010011396.1, on the reverse strand, counting down.
GAACCCCAAAATCAGCCCACATATTGCCAACAAACTGCCCCCATTTTCTTCCCCATGGCTGTCCATTTTGACACTCTAAAACACTCCTTTAAACCCCACTTAACAGCCCACAAAACCCTCCACTTGGCTGTCCTGTTTTAGCCCATGATGGTTGTCCCTTAAACCTTTATTTCAGTCCACTTTTCCCCTCCAAATCAGTCCAAGCACACCACAAAATCAGTCCCCCAAGTCCTCTAAATCAGTCCATATTTTGCTTGTGTGTGTGTGAGTGTTTGTGAGTTGTGTGTGTGTGTGTGTGAGAGCCTACAATGAGTGTAGTTGAGTGAACCATAGTTAGCCTATGTGCAAACTAATAGGAAACCTATAAGAGAGCCTATGAGAGTGAGATATAGGAGTGTATCATGTGAGATGGTTGAGTGTGAGAGTGTTGAGGGTAAATTCATGATATGTTAAGATAGGTAATAGGGTAAACCTATACGTATCCTAACATAGCTTAGATACCTAGGATACCCTAAATTCTTGGTAGGTAAACCTTAGATAGGTTGATATATAGCTACCCTAAGGAGCCTGGGCTAGTACCATGGGTATTTGCGGGGTTTCCTTGGGATTGGGCAAGGTATCGGGATTTACCTTAGAAGGATAAATACTAGTTTTGCCTAGAAATAGGATATTGGTGTTAGAAGTATAAGATAGAGTTAGAACTTGATTCCCGTGGTTGGTAATGATCAAATATGGTGCTCATAGACTAGTTTTGACGTCGGTTGACCATTTTGACCAAAAGTCAACAAAAGTTAACCGAGAGTCAAACTTAGTCTTTAAGCGACCCGATTTGACCGAAACCAACCCAGAGTTGACCAGTTGACTGAAAGTCAACAGTTGGTCAACATTAGACTAGTTTGACCTAGAGTTGACTAGAGTTGACTAGAGTTGACTTTTTGACCAAAAGTCAACTGTAAGTCAACCCTTGACCCCGATTGACCTAATTTGACTTGGATTGACTCCCAGTGACCCAGTATGACCTAGTATAAACCAGTATGACCTAGTATGACTCAGTTTGACCTTGATTAACCTAGTTTTGACTTAGGCTTGCATTCATGGATTATATTAGTTTCCTTTTTCAGTGTTAAGCCCTGTTTGACTCATAGTATCTTATTTTAGGTCTGTGATCACTCTGAGCGTCTGTTCACCTTATCAGCTCAGGACCATAGGCGAGTACATTTACTGATAGTTTTCATTGTCTTGATATCTACTATATCCGATTCAGTTGTAGTATTTTACTTGATTCCCGACACGACGGTTCACGGACTAGTATACGTCGGATCTTGTCATGAGATGTTATTCCTAGACTTCCTTGGTATATGAGTATGAGATATTCCTGTGTTCCTGTACTTATATAGACACTGATTTGGGAGTAGGCTGGCCCCCTGCTCTTGAACCCTGTGTCATGACGTGCCATATCCGGATCCGTGATACTATTCGGGGATGGGGGAATTATTAGGGGTTATGTGATCAAGCCTTCCTGTAACTATATTTTGCTAGCGCCACCCTCACCTCACGTAGGGTGTAGCAGACACCCCATTACTAGTTATCCAGGTTGGACGGCATGACTCTCCGTTGAGTACACTGCGGATTGCCGGGCCAAGTTGATAACCATCTCTTGTTTCCCTAGCCGATCACATATCGCTCTAATAGTTCAAATCACTTTTACATTTATTGTCATATCTTATATTTCCAGTTCACCTTTACTTACTATACTTTCACCATGCCATGATTCATTTCTCACACGCTCTACCTGCCTTTTATACTGTACCATGATTTGAGACTAGGTTCTATTTGAAAGAAGGGTTACAACTTCGGTCCTTGTTTGGTTCAAGGGTTGTAACTCGGCTTTCAAATGGTTCTCAAGTCGCATATATCTTTTGTCTTATAGTTTATTATTGCTGTCTCTTATAGTATTTCTCAATTCATTTTGTCTTGTAGTTCATTATTGGTGTTTTGTACTTGCTCATTTTTCTGACAGGATACCGTTGACAAATTTTACAGATGACTCTGAAACTGACTGCCCGACCTACTATAGGGTTGAGTCTGATGGACTAGATTTAGACCGTGGCTTATTGGTAGAGCCACTGGACTTTGTTCACCCTGAGTAGCATAGTTTAGTTAGGTTTGTCTGGCCTGCGAGCCAGCTTGTACATTTCAGTTTGTAGTATCTTTATACCTATACTATCTGAGACTCTGGATGTTGTGTTAGCTCTGACTTGTGGATTTTGGACTCGTTTCCTGTTTATCTATCATATCTCTGTTCCATGCTATCTATCTTAGTTTTGATATATGTGATTGAGACTGTATTTCTATGTCACCTCCATTCGGAGTGTATATACTGTACAGGTACATTTATCTGTTTTAGTCGTAGTATTTACAGACCCTATATACAGCATTCTATCGCCGATTCTGCGGCGTATGCTGGACGTAACCACGTGCTCATGCCCCTCTTTAGGGTGCGGGTCGTGACAACTGCCACTAGGCCTGACATAGCTTTCGCTGTGGGAATGCTGAGTCTATTCACAAGCAATCCAGGCATTCAATACTGAAAAGCTGTGAAGCGTGTTATGAGATATCTCAAGAAGACTCAGACATATATACTGTACTTCAGCGGAGAGCCACCGGTAGTAGAAGGCTTCAGTGATGCCAGCTGGTGCTCAGAGTTGGAGAGTGAAAGGTCTACTGGTGGATTCATTTTTACAACGGGTGGAGCTGCTATATCGTGGAAGTCGAAGAAGCAAACTATGCTCTTGCGGTCTTATATGGAATTTGTGTTCTTTGCACTTGATACCGCAGCAGATGAAGCAGAATGGCTTCGGGAGCTCATGTATGATCTTTCAGTGGTTGGAGCGCAGATACCGACAATTCCGATATACTGCGACAACCAAGCGACTGCGGCGGTGGCATCAAATGATCTCTTCAACGGAAAGAAGAGAACTGTGCCATTAAAGCACAGGACAGTAAACGATTTCATCAAGAGAGGTGTCATTGCAGTAATCGATGTTCGGAGTCAGGAGAACCTGGCGGATCCATTTACGAAGGGCCTCAAGCGTCAGCTGGTTGAAGACACAACAGGGAAGATGGGCTTGAAGGCATTCTGATAGTATGTTTTTGTAATCCTACCATAAAGTTTTATGTTATTAGTTCAAAGAGAAATCTACTAGACATCTAACTTTCGGTTCAAGGGAGGACCACTGACTGAAAAACTATCAGGTAACAGTGGATACTTGTTCTTGGAAACATGGAAGGGTTACGAACCCATAACCACTGTTGTCTACTATGTGTTTTCTGCGAAAATCGGATCCTGTGTTGAGGTTGGCTTAAATGCCTTAATAAGTTCTCAGGCAGAGTGAATTCCTGGTGTGCTTTACATGAAGCACGGTAGCACAGTACTACAAGGAGTAAAACTCCATGCTCAGTGGGATGACTCCACCATGAGGTTCCCAGGTAGGGGTAATACCTCGACTTTGCAAGCCAAGTCATAGCGACGTAGCACCGAAAATAGGCAGGTAGCCTAATGCTGTATGATAAAATTAAAGAGTTGTAAACATCACTACAAAGGGGAGGGTGACCCCATGTTACAGTGGCACGACACCACGATGAGGTACCCAGGTAGGGGTAAAGCCTCAGCCTTGCAAGCCATGTCGTTGCGGCGTAACACCGCAAGGAAGCCTTGGGCTTCATGCTGGGTAGAATGGTACTACAAAGAGGCTGTGACCTCATGCTGCAGTAGTGTGACACTACGATGAGGTTCCCGAGTAGGGGTAATGTCTCGGCTTTAGGCCATGTCATAGCGGCATAGCACCGCAAGGAAGCACAAGGCTTCATGCCATGTCTCTTTAATAAAGAACTTACCTATAGTGTATGAAAAGAGATATCAGGCCGTCTCTTGAGGGTAAACTTATAGACACCTAAAATTATACACTGAAACCAGGCTGGCACAGGGCCTTTAATGTGTAGCCAGAAGCACATGTAACGACACTTTGTGAGTGGCAAGAATTACAATTGTGGTGCAGAATTCAAGGCATAGTCCATTCTTGTATCGTATTGTTATTTAACCCATTCGGGAAGATTCAAGTCATCAGCGACATCTATCCTAATACAAAATGGACAGTTACTGTAGGGAACGCTCAACCCTAGACACATATATATGATGAGATATGTGGGGGATTGTTGGTGCTCTTGCTCCTTGACATGAAAAGAGCTTGCTCTCAATATGCTTTGTAAAGTTTAGTCCCACATTGGAAAAGCACCATGAGTTATCTCAAAATATATATGAGTATGTGTTGTTGGGATATGCACATGGGGTGGTGACCCTAAGGAAGGAACCGTGTGGGTGATTTTACTAAGAGGAAAATGATTAATTCTAACAAGGACATAAGTTGATTTTTGTTGTGCGGGCTCGGACTCGACACGGACTCCAGGTTGTCTCGTGCATGCACGGGAGTGTTCGGAGGGAAGGCGTAGGCTAGCACTCGACTATGTTGATTGTGGGATGATGTAAAACATCAAACTCTATTTTAGAGTATTGGTGTTTTAGTCCCACAACGGATATGAGAGATGGTGAGGTCTCACTCCACTCTATAAATAGAGCCCCCTTGCCTCCTTTCCAAGATGCACCAAAGAAGAGAGTTAAAGGAGTCTGTAAAGTTCAGGAAGCCCGTTCAAGTCACAAATATTGACTGACGAGCGTTCCAGAAGTTCTCTTGAACTTGCTGGTTCCTGGAAGCGGATCGTATAGAGGCGAATCTTGCTTTGAGCAACGGTGTTTTTACACCCCAGCAGATTTAATCCTCCCCCTCTTCTTCTTTTGTTTCTCTGTAACTCGTTCTTCAGGTTTTAAGGCACCTACTGAGTAGAAAGGCCTAACTTTGTTCTTGATATCTATCTCATTTGTGGCACCTACTGTGTAGGCTTGCTTAACTCCTCATTTGTGGCACCTACTGTGTAGGCTTGCTAAACTTCTCATTTGTGGCACCTACTGTGTATGCTTGCTTAACTCCTCATTTGTGGCACCTACTGTGTAGGCTTGCTTAACTCCTCATTTGTGGCACATACTGTGTAGGCTTGCTGAACTCCTATTTTTCATCTATATCCACGCCTCGGGACTAACAATCTCATTACTGAAGATTCCGTAAGAGGTAAATGAAGATATTGCATCAACACAATCTTCGCCTTCATTTCTCTTTGTCAGGAGAACAGGCAATGTAATAGCTCACGAACTAGCGAAGCAGGCTCTCCTTCAGGGACAATCTTATTATTTTTCCGTTCCCCCAGTTGTATTTCTTAGATTTTAAAAGCTGAAACAACCCCGCTTTGTAATCCTTCAAATGCAGGTTGATCAATAAAGCTTCTTTAAAAAAAAATCATAAGAGGCATGTACAATCGATCCATTTTAGGACTGCCAAATTTGCCAAAATTTTTGGCAGTCCTAGCAGCATATAGAACTGCCAAAAACTTTGGTAGTTCTAAATTGCTGCCAATTTTTTTGGCGGTCCTAAATGCTGCTAGGACTGCCAATTTTTTTGGCATTCCTAAAATGGACTTGCTGTACATCAAGTCCATTTTAGGACTACCAAAAATTTTGGCAGTCCTACATGCTGCTAAGATTGCCAAATTTTTTGCCAGTCCTAGGTAATTTTCATGTCGTGGGCTACATTAGGAATAATTTCTTCCAAAATTAGAGAAGTTTTTGTCCTGTATACAATAATTTTTGACAATCCTAAACTCCATTTTATCCATCCAATTATATTTTTCCAAAATATTTTAATAGTCCTAGGATTAGGAATTAATTCTTCCAAAATTTGGGAACAAGATTGGGAAGGAATCTAGGGTTTTGTTGGACATAGAGAAGATGGAGGTCGTAGAGAAGAAGAAGTGAGGGTTTGAGGATTTCTTCCAAAACTTGGGAACGCGATTGGGAAGGAATCTAGGATTTTATTGGAGATGGAGAAGCTGGAGGTGGTGGAGAAGAAGAAGTGGGGGTTTGAGAGGTTTTGGGAAGATAGAGAGTGAAATGTTGAAATGAAGGGAAAAAATAGATTTTGGGGGGGGGGAGGGATTGGGGGCAGCCCTAAGTAAAAAATGGGTTGTCCTGAGTAATGTTTCTTCAAACCTAGGTTAGCCCTGAGTAAGAAGTGAAGTGCCCTTATAATTAGCCTATCAGCATTAACTTCCAACATGACATCAACAAAGGGAGGTGTCTACTTTTGAAATATATTGTCTACAAAATACTAGACAGCGGAAACGAACGTAAATCAGTTAGGCATATATAATAAATTAGTACCCTAAATACGATCACGATTGTACACTAAATTTGAAGGCAATTCTAAGTAATTATAGTCAAATCCTATTGTTCTATATACAAATCATATTCTCAACACATAAAATCACAAAAGACATTAATATCATGTAGAGATATCATAAGGCGTCCCAAATATAAAATCATAATGATATGAAACTAGCATAGTAAAGTATAATACTAGTCAAAGAATACAAGCAAACATAGTCATAAGCTAGTCGAAATATAGTACAAAGAACTAAGAAGTCTAAGTAGATGGGAACATGCTCCTAAAAACTAAGGGCTAACACATGTCCTATAAAGGTGCGATAAATAAATAAAATTGTCAAAAGAAAAGGGACCCACTCATGATGCTCTTGGGCAACATGTCATAGACTTAGTATTTTTTCTACACTTCTACTCGTACGGCGCAGAAGCTTCCTACTCGAAGACCCGTACCAGCCTTCCCCAAACGCTTATCTAGATCGCTAAGGCGAATAATGAGAACAATATAGAGCAAAAGAGAGTTTACAACTTCTTGGGTGGTAAGGAACAAATGATCCTTCAACTTATTTATAATGTCTTAAATGACATACATGAAGCAGTTGGAAACAGAATATTCCAGGAATTATTCTTGGTCCTAGATATTTTCAAGGAAGCTTCTAGAATATTTAAAACGATATGGATACTTCATGAATCTTCAAGAAGACTCCACCACATTCTAGAGGACTCTGGAAGCTTTCAAATAAAACTCTGCTATATAGAGAGTTATGCATATCCGTCTTGGTAGAGCGTAAAACCTTGGGCGTGACACTCTCCTCCACATATTTTATTGATGTCCTCATTGAAGGGTGCACCAAGTCTTAGAACGATGTCCACCCTCTTAGGCAAGGTCGTTGTGCGTCATCCCTTCTTCGTGTGTCTCATGTGGTGCTTTCCAAACTTGTCCATCTTCTACTCAAGATCGGAAGCAAACTAGTTTGCCGCACCAACTTTGACCTTGGTCAGTGTCCTCCTCTGTATGGAAATAGGCTCGTACGGGCTATCAGGTCGTCGACCCACTTATCTTATGGCTGGACATAGTTCTTCATACCTTCGTACATGCATGTCCTATTGTATCTTTTTCAACCGAACATCCACCACAAAGTTTGAGCAACTCCTTGCATGAGCCACTCTACTTCGTCGCCTCTGCCTCCTCATAGTCTATGATGTGCTTCCCTGCACTCGTTTCCAGCTCAATCCGCTTTTTTCCGCATACATGACTCTTCGGGATGCACCTTTGCAACACCCTTGGTCTCGTACGAAAGACCTTCATCCTCGAAGTCCTCCTTCCTCTCGAGCACCGCTAGGTTTGTCATCTCCTTTCTGCTACCCTTCTAGAGTTGAATGACAGAGATAGCTTTCCCCTTTGATGGCCTCGCATCGTACAACTTTTACTATGCACGTCGAGCCTCCCTCTATGAAGCTAACAACTCCTAAATGTGGCATCGGTACCGCCTACGTCGCGATTAGGAAATCTATACCAAGTATCATCTTGAAGTCGTCCAATGATTTAGTGGTGAATTTGGCAACACTCGACCAATTTTCCACAGCCATGCAAACTTTCTTGTCTTTTCTTCGTCTGTGTATTTGTCGTATGGCTTGTCTACAAGTACACCTTTAATCACTATTGGTGTCAGTTTCTTATAACCGTCAACTACTATAGACCAAAGATCAAAGTCAAAAGACTTTAGAAAGAAACGCATTCGTGTTTTCCAATATGTGTAGTTTGTTCTATCAAATAGTGGAGATCTATTTGTGGATTGCCCTTCACCGTTGAATATTGATTTTACGACTATTGTCACGACCCGCACCCGCTTTTCGGATATGAGACGTGTCCAAGCCAGCCTACACCGCAAAGTCGACGGTAGAACATTGTCACGGCCATGATGCTCAAAATCACAAAATATAACATTTATTGCTCATTCACATTATTAAATCAAATCTACAAATTATTACAAGATTTACATTTAAAGAAAAGTACAAAGTTCTTACAAGTAATGAAATTGATATCACATCTATCTAATTTCTAGGTTTTGGTCTGCAAGTACACCTGTATCTCCCAATGCTAAGTGAAACCACATTTAACCTGAAAAATATTGGTTTTCAGCCATGAATGGAACGAGTACATTCTCACAACAATTTCAATAAATGACAAAATCTATAAATCTATAAATAATAATGAAGTACACGAAAAAAAGAAAACATCGTGTACATTCTCAGTTTTTTCGTGCCTATTAGTGGGTTGAAATACTACTTTGACATGTAAACGGCTAAGGGTAAATCCGGCACCCCGCACATGAAATGTTCGACTGCTATTAGGCACGAATAAGATCAGGCACCCCGCACGTGAAGTGTGCGACTGCTATTAGGCACGATTAATTTTGGGTTTGTTTACATGTCTAGAGTATTTTTTCGCCCGACTAGTACTCATAGATCCAAACAGGTTACGAACACGGTAATAGATTGGTAACGAAGAACATGTAAAGAATCCATAACTACTATCTCGTGTAACATCGTGTCAAGAACCAATAAAATATTAATATAAAACACTACTACGTACATGATTCATAGAGACAATCAGATATGAAAACTATCCGATGTGTACTCGCCTGAGGTCCTTAGCTGGTGAAACCGACTGTACAACCACTCAGATGAGTCACTAAAGCCAACACATACAAAAGTCTCCGGATGCTGTAAGTATGCAAGACAACCTCAAATGATGGTACGGACCGTGCCATTGGGCCCGGGACAGTCCAATTAGCCTAAGGTCGACAAGAAGTAGTCAGAAACATAAGAATTGGAAACGTATGACTAGTCGCGGTTAAGGATTGATTGTTAAGTACTTTGTTTATTAACATAAAACCTTTAATAAGAAAGTATATAAAAACGTTTGTAGTCTTTTTAAAAATTATTCGTAATATTTGAAAGATATTATTTATTAATCAAAATAATATTTTTTTAAATAAATGTAGGAAAAGCTAGAAAATCAATTGAAAGCTAATCATCCAATTTTTGTCAAGCAACACCTTCTTAGTCAAATCTATAGTTCAATTAGATAGTAAATATTTATAAACTATTTAGTTACGATATTTGAAAAGTATATTTTATTAGCTAAAAATATTTCTAGATAGCTTTACCTAATTAGAAAGTTAGTAAAAGCCCAATTATATACTTAGAATTCGAAAATAATGATTTTAATTTATAAGCCCAAATTATATATATATATATATATATATATATATATATATATATATATATATATATATATATATATATATATATATACACACACACACACACATTAGGGCTCGTGCCCATAAAATTCCTATATAAGTGCCAAAATATTCTAGCGTGTTTCATGGGATTGAATCTAGCCCTTAGTCCTAACAATATAATCCCAATAATATAAGAATCCCATTTACTAAAGCCCTATAATTCTATTCTCCACTGCAATTGGAGAGAGAAAAGGAAAAAGGAATTTAAGCAGCAGTATTTGAAGAAAGGGGAGGTGGAGAAGAAAGCTCACCGAGGTGCTACGCTGATCGGCGCGGGAGAGAAAGGGCGAGCGTCGGGAGCAGTTCGCCAAGGCGGGCTCCTCCGAGGGGAACAAGAGGGCGGCGGCGCTCCTGGACGATCGGGATTTTGGATCCCGCAGAGATGCCTCTCATCGAGTAGGATCGACGGCAAGACGCCGCGTGACTCGAGACGTGGCGCCAGCACCGAGGCACGATGGCTACGCTGCACAGCGACGATGTCAGCGAACGTGGACAACGGGGAAGCGGGCTTGGCCAGATCTGGAGGATTGGAGGGAGGAAGTGCGACTGTGTCACGACCCGCGCCCTAGAGTAAGGGCACGAAAAGTGGATACGTCCAGCCTATGCCACAGTGTCGGCGGTAGAACGCTGTCCTAGGTCACAACATCTAACAATATAATGCTAAGCAGTTTATACTCCCCGAATGGGGGTGACATAGCAGAATGTAAACTCAATCACAACTAAGGAAGAAGAAGTACGATATGATATATAATCACAAAATGAAACACAGATAATCAGAAGAGTCTAAGTATCTAAGATAACATCTCAGCAACATCCAGAATACAAAGTCTCAACTACAGAATATGAAAGAATATATACATCTCAGAACAACAACTGAAAGTCAAAAACAATGCTGAAAAGAAAGATAAAGCCTAGCTGTCTAGCCTAGACTATGGGAGTAGCATCCTGTACTGCAGCTGGGTCCTCCAGAGGAGCCAGGTCGCAGGTGTCGTCTAAACCTGCTCCGTAATAGGTGGTACAAAGGGCCTCATCCTCATCCTCTGTAATATTTTCAACAGGTCCAGTCAGGACAGGAGCGAGCACAGTACATCTCATGCAGTTCATATCATGGCAGGAAATATAAAGCAAGCAATAGAGTAAGATACATGAAACGCTGTAAGAATATGTACATGAAAACAGGAGAGATATTTGATAACTGAAAATATATACATGATAAGTAAGAACTGTAAGTGACTAGTGATTTAGAGTACGAGATGGCATATAATTGGCTTAGGTTGAACATGATAAAACATGAAAAGTAACAGAGTGTACATTATGGTAAATTATATGACCATTTATACTCACCCCTACCCACAATTAATACACAAGGATCCAGTCCAGTTACGTTACGGACATGATGTTTTGGTTACACAGAAAACACATGAGGAAACATGAGTGTACATGAAAGAACATGAAAGTACATGAACATACATGAAAGAACATGAGAGAACATGAGTGTACATGAATAACGCAGAAGCAAGGAATACATGATGCATATGAAACACATGTCATAAAGTATCCGATGCGCCCGCTAAGGGGGATAACATCCCAAGAAGAGATCCATATAGTACCAATCCGTGATGATAACGTAACAGCATCAAGTAAAAGTAATCTACAGCGAGAATATAAGTCGTGACAAGTATGAAACGATCAGAGAATGTACTCGCCTGATAACTGAATGTCCGAAGAGGATGTACTTCCTGAGGAGAGGTGTTTGTCTCCTAATCAGAGCAACACAAGTCACAATGTATTCTAAATAGTAAAAATGAAGTTTACTATGCATACTACATGATTCTAGGTCAATCTGGTCAAAAGTCAACTCTTGGACAACTCTAAAAGTCAAACTAGGTCAAACTAGTCAAAGTTAGGTCAACCATGGTCAGACTAGTTAGGGTTTAGTCAAACTAGTCATTGTAGGTTATTTCAAGTCAAATCTAGGTTAACTAGGTCAAGTTTGACCTAAGGTTGACTTTGGTCAACTTTAGTCAAACAAGGGTCAAAAGCCTAACCTCATAGCCATAGGCTCATAAATGAATACCATAGGCTAATATCACATGGATATCTATCTCTATACCATATATATATACAACATATATATATATATATATATATATATATATATATATATATATATATATATATATATATATATATATATATATATATATATATATATATATATATATATATATACAATACATATATATATATATAGAGAAAAGTGAGGGAGGTAGTGAAATAGAGTGAGAGGGAGAGAGAGTGAGATACTGATACACAAGGGGAGTTTTCAGTTTCTTGAAACTGGAAACCAAACCCACCCACACACACAATAACACACATACACACCTATATATATACATATATGTATATACATATGTACACACATGTATATACCCCTAAATTCTACCTACACACACACAAACACATACACTATGTGTATACCCTATATACACAGATATTTATATAAAGAAACAACATCAAAAATCGTTTTGAATTTGGATTTAATTAACGGGAAAAATACCAATATCAGAACCCAGTGCACTGTGCACTCGAGAAATGGGTAAACCCAAACCCGAGCCCAAAATAACCTAAGGCCCAAAACCCTAGGTTGGTAAACGTGTCCTCCAGTGTATCCTAGTGTCTAGGGTGCCTGAGTATCCATCTTGACACGACACGACGTGTCAAACTCAAGAAAACCCAAATCGGGTAAATCTGGACATAGTGCAGAGCATTGTGTCGTGCACCAGTGCACTACCTTTGTGGACACACCACGAGACACGACACATCTCGTGGTAATGCACACGCGTAGCCCACATATAGGGCTATACGATCGACACACTGTTACGTGTCATCATCGTATCTACATGTGATACGACACGCGTATCAGTGTCAAAAATTGTGCGTTACAGACCGCATCGTGCACGCGATCGAGTGTCTCGTGCTCGTGACACAGGACACGACACATCTCGTGCTCGTGTCCTAGTGTTCGCCCAGTGATGGGTACACACGTATCACCCTGACACGACACCACGACGTGTCTACGAGGGACACGAGGCTCGTATCAGAGCCGATTTCTTGGCTGAACGTGCGCGTGTATGGCCAGTGCGGCCCTATTTCCGTGTCCGATACAAAACGACACATCGTGAAACTTTAGGGGCATATTTGCAGATATTGCCCCCATGTCCATGCCAAATTTGGCGTGTCGAAATGCCCTGTACAGTGTGTACGAGATACGTGTGAGCAGGACACAGTGTACTGCTGTACACAGCGTGTTCATATCCAATTTGGACACGGACACGACACAGTATCGTGCTCAGTCAGACGATTTCGTGTCCTACAAGTCTAGGGCTACCCAAAAATATAATTTGTTTTGTAATACACTAACTTTTATTCCTAAGTGGCAATTCATCAAACACTTGAGTTAAAACCTAGATACGTGTCCGATACGGACACCAAACCAAATCCATATCCTACCAAACTTGGCCTATAGGTCCCTGGTACCTAGATGCATGCATTCATGAAGAGAAAACAGAATATGAACTATGTATGAGGGTATTTACCTATTGGTGTAATTCTAATGGAATCAAGCTAGTAGGGGGTGTCCTCTTCACTTGATGATGCCTAAAATGCTATGCAACCTTGCTAGCTATCTCCCCTTAGCACCCTCAATGGTAGGGGATCCCAATACAAGAAACTAGGCTCAATTTGGAGTTGATTTGGGCATTTGGGGAGGAATTGGGGAAGAACACTAAAGGAGGCAATTAAAATGAATTAAAAAGGATGCTAATGATTAAGGGGTTGTATTTATAGAGGGGAGAAATGTGTGATGGCTGCCATTAGGTTAGGGTTAGGGTTTAGGATGAGTGGCTAAGGTTTCTCCAACAATTTCTAGGCAATCTAATGGCTCATAACTAAAGTAGCCCTCTTTAACCTTTAGCTTAAAATATCTTCCTAACAAATATCTAGATATTACCCTAATTTGATTACTTAATGAAACCCTCTAACTTAGTCTCTAGGGTCATGATTAACATCTAGATTAGGCTAACTTCTAGGTCAAGTCTCAACAATTTAACTAACACATATTTAATTCATATAATTTTCAATTTCACAAAAGTGTCAAAATGACCAAAATACCCCTAGGCTTAAAAGTAGAAATTTGAAATCCTAAACAAATGATTAGGTATCATTGGTCATGATTAGTCTTCTAGGTCATGCATGACTAAGGTTACACTAGCAAAACACAAATTTCACATTTCACCATTTGAAATAGTTTTAAAATAACTAAAAATCACCAAAAAATATATCATGACTAAAATCAAATATTTTAATGATTTAAAATACAAAAGTTCAAATTTACCCTTATTTTAGAAAAGTGGGTGTTACAAGTCTACCCCGCTTAAAAAAATTTCGTCCTCGAAATTAAGATGGTCGTACTCCTCCTAGGTTAAACATCCCAATCAATTTAAAGTCTTAGAATAGTATCAAAATATTTTACCAATCTATTTATTTATATATATTTTGAAAGACTGAAACGAAAGATAGAAATAGTAGGTTTTTGAAATTATTTTAATGTAATTAGATAATCATATGCGTCTATCCAAAATCATGATAATCAGAATTCCTCACCATATTAGCAAGTAAGGCTACGGCACCCATGGAGTCTGCAGCACAGACTATGCCCTCGCCGTACCAACTAATATAACTATAGGAGACTCTAGATTCCATAATTGAGGCGATCTAGCCCATATGATTCGGTAAAAGGTTAAATCAACAACAAAACATACAGATTCAAATTTATCAGCAAAATAGGAAAGATAGGAACAGATGGAATTGAATTTCAAGATGGATATAACGAGGCAAGGTAGGAATGGAATCGAAAAGAACAGAACCTGTAAGCACCTCTCCTACTGCCTGAGCATCCTCAAACGTCATGGCGTAAGCTCGCCCCTGCTGGCCTCCTCTAGCCTGCTGCTGGCCTACTGGAGCCCTGGCTCCTGCTCCCTGAGCTGTTCGTCCCGTAGACTTGGGACACTCCCTCAACTGATGATCTGATGATCCGCAGAGTAGGCACTTGCCTAGCCTCATCCGGCACTCACCCCAATCGTGCCCTGGTTTCTTACAGAAAGGGCAAGAGATAACATGTTGCTGTCTAGGAGCCTGCTGCTGTCTCTGCTGCTACCTCTGCTGAAACGGCTGCGGCTGGAACTGCCTCGGCTGCTGGTGCTGAAAGTGAGGCCTCTTGGCCTGGCCTCCGCTGATACTGCCCCCAACTGGGTCTCGCCCCCTCTTGAGCCTAAGCTCAAGATCATCCTCTGCCAATAAGGCTCCCGTCAGAATCTTCTCGAATGTGGCATCCATGTTGCCCTTGGTCAAGGACTTGACCTCCTTGACCAGACCCTTCCGGAACCTCTGGGCCTTCGCCGTCTCGCTCAAGCTCTCTACGAACCTGCCGAGGCGGCCGAACTCCCCAGCGTACTCCTCCACTAAAAGGCTCCCCTGAACTAGGCTCTCGAACTGCGACTCCAAGGCTCTGAGCGCTGAATCTAGAAAGAACTTCTTCTTGAAGAAGCCCTTGAAATCCTTCCAGGTCTGTCTAGCTACCCCCACCATGGGGTCTGACTGATACCAGGTCCGAGCAAGATCTCGCATCCGGCTAGCTGCTGCCTCTATCTGGAAATCTGCCGGTATCTGGGCCAGGCGGAAGATCTCCTCTATATGCTCGATCCACTCGTCAGCATATATAATCCCTTCCGTCCCCAGGAAGTCTCTGGGGCTCATCTTCTGGAACTGCTCGATCCCAGGTGTCTTCGGCTGCTTGACTGCTGGTCGAGCTGCGGCTGTCGTAATGGCCAACTCCATGCCCCTGTCCTGTTGGACCTGCTGCTGGTCCATAAACTGCTGGAAGTAGGCGAACATCTGTGCCGTCTCCACGTGTCTTGTAGGCGGCGGCTGCTGGTAAGACATCTCTAGGATAACTGGGTCCTGCCTCTGAACTGGTGAAGGCATACCCTCTGCTGCTGCTGCTGAAATCCCAATATGAGCAAAGATGGCAGGAGCTGTAGCCTCCCGACCCTGCTGAACTGGCTGAGAGGTAGCTGTCCCCTCTACAGTATCTCCATGAATGGTACGCTGTAACAGCGTCTCCACCATCCTGAAAACAGATTAAACAAGGATATCAATTGCTGAAAAAGAAGCAATAAATCAAGGGAGGACAGTTTATTTCAAAAGGAAGTATTAAAGTAGCAAGAATTTGATAACAAAAATCAGGTTAAGAGCTTTTCCTAATGTGATTGAGTACCTCAAAATATTATAGTACTACTGCAGGCTGTAGTGATACTCTAGTTCGAATACCACTACATAAACTCGACCTGCATGGGCCACCACTAAAAATGTGTCACGACCCGCACCCTAGAGTAAGGGCACGAGAAGTGGATACGTCCAGCCTACGCTGCAGTATCGGCGGTAGAACGCTGTCTTAGGTCACAACATCTAACAATATAATGCTAAGCAGTTTATACTCCCCGAATGGGGATGACATAGCAGAATGTAACTCAATCACAACTAAGGAAGAAGAAGTACGATATGATATAGAATCACAAAATAAAACATAGATAATCAGAAGAGTCTAAGTGTCTAAGATAACATCTCAGCAACATCCAGAATACAAAGTCTCAACTACAGAATATGAAAGAATATATACATCTCAGAACAACAACTGAAAGTCAAAAACAATGCTGAAAAGAAAGATAAAGCCTAGCTGTCTAGCCTAGACTATGGCAGTAGCATCCTGTACTGCAGCTGGGTCCTCCAGAGGAGCCAGGTCGCAGGTGTCGTCTAAGCCTGCTCCGTAATAGGTGGTACAAAGGGCCTCATCCTCATCCTCTGTAATATTTTCAACAGGTCCAGTCAGGACAGGAGCGAGCACAGTACATCTCATGCAGTTTATATCATGGCAGGAAATATAAAGCAAGTAATAGAGTAAGATACATGAAACGCTGTAAGAAGATGGATATGAAAACAGGAGAGATATTTGATAACTGGAAATATATACATGATAAGTAAGAACTGTAAGTGACTAGTGATTTAGAGTACGAGATGGCATATAATTGGCTTAGGTTGAACATGATAAAACATAAAAAGTAACAGAGTGTACATGATGGTAAATCACATGACCATTTATACTCACCCCTACCCACAATCAATACACAAGGATCCAGTCCAGTTACGTTACGGACATGATGTTTTGGTTACACAGGAAACACATGAGAAAACATGCACGTATATGAAAGAACATAAAAGTACATGAACGTATATGAAAGAACATAAGAGAACATGAGTGTACATGAATAAAGCAGAAGCAAGGAATACATGATTTACATGAAACACATGTCATAAAGTATCCGATGTGCCCGCTAAGGGGGATAACATCCCAAGAAGAGATCCATATAGTACCAATCCGTGATGATAACGTGACAGCATCAAGTAAAAGTAATCTAGAGCGAGAATATAAGTCGTGACAAGTATGAAACGATCAAAGAATGTACTCGTCTGATAACTGAATGTCCGAAGAGGATGTACTGCCTGAGGAGAGGTGTCTGTCTCCTAATCAGAGCAACACAAGTCGTAATGTATTCTAAATAGTAAAAATGAAGTTTACTATACATACTACATGATTCTAGGTCAATCTGGTCAAAAGTCAACTCTTGGTCAACTCTAAAAGTCAAACTAGGTCAAACTAGTCAAAGTTAGGTCAACCATGGTCAGACTAGTTAGGGTTTAGTCAAACTAGTCATTGTAGGTTATTTCAAGTCAAATCTAGGTTAACTAGGTCAAGTTTGACCTAAGGTTGACTTTGGTCAACTTTAGTCAAACAAGGGTCAAAAGCCTAACCTTATAGCCATAGGCTCATAAATGAATACCATAGGCTAATATCACATGGATATCTATCTCTATACCATATATATATAAAAAAAAAAAAAAAAAAAAATATATATATATATATATATATATATATATATATATAATACACATACATATATATAGAGAGAGAAAAGTGAGGAAGGTAGTGAAATAGAGTGAGAGGGAGAGAGTGAGATACTGATACACAAGGGGGGTTTCCAGTTTCCTGAAACTGGAATCCAAACCCACCACACCACAATAACACACACACCTATATATATACATATATGTATATACATATGTACACACATGTATATACCCCTAAATTCTACCTACACACACAAACACATACACTACGTGTATACCCTATATACACAGATATTTATATAAAGAAACAACATCAAAAATCGTTTTGAATTTGGATTTAATTAACGGGAAAAATACCAATATCAGAACCCAGTGCACTGTGCACTCGAGAAATGGGTAAACCCAAACCCGAGTCCAAAACGACCTAAGGCCCAAAACCCTAGGTTGGTAAACGTGTCCCCCAGTGTATCCTAGTGTCTAGGGTACCTGAGTGTCCATCTTGACACGACACGACGTGTCAAACTCAAGAAAACCCAAATCGGGTAAATCTGGACATAGTGCATAGCACTGTGTCGTGCACCAGTGCACTACCTTCGTGGACACACCACGAGACACGATACGTCTCGTGGTCTTGCACACGTGTAGCCCACATATAGGGCTACACGATCGACATACTGTTACGTGTCATCATCGTGTCTACATGTGATACGACACGCGTATCAGTGTCAAAAATCGTGCGTTACAGACCGCGTCGTGCACGCGGTCGAGTGTCTCGTGCTCGTGACATAGGACACGATGTTGGCCCAATAATTGTATCATATTTTTGAATATGGTTAATATGTTAAGTTTAGCATTTCTTTATCACTAATCTTCATACAATCGCTATAGCATTTCTACTTATACTTATATCTTTGGTGATATGTGCCCATTGGTTTACATCTTAGTGATATGAGCTTATCTATCTTAATTTAATTGGGATGCCAAAATCAAAACTATGTTTTTGATTGTGGTCATTCAATTAAGTTTAATCATTATGATATCACTAACATTTATGCCATCACCTTAGCACTTATACTTAAACTTTGCATAGTCCTAATGTGCTTTAAATTATCATACTTGCTACTATGTATATTGCTTTGTTCGTCTAACATGTACATGGAGAAAAGCAATAAGATCAATGTGGACAAATGCAATGAAAAATCATGGTGGGCCAAAGACGACGATCCCACAAGATTTCTCTGAACCACCCACATCTCTGGAGCCACGCACCGGGGGATTCGCTGCCCGTCAGCGGACGGGGGTCGAGGGGCGCCCCTCGTCGGGGGTTCGGGGGCGAAGCCCCGAAAGGTATTCAGTTTTTACAAACTGGATATCTTTGGACAGCTGCCGCCAAGGGAAAAAGCCAGCACCTATCAAAGGAAGAAGCCAAGCCGTGCCATCATCATTTCAAGACTCTGAAGAAGCCTGCACCTGCTTAAGTATATGGAGTCTGTAATGAGTCCTAGGAATAATTGTAAACACAAGAAATGGATGGCAAAATCGAAAGCTAGGGCAGAAATAAGCCCAGGATCATTTTTGGTGGAAAACGGCATACCGACGGTATACCGGTGTATACCGACGGTATACCGGTTTTTTTCACAGAAAGTTTCTGTTTACAAAACGGCATACCGACGGTATACCGGTCCATACCGACGGTATACCGCTTCCGAAACGTTGAAATTCCAACGGTCGGATTTCCAGCCGTTAATGATCCCAACGGCTATATTTCTAGCCGTTGCAATCCCAGACCGGTATACCGCCGGTATGCCGATCATACCGGCGGTATGCCGGTTCGTGGACTGAAAAGTTGCATTGAGCTCTTTTCAATGCTTTGGTTATAAATAGCCTTGAACCCCTTCATTCAAGGTTGATGCTTTGAGCCTAAAAATTTCCAAACCACCAAAGCTTATCCACATACAACTCTACAAAGCTTCATTTGCCATCTATAAATTGTGTTAGAGTTATTGAGTTGAAAAGTGAGATCTTCATCCTATTATAAGGAGATCAAAACCTATTGTGAAAGGTTGAAGTTGGAGAGTCTTCGTATCCAAACTCTCGGTTGAAGTTGGGGAGTCTTCGTATCCAAACTCTCGTTGAAGTCGGAGAGCCCTTCGGATTAAAGCTCTTGTGTAAGAAGTTGGCGAGTTCTTCGGATCCAAACTCGTGTGTAACTATTTGCTCAAATAGTGGATTAAAGCCGGAGAGAGTTCCGGGACTGGACTGCCTCTTAGGAGGATACCAGGATACATCGGGTGTCGGTATTGTGTTTGCTTCTTCTCTTGCACTTATATTTTTAAATTGCCAATTAGCTTGTGCTAAGTGCTTGATTAGTTAGCTTGACCCTATTCACCCCCCTCTAGGGTTCCTACAATTGGTATCAGAGCAAGGACTCTATTGTTAGGCTTAACATCCTTAGAGTAGATCCTTATTATTTTTCTATGGCTACCTATTCCTCATCCTCCGATAAAGAGGGTTTTATTTCTAGTAGCATAGACAATCATGTTTCTTCTAAATGCAAAAATGCTCTAAGTGGAAAGCCATGGCTAAACAATCCTTAGAGATTCTTGACAACCTTCATTCTACAAATGAAGAACTTTCTGAAAAGGTTATTCATTTAGAAGAAGCTAATGAGTTTTTGAGAAATGAAAACAATGATTTATTATCTAGACTTGATTCTCAAAACTCATCTTGTATTTCTTTAAAGAGTTTGAATGAGGCTTTAATTTTGAAAATCAAATCTCTTTCCTCATCAATAGAAGATCTTAAGAGGCAAACACATGAGCTTAATCATTTGCATGATTCTTCTATTGACTCTTTAAAGAAACAAAATGATACTTTTATCTCTAGAATCGCTTTATTTGAAAAAGAATAATTTTTTAAATGCTAAATTTGGTTCTCTTACTTGCATGCATGATGATTTGTTAGAACATAATATTCTTAAATCCAAATAGTCTCATGCTCACTCTAGAGATATTCATCATTCTAGTATGTCACATGTTCATAACCATGCTCATTCTGATACATGTGCACACACTAGTATTAGGTGCTTCTATTGCTCTCGTATTGGACACATGAGCTTAATTGTCCTATTCGTAGGAGTTTTTCTACCAATGCTAGAGTAAATAGTATATGGGTCCCTAAAGCTAACAAATGTGGATCCAAGTTTATTTGGATACCAAAGTCTTCGCCTAATGTTGTAGGTGGAGCTTCTTATATCGGGATAGCACCAAGGAGCGTGTTGGTGGTTGCAAAGCTCAAAGGTCATCTTCCAAGCAATTGCACCAACACAAGTGTGGCCACTAGAGCCACTTTGGTAAAATGCTAAACGATTCTCTTTAAATGGTTTATATTAGTAGAATCTAGCATGTTTCTCTTGATGTTTTGCTACTAGCTCACATTGATATTCCTTAGTTGTCTTTTATATAAATCAATGTGAGATATAATACTAGCGTGCTTAGTTAATTCTCCTATTATTTCTTTTATCTAGCATGACTAGTTACTTAGCTTAAATGTTTAGTTCACACTTGTAGTTTATCGCTCATTCTCTATTAGTGTGACACATTCATATATGCATGCTCGTTATTCTAATATTTATTTATAGCATGCATATCACTCTAGTCCATAGGAGCTTGGTTTTGATATGAGTTAATATGATTTTAACTCTCCGCCTTTAAAGTTTTTAACTTAGTTCTTCTTGCCGGTTTGTATTTAACGTGTCTTATTTACTTTAAATCGGTCTTTGCGAAATATGTGTTTAGCACAAGCTTCTTATTACTTGACAAGTATATACTTATACTTCTTTTTATTCTTGTGCTTACATAATATATTCATTATTGATTCTCATACTTTATCTTGATATCTTCTTGAGAATCAATTATGTCTTTGCCTAATATAGCTTATTTATACATGCTTTTGAATTTGTGATGATTTCTCAAATATTCATTAAGGATACATGACTATATTCATTAAAATTTTCATTTACTTATAGTTCATGTATCTCTTATATTGATATCTATTTTTGTATAAATCCTTTATGTAGGCATATGAGTTAAGCTAAAGTTTTATATTAACTTGAAGAGTATTTATTCATACTTGTTACTTCTAGACTCGTGCTTAACTCATACTCTAGCTATTGATTCTTTTGATCAAATTTGTGTATCTCTTTTTGAATCAATATGCTTCTTCCTTAAAGCTTTCTTTTAATGATGCTTTTTAGCTTTTTGGTTGACTTTAGGGATACATGCTCTTAATTGATTTTTGATCTTTTCGTGTATGCCTATTCGTGATATATATATATGGTTTCATATATATAAATGATTCCTAGCTTTTGATATTTATTTGTTTTATATCTTTAAGTTGGGATGGTGAGAGAAAATATTTGTTTATGTATTGCACTTGACTATTTATGGAAGTTCTTTTAAGAATCACAAGGTTTTGTGTTTTGTCTTGTTTTTATAATTAACCTCCATTTTTAGTGCACATTTTCAAATCTATATTTTCTATTGTGCACTATGAAAGTTTTTGAAAATGATTTTTACTATCCTTAGCATTTAGCTTTCTTGATCTTAATGATCTTTCTTTGCTCATTCCTTGGGTTATGCTTCCTTTTGAATTATTGTTGCCCAATGATGTTTTTGTAGCACATGAGAATACTTGTAATTGTTACATCATTTTCATGAATTTAGCTACTATGGTTTGAGCTTTTGTGTTGAGATTTTTCCACTTCTAGAGAATACACTTATTTTAATGTGGCTATAGTATTTTGCATTCTCTAGATTGATCTATCATTTCATTATCTTGGGTTAATCTCAATACTTGGCAAAGAGATTTATTTTATTGTGTTTTCATGAACATCTCTTTGTCCTTTACTTGATAAGAGTCTAATTCATTTATTTATCATCTTATGCTCTTATCCTTGCTTAGTAAAGAGTCTCTAAATCATTTTGATCATTCAAAATGTATTCCCTTAATTGTGAACTCTATGCTTAAGCAAGTATTTTTTTTGTGTTAGTGACTTAAGAATTAATGAGCACATTTATCTTGTTAATGGCTTCTCTCATTAATCTTATTTGGATTATATAGTTTGCTTATTTGTGATATATTATTAAGCTATATAATTTTGGCTCACTTTCACACATCTAGCTATATTCCTATACTTCAATCTATATATGATATGCTAGTTTACAAAAAAAAAACAAGATTTGTGATATGCTTAATCTCTAAAACTAGTTTTACAAATTCTTTATTAAATCTTTTTTCTCTTAGAGGTTTGTGATTCCTTGTTTTAACTCTCTTCCATAACTAGTCATTAGCAAGTCTCTCTTAAATTTCTCACTTTTTGAGTCATGTTTTCATCGTATTATCATTTACATCTCTTCTTTATTATGTTTGTAATTATTTAAATGAGATTGACTCTTTTCCATGTTAATGTGTGATTTTTTTTGGACTTGTGATTTTCTCTTGATGAGATTCATTAGATCATATTTATTCATTTGTTTCCTTTATGAATGATCCTAATGATTGAGTAGTCCTAAACTATCTAATTTTGTAAATGTCAAGTTAATTTATTACTCTACTTTGACTACTCATGGTTTATCACATATGAACTTTGCTATTTGAACTTTATTGGTCTTTTATTTAGAAGTAGCAAAGTTTGGATATTATCCGGTTGATGGGTACATATGTGATAAAACATATCTAGTCCATGCAAAGCAATAAATTGGTTGATTATTTCTTAATTAGATAATCATGGACATGATGTTTGAGTTTCATTTTTATTTTATTTTTGAGCTATATTATGTCTATCATCATGATTGTTCTTAATTGACTTTATTCTTTTCATGATGACATTTTCTCAAAGGATTACATATATTGATCTATCATATTTAAATATGAGATTCTTCTATATAGACTAATGTATGCCATCTTTTGATTATATGTTTTATTGGAATATTCTTTTGATTTTCATCTTTAGTGGCTATTAATTGGTTATCTCTTCTTGACTAAAGATGATATTTTTCGTCTTTTGACGATATTGTAGCCTTATATGCATCGAGCAAGGGGGAGAAATCCATAGTTGATTTACCCCTAGATCTTGTAGTTTTCTATTTTATGCTATAAGTGCTTTGGAACTAGATACGCATATTTTGAGGGGGAGCAAATTAATTGATTCAATTCATTTATACCCTTAAATATGTCGTATACCTAGTTCATCATGGACCCATACTTTCTTCTTTTTCATATCTTAGTGAATGAGGTCATGATACTTTTATTTGTGAAGGGTTTATGAGAGTATATGCTATTGTCTTTATCATTTATCTCTCTTTTATATGGATTAAATAAGTCTTCTTAAAAATTAACTTTCATATCTTATCTTGATGACTATTGTACTTTTATGGTTTGGTTTTCTTATATGCTTAATTGATTTGGCTTTTCTTATTGAGGACTTACCTATAATACATGTTTATCTATATTGGTAATACTTTGAGGGGAAGCATTCAAGTCGACTGAATTTCTCCTTCTCAAGTATTTTTCTCCATTACCTTCATGTTTATCTAAAAGGGTATTCATATAGCATGATAAGGTATTTGAGTTCAAATGCATGTACTTGGGTAAGCATATAGATTTTGCAAAGAGTGAGATTAGTCTATATCAATTGCTCTATTTTTCATTGATCATTCCTTTATTTTGTTCCACTATTCATTTGTGGACAATTTTGACTTTCAAATGACTTTTGATCAATGTTTCAAGCTTATATTTCAATTGGTATTAAGTTTATATCTTTCAACTATTTCACTTGGTACTTTATTTATATCAATTACTTTGCAATTATCTAATCCTCATGGGCTTTTGATTGAAATTCTTGATTGAAATCCTTATTTCAATTGGTATATCGCTTCCTTCCAAAACTAAGTTTTCATTCATATAATATTATGTTTTGGAGTTTCTTTCTTGGATTTCAAGTTGGTAAAACTATTCTTTGACTGATTATCAATTTTATTTGTTTTACCAACTATTTGTGTTTTGACAAGTTATTTTCTTTTGGCACTCTACATTTGATATGTACTTTATACACTTGTCATTACACCCTTCTCCCATTGTTTTTCATTAGTCTATTTTGACCATGATTGTCTATGACTTCCCCATGCTCTGATTTCTATGCTTAAGATCGATTTCTTTTTATCTCTTAGTACGGGAGAGCCCATTTTTGATCATGTCAAAGGGGGAGAAGTAAGTTTGAGTAGGTGTTTATAAGTAATCTAAGTAGTATGCGTTTAGTGATATTGCTTATATCTTTTGTATATTAGTGATACATGTTGCTTATATCTTTTGTATATTAGTGATACATGCATCTATTGTGTTCATACTAAACTTAACCGATTTGCCATAATCAAAAAGGGGGAGATTGTTGGCCCAATGATTGTATCATATTTTTGAATATGGTTAATATGTTAAGTTTAGCATTTCTTTATCACTAATCTTCATACAATCGCTATAGCATTTCTACTTATACTTATATCTTTGGTGATATGTGCCCATTGGTTTACATCTTAGTGATATGAGCTTATCTATCTTAAATTTAATTGGGTTGCCAAAATCAAAACTATATGTTTTTGATTGTGGTCATTCAATTAAGTTTATCATTATGATATCACTAACATTTATGCCATCACCTTAGCACTTATACTTAAACTTTGCATAGTCCTAATGTGCTTTAATTTATCATACTTGCTACTATGTATATTGCTTTGTTCGTCTAACATGTACATGCAGAAAAGCAATAAGCAAGATCAATGTGGACAATGCAATGAAGAAATCATGGTGGGCCAAAGACGACGGATCCCACAAGATTTTCTGAACCACCCGACATCTCTGGAGCCACGCACTGGGGGTTTCGCTGCCCGGTCAGCGGACGGGGGTCGAGGGGGCAGCGCCCCTCATCGGGGGTTCGGGGGCGAAGCCCCCGAAAGGTATTCAGTTTTTACAAACTGGATATCTTTGGACAGCTGCCGCCAAGGGAAAAAGCCAGCACCTATCAAAAGAAGAAGCCAAACCGTGCCATCATCATTTCAAGACTCTGAAGAAGCCTGCACCTGCCTAAGTATATCTGGAGTCTGTAATGAGTCCTAGGAATAATTATAAACACAAAATGGATGGCAAAATCGAAAGCTAGGGCAGAAATAAGCCCAGGATCATTTTTGGTAGAAAACGGCATACCGACGGTATACCGGTGTATACCGACGGTATACCGATTTTTTTCACAGAAAGTTTCTGTTTACAAAACCGGCATACCGACGGTATACCGGTCCATACCGACGGTATACCGCTTCCGAAACGTTAAATTCCAACGGTCGGATTTCCAGCCGTTAATGATCCCAACGGCTATATTTCTAGCCGTTGCAATCCCAGACCGGTATACCGCCGGTATGCCGGATCATACCGACGGTATGCCGGTTCGTGGACTGAAAAGTTGCATTGAGCTCTTTTCAATGCTTTGGTTATAAATAGCCTTGAACCCCTTCATTCAAGGTTGATGCTTTGAGCCTAAAAATTTCCAAACCACCAAAGCTTATCCACATACAACTCTACAAAGCCTTCATTTGCCATCTATAAATTATGTTAGAGTTATTGAGTTGAAAAGTGAGATCTTCATCCTATTATATAAGGAGATCAAAACCTATTGTGAAAGGTTGAAGTTGGAGAGTCTTCGTATCCAAACTCTCGGTTGAAGTTGGGGAGTCTTCGTATCCAAACTCTCGGTTGAAGTCGGAGAGCCCTTCGGATTAAAGCTCTTGTGTAAGAAGTTGGCGAGTTCTTCGGATCCAAACTCGTGTGTAACTATTTGCTCAAATAGTGGATTAAAGCGGAGAGAGTTCCGGGACTGGACTGCCTCTTAGGAGGATACCAGGATACATCGGGTGTCGGTATTGCGTTTGCTTCTTCTCTTGCACTTATATTTTTAAATT
This sequence comes from Iris pallida, assembly GCA_029216955.1. Lineage (NCBI taxonomy): Eukaryota > Viridiplantae > Streptophyta > Magnoliopsida > Asparagales > Iridaceae > Iris > Iris pallida. Next base: position 50,833 of record JANAVB010011396.1, on the reverse strand, counting down.
GCCAATTAGCTTGTGCTAAGTGCTTGATTAGTTAGCTTGACCCTATTCACCCCCCTCTAGGGTTCCTACATACGACACATCTCGTGCTCGTGTCCTAGTGTTCGCCCATTTTAAATAGTTTCACCATTTTAAATAGTTTTAAAATAACTAAAAATTACCAAAAATCATATCATGACTAAAATTAAATATTTTAATGATTTAAAATACAAAAGTTCAAATTTACCCTTATTTTAGAAAAGTGGGAGTTACAGACGGCCGCCAATACTGTTCCGTACGGGAAGAACCGCGAAGAACCCAAGATGTATGGAAGACCGGAGTCGAGGCTCGCGGAGTCGTCGGCTGAGATTACACGGTCGACGGTGCTCGTACGCAGGTACGGATGTGAGAGGTTCGCCACCGTGTTTGTCGCAGCGCACGCACGGCGGAGGTCTGCACGCACGGGAGGCACAGGGCTTCGGCAGAGTCCGGCAGGACGGGTCGGGGAAATTCGCTCGCGGCAAGGTGGTCGAAGCACGACATTCATGTCGACGAGGTGTGGTGGATGCCGGCGCTGACTGGGCACGACGCTTGGTCACGGTACCCAGGGCATCGAGCGGCTGGCCGGGATCCGAGTTCTTATGGTGGTTCGATAGCCGCTTGCCGGGATCGGCCAGGTAGGTGGTTTGGGTTTGGCTATTTACTGGTGTCCTGTGTCCAGTTTGTTGGATACAGAGGATGTATTATTTTATGATTATCGATAGTGAACATGTGTGTGGACACGGCCCATGCTGCTACTTGATTTCTGTGATGGACACACGGACACAAATTTGCTATTGGCTATGATATTGTTGATGGTGTTGGGTTTTCTGTGGTGTGGCTTATGACAGTGGTTGGACGGTGAGATGGTGGTCGGGAAGGACAGGGGAATCTGTTGGTCGCGATGAGATGGTGGTCGGGAATGGCGATTGTGTAGGGGCAGCGTGGTGGCTCTATGGCTGGAAGTTGTGGTGCAGGCGAGGAGGACGGTGGTGTGGCAGATGACAAGAGGGTGGTGCCGGCGTTGCGTGTATTGGGAAGGTAGTCGTGGGCATTTCGGAGGCATGAAGGAGTCGGGCTCGGCATGGGAGTGTGGTGGTCATTGCACAGGGGTAATCAAGGGCTGGTTGATAGCTTTTGTGGCTAGCTAACATATTTTTTTAAAATAAGAGTTTATGGTAGAGGTTCTCCTTAAATAGCAATTCATAAATAGATAAGGGTTAGGAGTCTGATGGGATACCTCTTTCTCTTAGTTTAAAATCAGATATATCTTTACACAAATATAAATCATAATCCATTAAATCTATATGTAAATCCCCTATTTTTAAAAATTTTTTTTTTATTATTATTAGACTTCAAATTTAATTTATACAATTTATGGTTTTTACTAATTATTAAAAATGACCTTAGCCATTGTTGTGTTTTGAGCACAAGGCGACCATGAATTTTGGCACGAAAGATGTAGCAGTGTGCTTTGACCTGTATATTAGCCATGTCGGGGAAGACTTAGCCATAGTTCAGTCCGAACTAGGAAAACCAGGCCGAGTTGTGAATTGACCCATTTAAATTATTTTAATTAAATATTATTTATTATATTGATTTTTAGATGATCCGGTTGGCCCAAACCAGCATGAACTGGGCCCGGACCGAACCCAAGCCCATGTAAGCATGTAGTGTGACCAAATGGGGCCATGTAGGCATATTTTATGTATATACAAAATTTTCTAAATTATTTTAGAATTTTATATGCAATTTATAATTATTAATTATTCGTACTATTATTGGTATTTTATTATTAAATAATATCGTGCAATATTTGTACATATTTTTGGACCATGATAAGGGTATGAGATAGAAGTTAACCCATTGGAAAGATTTTACTATTTATTATTATTAAAATTTATTTTGCGAAGATTTAATAAACATGATTATTCTATAAAGATATTATTTTTTTTTAGTTGATTTATTGTGATTTTGAATTTTATATATATGCAGATATGTTTAAATATATTAAATAATTGGGTAGATAATATTAATTTGGTATTTAAATTTTTAAATAAGATTTATGGTGGAAATTTATGGATATATGCATATATATCTACATGGTTATAAATAGAAAAGGTTTAAAAAAGAATAAGAAAAGGAAAAGAAAAGAAAAAATAAAAAAATAAAAAAATAAAAAAAATAAAAAATAAAAAAAGCCACCCACCCACTTAAGTGGGCGGGACTGTATTGACCCGCTCCGCCCTAGCAGAACGCCGATTCAAACGGCAAGTGCAACGACTCAAACGAGCCGTCGACCCGAAGAGTTGGCATCGACCTGATGAAGAATCGATGCAAGGCTTACATTTGGCCCGTCAAGATGAATCCAGACTTAGACTTTCAAAGGCGCGCTCAGAGTATCGCTCGGCCGATGCGAACATCGCTAAGGTGGGTGGCTCCGATGAACCCGTCTTTGCTTAGCCTAGACACATAATAATACGGACACTATCATTGAAATCGCTAGGCGATAACACCGCGCATGCTAATAAATGACCCAACGCACCTAGCTACGGGATTAATCCCATCTTGTATGCTTGTATAGAATATGGAAAGGAACATGGAAAATACGAGAACTCTCGTACCGCGCTCCACGCTCGTGCTAAGGCACAAGCTTACGTTCAAGTCCCTTATGCGTTCAACAATAAAATAATGAATGGTTTACAACAATGAAACTGGAAGACTATCAATATAGTCGTTCCGAGTAGAGTTTAGCAACATTGAAAGACTATGGGACCGATGGATCGCCAAGGCGACTCCCACGGAAAGTTGCATAATGTATAAATAAAAAATAAACGAATAAACGAGTAAATGAATGAATCAACGAAAGGATGAATACGAAAATGAATCAATGAACGAATGGACAAGTGAAAGAAAGAAAAGAATGAATGAATAAAAGATAAGAAAGAAAGGAATGGTTAGCGACAGGTGTGACGGACACGTGCAACGGGGCTCGCTACCCGTGCTGCACGAACGCCAACCTGGTCGATAACGCATTGTAGCTAAGGGTTAGCCTATGACGATAAAATACGAAATGGTCGTGGACGGACCCGTGCACGGGTGGTACGGATTCCGCGGCATGATCAAAAGGAGGATCGTGGCCGGCCTAGGCGGGATCAAGTCATGGCTTACGGGCTGCCTGGTTGCGAACTCGGCCACCTGGGGGACGTAAGTGCATACGTATTTCAAGAGACTAACGGGGTGTGTGCCAGTCCTCACCCTACGCTAGTTGAGAAATACCACGGCTTGGATATGTCCAAAATGGCTTGTGATGCCAGCGACTGGTGCATATAGATTTAAGTGGGCTTTGCTGGTGGCAATCCACGTGCAAGTACTTGCATTGAAATTAAAGTAGTCTAAGTTAACTGTACAAAGCACTTTCTGAATTGATCTTGAATACAACACACCTAATATATCAAGAGTACTTCGAGCAAATGAGTTAGAAAACGTGCTTACGACGTATCATGAACCCGAGGCAAGGACACGCACTTGACATTGAATGCTTACATGAACTACGTTAAGTTATTTCATATGAATTGTTGACTAACTTGGTTTATGTTGGACAGGAAAGGTCGGACGGTAAGTATGGGTAAGTCGTGCATGGATTTCCATGCGACACTTGGTTTACGCAACACGAGATAGGCTATGAAATATGCCATGAAAATGATCCTAAGGCAAGATTAGAAAGACAATAAATGATAGACGGTGCACGAAAGTAAATAGAACGTGTTTGGTAATGATAGCATTGTGGGCGAGCTAGCCTCCCCACCAGTGCATAACAATGTACTGATAACCCTACCGTCTGCTTGCAGGATGCAGGAGACGTCGTCGGGTGTGGAGCTTCCCTCGAACGTGCTAAGGCGCGGAGCTATCTCTGGAGCCTTGGAGTGTTGTAAGGAGCTGGAGCACCATATACAAGACATAATGTATCGAACATCGCCATGAATCATTCCATCTTATAAGCCACTTGGCACGCCTTTTATGTTTCAGAGAGAGAGAGCTCGAGCGACTTGTAAAACTCGGCCTAGCGCCGCTTTTAAACTTCTTGAATGCCAATAAAGAGTTTGAATTCGCTTTAATTTGTGTTCATTTACTTTCCACTACAAATGGGGACACTCTGTGCGACTCTGTGGCCTAGACTCAAATCGGCAATTTCTGGACTTGGCCTTGCACGGGCGCAACCTAGGCCCGTGCGGCATCATGCCTTAGCGAGGACGATCGCTCTTGCGGGAGCGGGGTGTGACAGATTGGTATCAGAGCACGACTTTACGTCCTTGGACTTCATTTCGATTCTCTCATTTTTGAAAGCTCGTTGAAACAAAAGAAGTGTACGCTCTCTCTCGTTGTGCCTTGGGATGTTCCATACAATAAGTCTAATATTTTCAGAAGCTCTTATGAGTACTCGGTTGGATGTGATCGATAGGCGAAGGCCTTTGTGCCACCACGACGGACTTGAGTTGGAAGGAATCGATGCTAAGAGTTAGCAAACGCAGTGCATGCTTGAATGAGCTTACGCTGACAGCAAATGAGTACACGAGACCAAAGTATAGTCCACACGGAATAGCTATACACATGGCCTTTTGGCTAAGTTGTGCCGCGTGTTGCGCACCTCGACTTCTGGTGCAATCGAGTTACGAGCGATATCAAGTACCGTTCGGTCGGGAACAGAGATACACTTAGAGTGTATATCGATAGGAACGCTATCAAACTAACTCTTAGGCGTGCAGGAAAGAATTGGCTTGGATTTTGAGGATTAGTGCGAACGACTTAGTACGTCGAGGCAACGTGAGCTATTACGCTAGAGATTCGTCGAACGAATCTGGAAGATGTCTTAGCGCATGACGCGAACGTGATTAAGGACTAGATCTTATGGCTTGAATCCGAGTGGTGTATGTGATAGGTTCGAGAAGAATAATAATGAGTGTCGACGACTAGTCGAGTGGCTCGAACCCTTAGTGGTGTATGGACGTCATAGAAATTGTTCGAGCGAGACTAAAGGATTTACGGATCGTACGAGTATGTCGGTAAGCGATGCGATCGCGCAAAGCCTTAGAACGTCACGCTTAGTTGGTCGTGACTTCAAAAAGTCCCGAACGAGATGTCGCTGGACAACTTGTCAATGGGCAACGCGAGTTAGAAAATGGTTAAGAATGATGAATAAAAATGAATGGTCTTGATCGAGAAAACTTAGAGGATCGCACGTACGATTTCGGATCGAGTTGAATGAACTTGTGACTTGGGTTTGGACAACGATCTTGAAACTAACTTGAGGAATAGCGATCGAACTTGACTTGAATATCGAAGAAATGGTGGAGTATCCAACTCGAACAACAGCATCAACGTACGACTCGAAATCGGTTGCAAAAGAAGATCGTCAGGTTACGCATATCGTCGATGGTATTGAGGCGTATCAAAGATCGATATACGATAACTCAGGGGTACTCTGACTCGACGAATGACGATCGTACAAATGTTATTGTCCCGTTGGATGCTATACTTGGGATGTTAAAAATGTGTCGAGGAAAAGATAGATTTAGCTCGAGGATTTTCTAGTTGAACGTATGACGGTCAGACTATCGAATTGATTTGGCTTGGATAAAATATGAATGCTTGGATTTGCTTCGTTGCCAACCACAACGTTGACGTTCTTGTCTTATGCGAGCGCAACTCCAGCCTCGCACATGCGTCGTGCCAGATTATGGCGATCACTCCGCGTGAGCGCTGATATGGTGATTCATACAGTGGGAGTGATTGAACTTGGATGGCGTGGCAATCTGATTGCTTCGACTTGTGGTTTGACGCGAAGGTGGACTCGAGAATGAATTTGTGTGCTTAAAAAATTGAACTTGAGGATTGAGTAGGTCCAATCTGCGTATCGAGAATGGGTTAGTCTAAAACTCAAACAAGAGTTACGCCCCGATGAGAATGATTATTCGCGGGAGCGTTGTATGATAATTCATGAACCGCCGTGGATAATCGGACTCGCATGAGATTGGGGCACAATGTATTGTCGAGCTAGATGACCTCGTGATCCAATATGAATTGGTTAGAACTGGTGATTGAACGGAATTGAATATGTGCAACGTAAGTCTTGATACGAATTAGGTGATCATGCTCGATGTTTAGAAATTTGAGTGAAACGAACTTGGGTAGAAACTCTCGTACAAGCGAACAAATGGTTTGACTAGGATTTGGAGAGAGCATCGTGCAACGACCTTGCACGACGAGCCATTGACCTGACGTGTAACTATGACCTTGTGAACTGACCTAGCGGATAGGCGGACGACCCTATGCCGAGTGATTGAACCTGTGCGATTGAAATTAGAGTATCGTCTGGACGGACGATAGACTTGGGGCAGCAAGACTTAGAGTAGGACGGGAAAACAGGGAGTGTGCGTGAACGACGATGGATTGGCCCCAAACAAAGCGAATGATAGGAATGGATGACGCGTAAGTAAAGTTGGGATAATAAATTGAATCATTGATAAGAAGACGAACTCGATGAGAGTGCAATACTTGGTCTTAAATTGGACAGGAATTGCTTAGACTTGGCCGACCCCGCTAAGAAGAAATCGTATTGATTTCGTGGACAAGAACGCTTGAAAAACGAATCGGATTATCTCGATAACCGAGATAAACATAGTGAAATGCACACAAGTTCGGTTTTAAATCGAAGTTAGCAAAACGATCGACAAATCAAAACTATCACGAGTAGCTTGTCCGACTTCGCTAATCGCTAAGCTTGGTTGAAATGTACGTATTCGGGGACGTCTTGGATACGTGCACGATCCAAACTCAGCGATATGATGAACTCGAATGCAACTGCAAGTGGGTGTTGCGATGCGCATAAACGAAAGTGAGTTTGCCTCAGCCTACGAGACTCGTATTTGACGAATTACAACGCACCTCGTACGACCGTTTCAGTCCCATGATACGTCAAAATAGCAACCGAGTCGAAGAAACGCTTGAATTGAATAAGTGCCATCAAATCTAAAATGAATGAAAAGTTATTCAATAAAAATCGACCAAACGTATGCGATACGGAACTTGGAAAGGTATCGAGTATAGTTCGATGCCATCGAGCGATAAGGCCAGTCGATAGGAATTGTCTACGATACGCACACGACTTGAGTTAGGGAACGGTAGGATAACCTACACTCAGGAAGTCTCGAGGACGAGACTTGTTTTGTGTGGTGTATTATGTAATGACCCGCTCCGTCCTAGCGGAACGCCGATTCAAACGACAAGTACAACGACTCAAACGAGCCGTCGACCCGAAGAGTTGGCATCGACCTGATGAAGAATCGATGCAAGGCTTATATTTGGCCCGTCAAGATGAATCCAGACTTAGACTTTCAAAGGCGCGCTCGGAGTATCGCTCGACCGATGCGAATATCGCTAAGGTGGGTGGCTCCGATGAACTCGTCTTTGCTTAGCCTAGACACATAATAATACGGACATTATCACTGAAATTGCTAGGCGATAACACCGCGCATGCTAATAAATGGCCCAACACACCTAGCTAAGGGATTAATCCCATCTTGTATGCTTGTATAGAATATAGAAAGGAACATAGAAAATACGAGAACTCTCGCACCGCGCTCGTGCTAAGGCACAAGCTTACGTTCAAGTCCCTTATGCGTTCAACAATAAAATAATGAATGGTTTACAACAATGAAACGGGAAGACTATCAACATAGTCGTTCCGAGTAGAGTTTAGCAACATTGAAAGACTATGGGACCGATGGATCGCCAAGGCGACTCCCGCACGGAAAGTTACATAATGTATAAATAAAGAATGAACGAATAAACGAGTAAATGAAAGAATCAACGAAAGGATGAATACAAAAATGAATCAATGAACGAATGGACAAGTGAAAGAAAGAAAAGAAGGAATGAATAAAAGATAAAAAGAAAGGAATGGTTAGTGACATGTGTGACGGACACGTGCAACGGGGCTCGCTACCCGCGCTGCACGGACGCCAACCTGGTCGATAACGCATTGTGGCTAAGGGTTATCCTATGACGATAAAATACGAAATGGTCGTGGACGGACCCGTGCACGGGTGATACGGATTCTGCGGTATGATCAAAGGGAGGATCGTGGCCGGCCTAGGCGGGATCAAGTCATAGCTTACGGGCTGCCTGGTTGCGGACTCGGCCACCCGGGGGACATAAGTGCAGGCGTATTTCAAGAGACTAACGGGGTGTGCCAGTCTTCACCCTACGCTAGTTGAGAAATACTATGGCTTGGATATGTCCAAAATGGCTTGTGATGCCAGCGACCGGTGCATATAGATTTAAGTGGGCTTTGCTGGTGGCAATCCACGTGCAAGTCCTTGCATTGAAATCAAAGTAGTCTAAGTTAACTGTACAAAGCACTTTCTGAATTGATCTTGAATATAACACACCAAATGATCAAGAGTACTTCGAGCAAACGAGTTAGAAAACGTGCTTACGACGTATCATAACCCAAGGCAAGGACACGCACTTGACATTGAATGCTTACATGAACTACGTTAAGTTATTTCATATGAATTGTTGACTAACTTGGTTTACGTTGGACAGGGAAGGCCGGACGGTAAGTATGGATAAGTCGTGCATGGATTTCCATGCGACACTTGTTTTATGCAACACGAGGTAGGCTATGAAATATGCCCTGAAAATGATCCTAAGGCAAGATTAGAAAGACAATGAATGATAGACGGTGCACGAAAGTAAATAGAACGTATTTGGTAATGATAGCATTGTGGGTGAGCTAGCCTCCCACCAGTGCATAACAATGTACTGATAACCCCACAATCTGCTTGCAGGATGCAGGAGACGTTGTCGGTGCGGAGCTTCCCTCGAACGTGCTAAGGCGCGGAGCTATCTTTGGAGCGTTGCAAGGAGCTGGAGCACCATATACAGGACATAATGTATCGAAACATCGCCATGAATCATTCCATCTTGTAAGCCACTTGGCAGGCCTTTTATGTTTCAGAGAGAGAGAGCTCGAGCGACTTGTAAAACTCGGCCTAGCGTCGCTTGTAAATTTCTTGAATGTCAATAAAGAGTTTGAATTCGCTTCAATTTGTGTTCATTTAATTTTCGCTACAAATGGGGACACTCTGTGCGACTCTGTGGCTTAGACTCAAATCGACCGTTTCTGGACTTGGCCTTGACGGGCACAACCTAGGCCCGTGCGGCATCACGCCTTAGCGACGACGATCGCTCTTGTGGGAGCGGGGCATGACAGGGCCCCCACCCTATACATGCTTGCTGTGTTTGGTAGCAACCCCATAATTTCCGTGTGAACTGGGCTATGGGTTTAGTATTAGTAATAGTAGTAGTATTAGGATTTTTGTCCCATTTGTTATATATAGAACTTCCTCCATAGACCTCAAAACCCTAGGCTCCTAAAACGAAAATTGTAGCAGAACATACCCTCTTCGCCTACGAGTTCGTTTCACCTGCGATGGAGTTGTATGCGCGACGAACGGAGCATCGGAAGTCAGCCCCTCGTCATCCACGGAGCAGTTTTTCCACTCAAGGTACCCTACTTCCCTACGACGTAACTTTTTACTCGTAGCACCGATTTTCGATCCGTAAGATTTTCTGGAAATTAGACTTGACCCTCTTCGAGATCCTCCAGGTGGATTTTGACATGGCTATCCAATTTGCTCAAAAAATCGAGACAAAGTTGGAGAAAAACTACTTTTCTGGAATATTAAAAACTGTTTCAAAACACCAACTTGTTGGCCACTTTTCTCGCTGTCTATTGAAATTTTGTTGAAAATAATTGAAGACAGTGAAAGACAACATAACCGAGATTGTAATGCACCTTCTGGATTCACTTTTCATCTAGTGTGTAAAAAGTTACACGTTGTTAAAGTTTCACGAAAAATTGTAAATTCTGTTTTCGAAAAGTGGAAAAACACCCGATACGACGTGTGTCCCAACAAATCGGGAACGTGGTCGCGCATTATACACATCGAAAGGCGCGTATGGATGTTGTCGACGTGTAGAAACTGACGAAACACGATTTCGTTGCATGTGCGCGACGAAATCAGTGCATATCCGTCGAGATACCCCGTATCGACCCTTTGTAAATTAAGTCACAACTTTGTGCACACTCATCATATCGCGATGAAACTTGTGCCATTGGACTCGAAATATTTTTTGGTCCTGTGAGCCAAGTTTGGTCCGATTCTGAGACCGTTGATCGGGACGCTATTTTGGCGGGCCCACAATCCCACTCAACGGACGATTTTGTGCACAGCTCACCGGAATCCAAAATTGGACATACAGTTGGGTTCGTCTCATCAAAACAAATCTGTAGACATGTAGTTTGACGACTTTAGAGACTATAATATTGGCACGCATTTCGATGCAAAACGGGTCCGACGACGAACATCGTTTTGACCCGAAATTACGCTTTTGCCCCTGTTCCAGAATTTAACTTTTGGACAGGCGTTTCTTAGGCATATCTTTTATTCCAAACTCGTTCGTGATGTTTTTTTGCATCCAGAGTCATCTGCAAGATTTAGCTTTTCTTGCTTCGTTTATTTGTCTGTTCGAGCTACTGGATTATTCTCTTTTGCACATAACCTCAGGCAAGACACCTTGCTATTTGCTGTTTATTTATTTTAGCTCATATTCATGTATTATTCATTATTTTCTTTATGCAAAATAAACTGTGATACATGGCATAATCTGTTAGAACTTACTGTTCAGTTATATTTTGCTATGTATTATTTTTCTTACACATTCAACTTAGAGTTAAGGGACCACCTTTGTGTGTTGCATGCATAGGCCTTGACACATTTATACCACGTTGTGGTGAGTCACATTGTCACGCCCCAGTTCCAAAAATATGGAACTGAGCTACGTGGCAAGGCCAGCGAGTACCGCTCCCATTGATTAACCCAATTTAATGGAATCATGAGAGTAGCACTTAAGCTGTAACATGCAGTAAATAAAAAAAATAGATGCCCAGACGATCACAATTAACTAATCTCATCCAAAGTATGATAAGGGACACAGTGTGAATAATCTGAATAAAATCATAATGTGATAGCTAACAAGTCCGAAAGTAGTAATAATACAAATACTGAATGGAAGGAGTCTTGCGGAAACAATTCTGCAGATACAATGCTGAATGAAGTAAACAGAAAGATAACTAGATCTGTCAACAGACTAACTAGATAATGAAGACAGATCAAGAAGAGCTCTACCACTGGAATGAGCTACTCTGCTGGATAAACTTCGTCCTCTGGAACTGCTCCCGTGTCAAGTCCGGATCCGTAGACCTCCGTATAATCCTCGTCTAAATCTGAAGAGAAAACCAGGTCCTCAGCGGGACGTAACAAGGTACATAATATGCAAGCCAAAAGTATAAAAGTGTAGATACATATAAAAAAGTGAAATATAACTGCAGGGGGTGAGTCTAACATAACCAACTAGAATGCTAATGCAATTTAAGAACATCACTCGACGCGGGCTGTCAAGGTGTACCCCGGAGACCTGATAGGCACTCCGGCAACTATGAATACACCACAGTCCGGTAAGGACTGTGGTAAACTATGAAATCCCCGAAGCTGTGGAATGAGACAACGGCATACTATGAGGGAAAGTAGCCCAAGCGCACGGTGTATGTTCTCCCCTCCCATGTGACCTTACGAATCATATCCATGAGACGCTCGGTCGAATCCTCTAACTAGAACATCGAGTCATACTAGTAAGTACAGTATAAAGATCACAAGTCATCGTCCTAGAATCAATCCTGGATTTCCGTATAGCAAGATATAAATCATGTACGAGAATCCGACAGTATATTTAACCATGAACATGTCCTAGAGTCTGAATGTGTACCGTAACGAATTGTCGCGGTAACGCAAAATGTGGATATCTAATATCAATACCCGATGGCGCTAACGTCCATCGGCACCCGAATGTGATTCGGACGCAAAGTACCGAACACGGCCCTAGGGGTTGTAAATAAATACACACAAATAAATTTAAAGAATTTAATAATGTAACTGAAGTACAAGTATGGCAAGGTACACTTGCCTGGCCCGGTCGCTGAAGAGGAGCAGTTGGTCCAATGTCCAAGTCCGATGAGTCCAATGCGTAAAAAGGACCTAATGAATAATTTAGGATCTAAATTAATTATTCGAGCTAGCAATCTATATATAACAAAAAAATATATTAAGTATAAAACAAATTTTGAACCCACATACAAAAAGAAAAACTCACAACTCCCAACCTGGAATTGAACCCAAGACCTCACCTATGCGAGCCTCACTACACAACCAATGGGCTAATGTTCTCAATGAGTTATAAATGGCTCCATTTTTTTTAATCTAAAGCTCATAAAAGGATACACAAAAAGAAACTTCCAAAGGACCATCCACACAAAAATCTAAAATATATCCATTTTCCAGGATTCGAACCCAGGATCATTTCCTCCACCATTCTTTAACCAACCAACTGAGCTAATGCTCCTTCGTGTATACTTAAGGCCTTTGCTCTTTATTAATCTCTCAATCTAATTCCATCCATTTCTAGTAAATTTGTTCACTGCCACAAGGGACACCCTCCTATATTTCAGTACTCCACACAAGCAAATATATCAAATTTCACACGGAACATCAATCTCCCTACTGTTTGTAATATCACATCACGCATACATCATTCACAAAATAATAAAAAAAAACACAACTTCCAAACTCATGGCTCGAACCTCAAACCTCCAATGTACACACCCACTTACAACACCAGGTGAGCTATGGCTCATAAGTGCTTGTATTAAGTCCTGCTAATATGTATTCATTTGTCCCTAGCTTCCTTCCCATTTGCTAAATCATCAGATCACTCCAACCTATATAATAGAAATCTCGTGTACATCCTTCATGCTATGGCATTAGGAAAAATGGAAAGAACCTGAACCCCTTCATCAAGCCATGTGTAGCCCACCTAGTATTTTTCTTATTTAAACGTAAAGTAATTACAAAAAGTGACAGAACCCCGCCTATAACATGGGACACTTAAACTTCTTCCTAGTAGCATGCATAGGAGAATCCTATAGTAGAACCCATTTTAAACCATCCTAACATTACATTCTAATGATCAGTAAAAGAAGGATGGGGACTAGAGTGAAGGTTACCAGAGGGTAAGGATTGGCGACCGATGCCACTTGGTGGTGGTAATACTGCCAAGCTACGACGTCGACGGGGGACTTATGAACGGCACCGACTACTGCTGGCGGGTCAAAACTCGAGCGATGGTATGCACTGGCCAACGTGCGAGCTGTTGGAAATTTACTTCAAAACTTCGGATTAAAATCTGCAAGAAAATAAATTAAATTAAAGTTACCGGCCTCCGGGAAAGTCGCGCACGAAACACTGCCCTAAGAGTTAGTTCGGGTCTATGTGCAGACTGAATCCGAACGCCCCTAGTGGTAAAATTCCCGCTCCACCGGAATCTCGTTGCCGCACACGACGTCGAGAGAATGACCCCGACTTAGCTCCGCCAGAACAACAAATGAAGGACAATATTTCAAGAGGGAAGAGAATTTGAGAGAGAGAGCTTTCGCAATGATCTTTTTTTTCATATCAAAGAGAAGGAGGAAACCTCATTATATAGGCTATTAGCCAAAGGATGGAATAATGAGGATATTAAAATAGTCTTAAATTTTAACGTTACAAAAAATTGTAGCACATGATAAAAATGTGATACATTGGATCTAGACATGATTCAAACATTCAAAAGTTATAGAATTGTAACGGTTGAAAATAAATGATGAGGAAAAAGGTTTTTTGTAATTAGCTACAACAATCCCCCCCCAAAAAACCAAGTTCCGAAATAACAGAGGAAAGAAACGAAAGAGAAAAGTTAAAGGTGAGAAAGATTTCTGGGCAGTTGAATACTATGCATAAATGAGATGGACTACAGCCTTGAATCTCACGTAGTGACTATTGTCTTTGTCTGAAGAAGAACTTGATGGACTACGCCTTGAATCAGTCTTCTTGAACCAGACTCAGAAATTAGCACACATAGTACGCTAGAGATACTTGGGTCTATCGGGTGGCGCGTTTGGTTGGCCATGCGCACTTTTACACATTCATGAGAGTTGTCTAGGATCGCCCTGTCCTATAGTCGCGGCCCTCACGACCTCTCATATAGGTAAGTCCTTAAGGGTTGGTGATAGGAATCAACCCTGCATATCATGCTTGGACTTATTAAGAGTTTAAACTCAACCTATCCATATCACAAAAGGAACACTGTCACCATAGGGATGGGGTATGAATGTACACATGTACAGCCTCCTGGGCTTTTATTTTAAAGAGAATTTAATCTCAGATCAGTGTTCCATAATAGTCACCTAGTCCAGCTTGTTTCTACCCATTGAACCGGCTTCTTGGGATCTCCAGTCAGACTCGGTTGGGTTGCCACTGCTGGTGACTATACTATGGGCTTAACCCCATCCCCCTCGATAATTCTAGGATCAATGTCCTAGACAGACCCTTCGTCAAGTGGTCTGCAAGGTTCTTTTCTGACTTTATAGTCAAGAACCACATATTTGCCCAATAGGCTCTTTATTGACTTGAAGCGCAGCTGCAGGTGCCTGTTCATCTTAGCTTAATTACAGAATCATGCTTTAGTAGTTCTATAACAGATTTATTATCACAGTTTAGAGAAATTGCAGGAATAGGATGAACAAACAGGTATATGCATAATCAGATTTCTCAGCCATTCGGCCTCTGTACATGTAGTATCCAAAGTTATCATTTCAGAGTCCATTGTACTTCTGGCTATGATAGTTTGTTTACATGATTCCCAGGAAATTGCAGCTCCTGCTAGGGTAAAAACATATCCAGTAGTGGATTTCACATCATGTGAATCAGTTACCCAATTTGCATCGGAGTAACCTTCTATGATATCAGGGTGTCTAGTATAATGAAGTTTATAATCTAGAGTTCCCTTAATATATCTAAATACTCTGTCCAATGCAGTCCAATGCGACTGATTTGGGTTACTAGTATATCTACTTAGTCTTCCAATAGCAAATGCAATGTCAGGTCTGGTCCTATTTGTTTGTACATAAGGGACCCTATCATCTGTGAGTATTTATGTTGTTCTATAGGAGATCCTTCATTTTTCTTGAGAACAACATTACTATCATATGGAGTAAGGGCAGATTTTTTGTCAAAATACTCAAACTTCTTTAGCATTTTCTCAATTGAATGTGCTAAAGATAGAGTATATCCCTCATTGCATTTGGACACTTGCATTCCTAAGATCAGATTTGCTTCACCTAGGTCTTTCATATCAAACTGGTTAGATAAATAATTCTTAGTATTATTTATCAATTCCAGTGAAGATCCTAGAATAAGGATATCATCAACATACAAGCATAAGATAACACAACTTTCATTTGTATTTTTAGAATACAAACACTTGTCATATTCATTTGGCACAAAACCAAATTCTATAATGATTTTATCAAATTTGTTGTGCCATTGCTTGGGAGCTTGCTTTAGGCCATAAAGAGATTTTACTAATCTGCAGACCTTCTTTTCTTGACCTTTAGCAATAAAACCTTCAGGTTGCTCCATATATATCTCTTCTTCTAAATCTCCATTTAGAAATGCTGTCTTTACATCCTTTGATGGATCAGCAAGTCATGAATGGAAGCTAAGGCTAGGAGGGTTCTAATAGAAGAAATCCTAGCAACAGGAGAATAGGTATCAAAATAATCTAATCCTTTCTTCTGGATAAATTCTTTGGCCACTAATCTAGCCTTATATTTTTCTATGGTACCATCGGCTCTAAGTTTTTTCTTAAAGATCCACTTACAACCTATTGGTTTGCTGCCTAAAGGAAGATCTGCTAAAAACCAAGTATTGTTCTCCATGATGGAGTTATACTCATTGTTAATAGCTTCTTTCCAGAAAGGGGCATCAGGAGAGGATATGGCCTCTTCATAAGTTGAGGGATCACCTTCTATCAAAAATGTGAAGAATCCTTCTCCTAAATTCTTTTCAATCCTTTCTCTTTTACTCCTTCTAAGTTCTATGACTTGTTCAGATTGAGAATTAGGCATTTGGCCATGAGAACTAGTAGACGGAGTAAGAGAAGGGTTAGAGGAAGATGAAGGGTTTCTATCCTTGAAGGAAAAAATTTCTCAAAGTATACTGCATCTCTAGCTTCAATGATTGTGTTATTAGAGATTTCATTTACTTCAGAATGGGTTACAAGAAATCTATTGGCATTACTATCTAAGGCATATCCTATAAATACAGCATCTACAGTCTTAGGTTCTATCTTTCTCTTTTGGGTTCAGGAATTCCTACCTTAGCTAGACATCTCCAAACTTTAAGATAGTTGATCCTAGGAGTCCGACCTTTCCATAACTCATATGGAGTTTTATCATTAGTCTTACTTGGTATCCTATTAAGAACATAACAGGCTGACAATAAGGCTTCTCCCCAAAGATTATCAGGAGCACCTGAGCTGAGAAGCATGGCATTGACCATATCTAAAAGAGTGTGATTCTTCCTTTCAGCAACTCCATTGGATTGTGGTGAGTAAGGAGCAGTTACCTCATGAATAATTCCGTGCTCTTTACAGAAGTTAGTCATTTCATTTGAGGTATACTCTCCACCACGGTCTGATCTAAGGATCTTAATCTTCCTATCCAACTGGTTCTCAGCTTCAGATTTATAGACCTTGAATCTGTCTAGAACTTCATCTTTGGTCTTAAGGAGGTAGGTATAACAATACTTTGAATGATCATCTATAAAATTAACAAAGTATTTCCTACCGCCTCGGGTCAAAACCCTATTAGAATCACAAACATCACTATGGATAAGTTCTAGGAGTTCAGAATCCCTATGGACAGATTTGAAAGGTAATCTAGTATGTTTGGCTTGAACACATATCTCACATTTGTGTTCATCGTCTATAAGAGTCTTAGGGATAAGATCTAAGTTCATCATCCTTTTGATAGATCCTAAGTTCACATGACCTAGTCTACCATGCCAAATATTAGAGGATTCAACATTTGCAATAAAAGAAGGATTTGAACTTTTATTCATAGTACTTAAAACAAAGAGTCCATCTTTCACAAATCCTTTTCCAATAAACAGATCATTCTTAGATAAAACTACTTTATTGGCCTCCATTACAATTTTATATTCTGAGGCTACAAGGAGAGATCCACTAACAAGATTTCTCCTAACAGACGGCACATGAAGCACATCATGGAGAGGTAGAATTTTTCCTGATGTCATCTTCATATCTATTCTTCCTCTTCCCACAACTTGTGCCGTAGAGCCATCTCCTAGGGTCACGCCTCCTCCACCTGATTCCTGATAGGTTGAAAACAGGAGCGATCAAATGAAACGTGAACATTAGCTCCAGAATCCAACCACCAATCATCAGAATGGAAAGACAGGTTTACTACAGGTTGAAAGCTTAAGACCTGAAGGAGCTGGAAGACCCATTCAGAATTATTTAGCCTCTGGCTTGCCTTTTCCCTTGAAGGAGTTCTGGATAGGTTCTTTCTTCCTTTGGAAGCAGTTGATGGCTGTATGGTTTTTCTACACACACAAAACAAAATCTTCTTTGATCCTGAGTCTGACCAAAGTTTCTAGGTTTTTGGGGTTGAGGGTTTTGATGGTGATGGTTTTGGTTTTGGTGATTTTGGTGAGGAGGTTGAAAACTCTGCTTCTTTTTGAAGGAGTTTTTTCTTGGATTTGAGATGGTTGTTTGACTTAGGTTTTCCATGGCTTTCTACAAGGTTTACCTTAGCTGTGTCATTTGACCTAGCTTTGGTCTTGGACCTATATTTCTCTTCTGTTCTAATTCTTTGTAGAGCTTGAGAGTATGTAATAGATCCTTGTAGATGAAGAAATCCTTTGCCACTTTAGACCAGGAAGGGGGTTTATCTATCAGCACCATATTTTGTGCTCAGTAGAAAGAGATGGTTCCCTTGGCTTGAAGCTGCCTAAGGTGTTCTTGGAACTCATGGATTTGGTCATTGATAGGTTTGTTATCTACCATGACATATTGGTTGAATGTGGTAGAATTGAATCTATCAATTCCAGCATCATCACAACCATACTCATCTTCCAAAGCATCCCAGAGTTCTTTAGCGCTTTTATTCAAAAAATATGTCGTAGAGTGACTCCGACATAGCGCTTAAGATTCTGTGGAAGCAGTGGTAGTCAATTTCTTTAGGGGTCTTAGGCTTGGTAAAGAAAGGACTTGGAAACCCCTACGTCAGACTCAGTCTCATCAGAATCATTTGAGATGGGTGTGGACCCATCAATGGCAGAAATTAGACCTAAGGTGGTAAGCCAAAATTTCATCTGGCTTTGCCACCTCTTGAAGTATGTGCCATTGAATTTTGCAGGCTTTGCAGAAAAAGTCTCTTCCTTGGAAGTCATGTTTTCTAAAAACTGTAAAAGTTTAAATTTACTCAATAGATGGCTTTAAGCTAAAATTGACAATTAAGAAGATTTTAGTAAGACCTTTAAAATCTTAGTTTTTCAAGTTTCGATAAGATTGGGTTAGCTGTGGGGGCCGGATCCCCAAGCGGAGGTTCACAAGGAATCTTAAGTACCGGTCGCTTAGACGAATTTTCGCCTTGTTGACAGAAGGGCCTTTTCGGCTTGTTCCCAAACAAATCTTGACTTTAGAACTTTAAAATTAAAGGAATTTTACTAAATCAGTTAATTGTTTTGATTTAGCGTAAATTAAAATATCGAGTAATAGAAAGCTAGTATGACAAAAAATATACTACAATATTCAGTATGGAAATGTCAGTTTCTAGAAACAGACTTATGAAACAACAATTGTTATATAACTAGTGACAATATGTATAGAAATATTGTTAACAGTACAAATTCTATGGAAACAGATTCCTAGTAAGCAAATAATGCCCGCAATGTAACAAGACAGTGTAAATTTGTTAACAGTAACAAATTAGTTAACGTTATAGTAGTGCAAATTCCTAAAGACAAGTCTTGAGGCCAATTCTTAAGGAAAATTGTTAGGGCCAATTCTTAAGGACAAAAAATCCTAAGGACAATAAATTGCAGAAGACAATTTTTCAAATATATGTATCTAGCAAGTTGTGTTACCAGAGGCAAATTATTTAAAAGTTTTGTTAACAGAATCAAAGTGTTTATATCTAGCAAGTTGTGGCAGCAAGCTATTTCAGTAGCAAGCAATTGTTTATAAAGTGACAGTTGCAGATTTGTTTATGGAAAAAGCAAAGGTAAATGTATTTGACAGAAGCAAATTGTTACTGTATTGCTGATAGTATGACAATAGCAATATCGTGTAATAGTCTATTGAAAATAACAAATATATTCGGTTTTGCAGTAATGGAAAATTTTTATTATACATTACCAGTATCAAATAACAGTAAGTTGGACTAACTCTTAGATTGTTGGAAATTTACTTCAAAACTTCGGATTAAAATCTGCAAGAAAATAAATTAAATTAAAGTTACCGGCCTCCGGGAAAGTCGCGCACGAAACACTGCCCTAAGAGTTAGTTCGGGTCTATGTGCAGACTGAATCCGAACGCCCCTAATGGTAAAATTCCCGCTCCACCGGAATCTCGTTGCCGCACACGACGTCGAGAATGACCCCGACTTAGCTCCGTCCAGAGCAACAAATGAAGGACAATATTTCAAGAGGGAAGAGAATTTGAGAGAGAGTGAGAGCTTTCGCAATGTTCTTTTTTTCATATCAAGAGAGAAGGAGGAAACCTCATATATAGGCTATTAGCCAAAGGATGGAATAATGAGGATATTAAAATAGTCTTAAATTTTAACGTTACAAAAATTGTAGCACATGATAAAAATGTGATACATTGGATCTAGACATGATTCAAACATTCAAAAGTTATAGAATTGTAACGGTTGAAAATAATGATGAGGAAAAGGTTTTTTGTAATTAGCTACAACACGAGCTGCCGCACCGAAAGAACATTCCTCGACGCCGCTCAGTTGCTGACCGGCACTCTCACGACGACGGGAAGGAAGACTGGATGGGGAGCTTAGTGGTGACGGCTAGCTTCTGTTGCTAGGGTTTAGGTTCCGGATGAGAGAGGAGAACAGGAGATATTATATAGAGAGGGATTAGGGTTCCTACTGGGCTGGGGAGTCTCGCGCCCGTACAGGCGTGGTCCTGCTCGGCTGCACACAAGAGCTGGAATGGCAGCTCTGCTCTGTACGAGCGGTCAGGGAAGAGAAACATAGCTAAAATTTGAAATAATGGGTTGGGTTGCTGGTTAATGGGTCCAAAAGGGTTTTGGTAATGGGTTTAAGGAACTTGGGTTAACAGAACTAATGGGGGTGAGGGAAATCTATGGTTTTGTTGGAAAATAAATAAGTAAAAGAATAAAAATCTATTTTGGTTTATACATACTAAGCTCTTAAATAATTACAATTATAGAAAATTTCTCTAAGAAAAATAACACCTAAAATTCTCAAAATATTTGATCATAATTTTTAATCCTCATAATATATGTTTGACAACAAAATTCCTAACATTTATATATTAAAAAAAATGTATAATTTTGACAATTATTCATTGCCTATAATTAACTTAATAGTGTCGTTTAACCATCTTATTTATTAACAAATAGTGATTTAAAATTTGAAGTCAATGAAGTGCCATAAATAAATAAAAAAATATTAATAATAAAAAAAATTAACATTTAAAATGTGAAATGAGGGGGCTCACACACATATAGGACTCGGACATGCGTGACTGGCTGGCCACCTGTACATATAAGCCGTACGATAGGAATAACCGCTAATAGAGGTTGCATGCTTAGTTTGACTTAGCGGTTATAGAGGTTCTCTGTTGTGGATACAACATAATAGGCATTGGGTGGGGAAACATTTCCTTAATGTATGGGTCGTATATGAACTGTCCTGATTGCAGGTTATCTCCAATGGGAGGTACGGTCCTGATAGTCGGTTATCTCCAGTGGGAGGTACGGTCCTGATTGTCGGTTATCTCCAGTGGGAGATACGGTCCTGATTCCTGATATTTCTGACCCGGCCCATGCGTCAAAGGTTTGTTCTTATTGCATTCACTATAGTACGGTTAGGTACCCTATTGCATGCATCCCTTATTTATTTGAGCAATATTTATTCAGTTTATGGCATGATTATTGTCTTGTTACGTCCCTCTGAGGACCTGGTTATCTCTCCAGGTGTGTGCTTCTGTGATATTGTAGGTGTTCTAGCCGAGGTCGCGATCTTCTCTATTCATTCGGAGATGACGTGTCTTGGGTCTTTCTTTGCTACTCCCGCCAATCATTTCCATTTCC
Source organism: Iris pallida (assembly GCA_029216955.1). Lineage (NCBI taxonomy): Eukaryota > Viridiplantae > Streptophyta > Magnoliopsida > Asparagales > Iridaceae > Iris > Iris pallida. Next base: position 29,440 of record JANAVB010011396.1, on the reverse strand, counting down.
ATGTATATTTTTCCTTACTTGTTGGTAGTGGATTTGTCTCCGCCCAACGTATTGTACGAAGACATTACAGTTGATTATATGATATCTTTTATTCTTCATTTGTGGATGAGATTAGATTACTCTTGGTTTACTGCATTTTACAGCTTATGTATTCATACGAGGTTTCTATATATTGGAGTATACTTCGTATGTATACAGCTGGCATGTTGATGTACCTAGTCCTACGTATTTGGGACTGGGGCGTTACACTATATTAATGTAAATATATATTTTAGATCAAGTAATTCTAGATCAAGTGAATATAGATCTATTTCATAATAATTTTAAAATAACTCTATATAATCTCATATTTAATATTATCAATAACATACAAATTTAAATATCAATTATTAAGATAAATCGTCACATAAATCAATTAATATTTCAAGCTATTTTTAGGCAGTTCTTAATGCCACCATTAGACACCATAAGTATTTAAAACATATTTTCTTATTAAAATAATTTGAAGCATATCGATACTTTATCAAGACAATTTAAATAAATTATAATATAATCAAATAACTGATTATTACAATATTAATGATTTTAAAACCATTTTAAAACTAATCCTTTACAGTCAACAAATATGATCAATATCATTTGTTATTTCAAATGATAAGATTCAAGAATAAATATTAGAACTTAAATAGTATTTTCAAAGTATGATTTTAAACTAGTTTTCAAAATAATGTCTATACGTTTCAAAGAGGAGTTATTTCCGAAACATGAAAATAAAAGGATAAAAATTTAAAAATTTGGAAAGAGGAGTTAGCTGTCATACATACTCTGTAGAGTTGTTATTTAGAATATAACCTACTCTGATACCAATTGTAGGACCGTTGAGCACCTCAAAAGGGGGGTGAATAGAGTGTGCACGTGTACAACAAAAAATAATCACCACTTAAAAAATTAACAGATTATAAATTATGACAAAAATAAGAGACAGTAAATTAAATTGCAGTAAGAAAGAGAAGATCAAATTCAGTGAACACCGCGATATATACTGGTTTCCCTCTGAGATGACTAATCCAGTCGCGAGTACTCTTGCCCGCTAAACCCAGAAAGTTCCTGATCTCTGAAACTGACGTCGGAGCCTTCCATGTCTCAACTGCAGCAATCTTCTTGGGATCCACCGAGATTCCATCTCCAGTGACTACATGGCCGAGGAACTCCACTCGGTCTAAAAAGAACTCGCACTTTGGCAATTTGGCAAACAATCTCTCCTGCCTCAGAATCCCCAAAACTATCCACAAGTGCTCTGCATGCTCCTCTGGCGTCTTCGAGTATATCAGGATGTCATCGATAAACACTACGACGAACTTATCCAGATACTAGTGAAATGTCTTATTCATCAAGTTCATAAAGACAGCTGGCGCATTTGTGAGACCAAATGGCATCACCAGAAACTCGTACTGCCCGTACTTCATGTTGAACGCCGTCTTCTGGATGTCTGCTGGCCTAACCTTCACCTGGTGGTACCCGAATCTCAAGTCTATCCTGGAAAACACCTTCGTCCCGCTCAACTGGTCGAACAAATCATCTATCCTGGGCAGAGGATATTTGTTCTTGATGGTGATGGCATTCAAGGCCCGGTAGTCAATACACAACCGGACTGTACCATCCTTCTTAGGCACAAAGAGCACTGGTGCTCCCCATGGAGAAGCACTGGATCGAATGAAATCCTTCTTCAACAGGTCATCAATCTGCTCTTTCATCTCTACGGCCTCCTTGGGATTCACTTTATAGCAAGCCCGGGATACTGGTAATGAACCCCGCACTAAATCTATAGTGAACTCCACCTCTCTGTCAGGCGGAAGTCCTGGAAGATCCTCTGGGAATACATCCATAAACTCCCTAATGATAGGATGTGGCGGTGCTACATCCCCGACTGTCGCACAACAGTTCGGCTCTAGGCTGATCTCCGGCCCTGTCCTTCTGACACTGAATGGTGCTGTGCCTGGGGGACTGAACAAAATACTACCCTCATGACAATCTATAGATGCATGGGCATATCTAAGCCAGTCCATCCCCAATATGATATCATAACCGGGAGTGGCATCACAAAAATCGCCCCTCGAACTCTCTCCCGGCTATCATAATAGAGCATCTATAGCTAGCTCTAATAGGCACTGGTCCTCCTCCCGTCATTACTCTACTGATCTCCGTAGTAGGTGTAGATACTAAGTGATGTTCATGCATAAACTCTAATGACAGGAAGCTATGAGATGCACCAGAATCAAACAAGCATAGAGCTAGAAAAGTATGCAAATAAACATGACCTGTGATGACGTCAGCTAAGTAATCCGGCTCCGAAACCTGCTCCGGCTCCGGCTCGAGGGCTAGGCTATAAACCTTCTCCTGAGGTCCCTTCTGCTGCTGCAGATGCTGCCCAAACCTCTGCTGTTGAGTCGGGAGTGGTCCTCTAGGTCCCTTGGCTGCTGGACAGTTCCGTAGCTGATGGGTGGCAGACCCACAAACTAAACACTGACCCAACCTCTTCCTGCAAATAGACATATCGTGCCCTGGTCTTCCGCAGAAAGAACATATAGCTCCCTTCTGCTGCTGTTGCTGGTGTCCCGGGGCTCTAACTGGCGGGGTCTGATGATGTGATGTAGGGGGACGGTAGGTCTGCTGGGGCGGCGTCGGTGCTCTCTGCTAGAAAGCCTGACGCTTGACGGTCTCTCATGGTGTACAGAAGCCGGCCTCTTGCATGACAGAAGACGCTCCTCGATGCTCCGGGCCAACTCTAGGCTCTGGTAGTAGTCAGTCGTACCGTTCTCCACTATAAGGATGCCAATGTCTGGAACTAGACCATGGCAAACCTACGAGTCATCTCCTCTGGATCTGCAACCAGACTATGAGCAAAACGGCTCAGGCGACTAAACTCTGCCGCATAGTCATCAACAGAACGGTTCCCCTGCTGGATGTTCTGGAATCGTAGCCCCATGGCTACTCTAGCAGTGGTCGAGAAGAATTTCTTCTTGAACTGGGTCTTGAACTGATCCCATGTGGCTCTCCCTCTCGCAAATAATGGCTCATTTCGGAACCAGACTCCTGCTAAGTCTATCAGCAGAAATCCCGCTGCCTCGACCTGGAGGTCATCCGACATCCTAACTCCCAGAAGCTTCCACTCTACCGAATCTACCACTAGCCAGTCATCAGCTACTACCATGCCCTCAGTCCCTGAGAACTCTTTGGGATTCTGTCACGACCCGCACCCTAGAGTAAGGGCACGACGTGGGTACGTCCAGCCTACGCCGCAGTGTCGACGGTAGAACGTTGTCCTAGGTCAATCATCTAACAATATAAAGGTACCTGTACAGTTTATACACTCCAAATGGAGGTAACATCATAACATACAGTCTCAATCACATCTAAGGTAGAAGAATGAAAGACAGATAGATAGATAGATAATAGTAACTCAAAGAGAACAATAGCATAGATGAAAATTTAAGTGTCTAGGATACATAACATCTAGAATGTCAACTCATAATAAAATAAGTCTAAGAGTCTATACATCTCCACATCTCAAAATACAACTCAGAATGTGAGACAAAATATAATGTAGAAAAGACTGTCTAGCTAACTGGTCTAGACTACTGGAGCAACATCCTCAGCAGCAGGTGGATCCTGCTGAGGGTCCTCAACACAAGTGTCATCTAGTCCTGCTCCATAATATGTAGTCACCCATGCCTCATCCTCATCCTCTGTAATATTTTTAACAGGTCCAGTCAGGACAGGAACGAGCACAATACATCTCACACAGTTCATATCAGGTTAGGAAATACGATACAGGCAATAGAGTAAGATACAAGAAATGTTGAAAGGAAATATACGCTGTAAAAGATAGCTGTAAAGGAAATATCTACTGTATATAGAGAACTGTAAGTGACTAGTGATGTAGTACAAGACAGGCATGTGAATGGCTGGAATTTATACATGATTATACTACTGAGTTTGCACATGATTACACTACTTTAGAATTATTCACATGTTTACTTCTACTCCCCCGTTTCCCCAATCAATACACAAGGATCTAGACAAGTTATGTTATTATACATGATTACTTCACATGAAGCTCATAAATGAGTATACGTGAAGTTATACATGAGGGCTCAGTGAATCAGAGTACATGATCACATGAGTGCACATGTAAGATGGAAGCATAGGAGTACATGATAATAGTGAAACACACATAACATGAAGTAACCGATGCTCCCGAGAGGGATAACATCTCATGTAAAGATCCATATAGTACCAATCCGTGTTACCAATGTGACAGCAATAAGTAAAGTAATCTAGAGCGAGAAGTAAAGCCGAACAAGTATGAAACGGTCAGAGAATGTACTCGCCTGTTGTATGAATGTCTGTAGAGAATATGCTGTCTGAGGAGAGGTGTCTGGCTCCTGATCAGAGCAACACAAGTCACAATGTGTTCTAAATAGTAAAAATGAAGTCTACTATGCATACTACATGATTCTAGGTCAATCTGGTCAAAAGTCAACTCTTGGTCAACTCTGGTCAACTCTAAAGTCAAACTAGTCAAAATTAGGTCAACACTAGTCAAACTAGTTAGGGTTTTAGTCAACTAGTTAAACTAGTTGTTTTAGCTCATTCCTAGTCAATTCTAGGTTAACTAGGTCAAATTTGACCTAAGGTTGACTTTGGTCAACCCTTAGTCAACAAGGGTCACTAGTAGTGTTTTAGGTCATTAGGGTTAGCCCCAAGCCATAGGCTAGTACCTTGGCCATAGGCTAGTCTTATAAGTTTTCATATAAACCTATACCTTAGCAAGTTATATATATATATTATATATATAATATATCTATATATATATACACTATCAATCTACTACCCAATACCAATATGTAAATACTATATAATACAACCCACCATACATATATATATCTAATATAATATATCTAATACAAATTATATAATATTATATATATATTATAATATATCTATAATATATATATATATATATATTATATATATATAAGATAATACAACTTATATATATTACATATATATAGAGAGAAAGTGAGAGGGGACATAGAGTGAGAAGAGAGTGAATGAGAGAAGAGAACAGTGAGAGAGAGCTGCTGTACAGCAGGGGGGTTTCCAGTATTCCTGGAACTAGGAAAATAGCCCCCAACCAATGCACAAAACACACACACAGTGCACATATACACATACATGTGTATCACACACAACTACAAATATACACAACCATTTATCCTCAAAATTCACCTACACTCACACATACATATATACCACGTATATATATACTAAAAACATACCATTACATGTATAATTCATATCAAAAATAGGTTTAGAACCTCGAATTTGCAAAACTGGAATTTATCCCAAAACTGGAAAATAGGGACTGTTTACTCGAAACTAGGTAAACCCAAAAACACACACAAAACTGAGCTATGGCTCGAATCAATTGGTCGGTAACTGAGTCCCACAGTGTACCCGTGTCCTAGGTACCTGATACGACACCACGACACGGAATTTATGTGTCCAAACACACAAAAACTCCACTCGGGTAAATTCCTGATACGCAACACGTGCACAGCGGCGTGCACGCGTTCCACACGCACGTGAACACACCACGAGACACGACACGTCTCGTGGTCATGCACACGTGTAGCCCACACATAGGGCTACACGATGGACACACTGACACGTTCCACGACACTCGTGGTCACGATACGAACCCCGTATCGTCGTAAAAAACACGACTGATACACGAGTCCAGACCGCGTCGTGCACGCGGTTGCACGCCTCGTGCTCGCGACACAGGACACGACGCAACTCGTGCTTGTGTCCTCGTGTTTGCCACGTATAGGGCTACACGCTCGTGTCATCACGAGACACCCAAGTGTCGTGTCCGCCCGACATGACACGCTCGAAGTTGCCCCCGCGCGCGTGTGCTGACAGCGCGTCCATGTGAGTGAGATTTCTTACTCGACACGACACGACACGACACCAAACTTTGGAGGCATGTTCGCAGACATTGCCTCCCGTGTTCGTGTCAATTTGCTCGTGTCCTAGTGCCCTGTGCAGTGCACACGAAGGTGGGGTAGCAGGGCATGCACGCGCGTGCTCGTGCAGTGGGTTCGTGTCCATTTTGGACACACAAAGCACGAAAACGTGCTCAGTCCGCTAGGTATGTGACCTACATGTCTAGGGCTACATGATCATGCAATTTGTTTTACATTTTATCAAAAACAGATCCTCTGTGGCATTTCACCAAACAAGGGTTTCTACTAGCTTAGGATATGTGTCCGATACGGACACCAAACCGACTCTAATTTTCACCAAATTTTATCCACAGTTATGGTAGTCCTACATGAATGCATTTATGAAGAAAAAACAGAGTTTTAACTATGTTTGAGGGAATTTACCTATTTGTGCAATTCCAAGGAAAATCAATGAAAGGGTGTGTGTCCTTCAACTTGGTGATGTCCAGGATCCCAAATTCTTGATTGCTAGCCTCCCTTAGCACCCTTGATGTTGTAGGGTCCCAATGCAAAAGACTAGAGTGAATTTGGATCAATATTGATCAAGTTGTGGGTGTTTGAAGGAAAAGGGATTTTTCTAGGATTAAATTCATGTAAAGATGTTCATGAATGATGCAATGGGACTATATAGCAATGTGTGGCTGCTAGGGGGGTGCCTTTGGCCGGCCATGGCATGGGGGGTGTCCTTTCCCTTTCCTTCATGGTGAAGGCAAGACTTTGGTGCTAAAGTTGGGATACTTTTGAGGGTTTCAAGCAAAATATCTATAAAGTGCTTTCTAAGATACTTCCATTACTTTAACCCTTGACTAATTATCCATCCTAAAGCTTCTAGGTTAGTAGCTAACCTCTAGATTAGGGTAGGATAGGTTAGGGACTAATCATGGTACTTAACCATGATTAAATAATATTAAAAATCACATAATCTCAAATAAAGTCTAGTAAATTACCAAAATACCCTTTTGGCCAAAAGTCACTAATTTGATATTCTAAGCTATGGCTAATCTCACATGGTCATGGCAACTTCTAAGTTAAGGAAAACTAGGGTTTACACTAAGTTATACTAACAAATCATAAAGTCATAAGTCATGACTTAGCATGACTTAGAAGATGGTTCTAATTACACTAGAAATCACCATAAGTCATATCATGCCCTAAACACCATTAATAAATAATAAAAATAATAAATTTTCAAAAATTCCCAATTTCAGAAAACAGGGTGTTACAAGTCTACCCTCCTAACAATAATTTCGTCCTCGAAATTTAAAGACGAAAAAGAAACTAATGAGAAGGATAGAAATCATACCTCAAGGTACAAATAGATAAGGGTATCGCTCGTGCACCTCATCCTCCCGTTCCCAGGTGGACTCTCCTGGAGAATGATGCCTCCATGCGACACGAACCAAAGGTATCGTCTGGTTCCTCAATGCCTTCTTCCGTCGATCCAGAATCTCAACAGACTGCTCTGGATAACGAAGAGTAGGACCCACCTCGATCTCGAAATGATCAAGTACATGGCTAGGATCTGCCACGTACCGTCTCAACTGCGACACGTGAAATACGTTGTGGACTCCAACCAATACTGGTGGTAAGTCTAGCCTGTAAGACACGTCATCGACTCTCCCGCTGATAACGAAAGGGCCGATGAAACGCGGGCTAAGCTTCCCACCTCCACCAAAATGTATCGTGCCACGTGTCGGAGATATCCTCAATACCTGGTCGCCGACCTAATCACAAACAAGGTCTTAATTTAATTATGATAATCAAACATGGTTAATCAAAACACAAACAAGACAACCTAATTCTAATCCTATCTCTAAACTGTACCTCAAACTCCAAAGGTCTGCGGTGGCTATCGGCCCAGTACCGATGTCTGTCCTGTGCCATGCAAAGTCGATCTCTGATAAGCTTCACCTTCTCTTCTGCATCTACAACCATCTCAGGCCCCAATAAAACTCGCTTTCCACATCATCCCAAGACAAGGGTGTACAACATCTACGCCCGTACAGTGCCTCAAAAGGTGTACGACATCTACAACCATCTCTGACTAGCACGATACGTACGACACGAGTTTCACGTGTCCTGGTCTACGCTCGTGTTCGCCAGGACACGGTGAATACTTCTGACCCAACACGAGACACGCACGACACAAAGAATACTGCCACTCACGTGTCCGTCGTCGAAGGCGTTTACGAGGGTCGTGGGCGGATGGGGTCGGGACGACGGCGCTCCGGTGGCGCTGGGCGCGGCTCAGCGCGGCGCGTCGGGTGGTGGTAGTGGACGGCGGTGACGGTCGTCGAAGGGGTTGAACGGGGGCTCACCGAGTTACGGCTAGGGTTTTAGAAAAAGGGGAGGAAAGGTGGTCGTGGGGGGGGGAGAGGATTTAGGGTTAGGGTTTTAGGCCTGGGGAGAGAGAGGGGTTTAAATAGGGGTTGTGGGCGGTGCTAGGTCGGTCGGGGCAGCCGGGAATGGCGGGGCTGCCCGTCGGCGTGGCAGTCGTCGGTCGGGGGGTCAGCGAGTAGGTGAGGAAGAGAGAGAGAGAGAGTGGTCGGGGGTTTAGGAAGTTTGCACTTAGGTCCTCTAGATTTAGGTTATTGCACAAAGGCCCCAACAGTGAGTAAATGCAAATAATCATTTGCATTCAGTAGTTTAAAATATTTAAGAAATTGCAAGACCATATTAAATCAATTCTAAAAATTACAAAATGCTATTAAAACAATCTAATTAATTACAAAAGTTAATTAAACATTTTAGAAAATTTATAAATTAATATTTTAATATATAAAACTTATTAAAATTATAGAAAAATTCCTAAAAATCCTAATAATTATTTTAAGGCTAAATTAACATAAAAAATTAATTAGCACTAATTTAACTAAAATTTGAAAAACAGGGGCTTACAAGTCTTTCCTCCTTGAAAAATTTCATCCTCGAAATTCACAAGGATTGAAGACCCTACAATATTCTAACATAGCAAGCAATACAACAAAATGGCTAAGGTTGCGATCGAAACTAACCTCTAAGGTATCAAACGGGAACGGGTGGTTCCCTCGCAGCGGTTGGATCGAAAAAGTAAGGGTATCTCTCCCTCATGTCCGACTCCCTCTCCCAAGTAGATTCACCTGGGGAGTGACGGCTCCAAGCTACTCGTACTAGGGGTATAACCTTGTTCCTCAGCCTCTTCTCTCTCCTGTCTAATATCTCCACTGGCTGCTCAGAAACTGTAAGGCTCGGTCCGACCTCCAACTCTGAATGATCTAGCACATGACTGGGGTCTGGAACATATCTTCTCAGCTGAGATACGTGAAAGACGTCGTGAACTCCTGCTATATTGGATGAAGTGCAACCCTGTAAGCTACCTCTCCGATCCTGCCAAGTACCTCGAACGGCCCGATGTATCTGGGGCTCAGCTTCCCTCCTTGTCCGAACCGATCGTCCCTCTAGTAGGTATTCTCTTTACCAGCACCATATTACCGTCTGCGAACTCCATCGGTCTGCGACTAGCATCAGCCCAGTGTTTCTGCCTATCTTGAGCTACTCTGAGCCTGTCTCTGATCATCCCGACTTTCTCTGCTGTATCCGTAATCATCTCTGGCCCAAGCATAACTCTGTCTCCAACACCATCCCAAAAGAGCGGTGTGCGGCATCGTCGTCCATATAGCGCCTCGAAAGGAACATACCAATACTGGCCTGGTAGCTGTTGTTATATGAAAACTCTACCAAGTGCAGATGGCTTTCCCAAGATCCTCCGAAGTCCAGCACGCAGGTCCTCAGCATATCCTCCAGTGTCTATATCGTCCTCTCGGACTGCCCATCTGTTTGCGGGTGGTACGCCGTACTAAACTTGAGCCTGCTACCCAACTCCTCCTGCAAGCTCCTCCAGTAGTGGGATGTGAATCTGCTATCTCTGTCTGACATGATGCTCATCGGCACTCCGTGTAGGCGAACTATCTGCTGCATATAGCTCCGCCAACTTCTCGGTGGAAAGCCCCACCTTGAAGGGTATGAAGTACGCACATTTTGTCAGCCTGTCTACGATGACCCAGATGGCATCCTTCCCTCCTTGGGAACGAGGAAGCCCTGAAACGAAGTCCATCATAATATGTTTCCTTCCACTCGGGAATGGGTAACGGCTGCAACAAACCAGCTGGCCTCTGGCACTCTGCCTTGACCTGCTGGCAACTAGGCATCTCGAGATAAAACGTGATACATCCCTCTTTATTCCGTGCCACCAAAGATGTTCCCGTAAGTCACGGTACATCTTTTTAGCACCAGGGTGAATAGAATATCTCGATCGGTGCGCCTCCTACAAGACTGCCTCTACCAGCTCTCCCTTCGGCACGCACAATCGGCTGCTATGCCTCAAGGATCCATCCTCTGCTATCGTGAAGTCATCCAGCAATCCAGCTAACGCCTGGGGTCGAAGTCTGCGAAGGCTCTCATCTGTAGACTGTGCCTTCCGGATCTGCTCCATCAAACCTGACTGAATGTCAAGCGCCATCATCTGTATCACTGATCCTGGCCGAACTAGCTCGATACCGAGCTTCTCCAGATCCTCCCAAATGCCGATCTATCATCAGGTACTATGCCATCGGATGCCTGCTCAGCACATCCGCCACCACATTTGCCTTTCCGGGGTGATACTGTAAATCGATGTCGAAGTCCTTCATCAACTCCAACCATCATCTTTGCCTCATATTCAGCTCTTTCTGCTGAACACATACTTCAAGCTTTTGTGGTCAGTAAAGATCTCCACACGCTCTCCGTATAAGTAATGTTTCTATAACTTGAGTGCAAAGATCACCGCAGCTAACTCGAGGTCATAGGTAGGATAATTCCTCTCATGAGTCCGCAACTGCCTAGATGCATAAGCAATCACTTTCCCATGCTGCTGTAGGACACATCCTAGCCCCTTCCCAGAAGCATCACCTCCAGAACCTGAAGGTAATGTCAGAACTGGAGCGGTCGTCAGCCTCCTCTTCAGCTCTCAAATGCTGCTTGGCAGTCCTCTGACCAAATGTACTCTGCATCCTTCTGCGTCAGCTTCGTCATGGGTTCAGCTATCCTAGCAAAGTCCTGCACGAACTTTCTATAATAGCCTGCTAAACCCAGAAAGCTCATGATCTCTGAAACTGACGTCGGAGCCTTCCACGTCTCAACTGTAGCAATCTTCTTGGGATCCACCGAGATTCCATCTCCAGTGACTACATGGCCGAGAAACTCCACTCGGTCTAAAAAGAACTCGCACTTCGGCAATTTGGCAAACAATCTCTCTTGCCTCAGAATCCCCAAAACTATCCGTAAGTGCTCTGCATGCTCCTCTGGCGTCTTCGAGTATATCAGGATGTCGTCTATAAACACTACGACGAACTTATCCAGATACTGGTGAAATGTCTTATTCATCAAGTTCATAAAGACAACTGGCGCATTTGTGAGACCAAATGGCATCACCAGAAACTCGTACTGCCCGTACTTCGTGTTGAACGCCGTCTTCTAGATGTCTGCTGGCCTAACCTTCACCTGGTGGTACCCGGATCTTAAGTCTATCTTGGAAAACACCTTCGCCCCGCTCAACTGGTCGAACAAATCATCTATCCTGGGCAGAGATATTTGTTCTTGATGGTGATGGCATTCAAAGGCTGGTAGTCAATACACAACCGACAGTACCATCCTTCTTAGGCACAAAGAGTACTGGTACTCCCATGGAGATGGATCGAATGAAACCCTTCTTCAATAGGTCATCAATCTGCTCTTTCATCTCTATGGCCTCCTTGGGATTCACTCTATAGCAAGCCCGGGATACTATGATGAACCCCACTAAATCTATAGTGAACTCCACATCTCTGTCAGACGGAAGTCCTGGAAGATCCTCTGGGAATACATCCATAAACTCCCTAATGATAGGGTGTGGCGGTGCTACGTTCCCGACTGTCGTACAACAGTTCAGCTCTAGGCTGATCTCCGGTCCTGTCCTCCTGACACTGAATGGTGCTGTGGTTGGGAGACTGAACAAAATACTACCCTCATGACAATCTATAGATGCATGGGCATAGCTAAGCCAGTCCATCCCCAATATGATATCATAACCGGGGAGTGGCATCATAAAGAATCGCCCCTCGAACTCTCTCCCGACTATCATAATAGAGCATCTATAGCTAGCTCTAATAGGCACTGGTCCTCCTCCCATCATTACTCTACTGATCTCCGCAGTAGGTGTAGATACTAAGTGATGTTCATGCATAAACTCTAATGACAGAAGCTATAGATGCACCAGAATCAAACAAGCATAGAGCTAGAAAATATGCAAATAAACATGACCTGTGATGATGTCAGCTAAGTAATCCGGCTCCGAAACCTGCTCCGGCTCCGGCTCGAGGGCTAGGCTATAAACCTTCCTTGAGGTCCCTTCTGCTGCTGCAGATGCTGTCCAAACCTCTGCTGAGTCGAGAGTGGTCCTCTAGGTCCCTTGGCTGCTGGACAGTTCCGTAGCTGATGGGTGGCAGACCCACAAACTAAACACTGACCCAACCTCTTCCTGCAAACGGACATGTCGTGCCCTGGTCTTCCGCAAAAAGAACATATAGCTCCTTCTCTGCTGCTGCTGTGGTCCCGGGGCTCTAACTGGCGGGTCTGATGATGTGATGTAGGGGACGGTAGGTCTGCTTGGGCGACGTCGGTGCTCTCTGCTGGAAAGTCTGACGCTTGGATGGTCCCTCATGGTGTACAAAAGCCGCCTCTTGCATGACAGAAGACGCTCCTCGATGCTCCGGGCCAACTCTAGGCTCTGGTAGTAGTCAGTCGTACCGTTCGCCACTATAAGGATGCAATGTCTGGAACTAGACCATGGCAAAACCTACGGGTCATCTCTCTGATCTGCAACCAACTAGGAGCGAAACGGCTCAGGCGACTAAACTCTGCGCATAGTCATCAACAGAACGGTTACCCTGCTGGATGTTCTAGAATCGTAGCCCCATGGCTACTCTAGCAGTGGTCGAGAAGAATTTCTTCTTGAACTGGGTCTTGAACTGATCCCATGTGGCTCTCCCTCTCGCAAATAATGGCTCATTCCGGAACCAGACTCCTGCTAATCTATCAGTAGAAATCCCGCTGCCTCAAGAAGAACTACCCTACCCATGACCTGGAGCTGGCAGCGGTGATTTTTGCTTTGAAGTTGTGGAAGCATTATCTGTATAGGGAGAGGGTGGAGATATTTACAGATCACAAGAGCCTAAAGTATGTGTTCACTCAGAAGAAGTTAAACATGAGGCAGCGCAGATGGTTGGAGTTGATGAAGGACTTCGACATTGTACTGCAGTATCATCCAGGGAAGGCCAATGTGGTTGCCGATGCCTTGAGTAGGTATCCGACAGCCATGTGTTTGACCATGGATCGACATTTGCTTGCCGACTTGGAGAGCCTTAGGATTGAGGTGATCATGCCTGGAGTGCAGATGCAGATGTGGGGCATGCAGATTCAGTCGGACTTGGTGGAGAGGATCAAGTCGGCACAGTTTAAGGATGTTGCTCTGCGGTGTCTCCAAGAGCAGGTTTGAGCAGGATTGCTGGAGGGCAGTTTTCTCTTGCAGATGATGGTGCCTTGAGGCACGGTTCCAGATTATGTGTGCCCAGCGGAGAGCTCAGGGAGCAGGTTATGCAGGAGGCCCACAGATCTCAGTACTCTATACACCCTGGAGCCAACAAGATGTACCGAGATCTGAGGGAGCAGGTTTGGTAGTCCGGGATGAAGCGGGGGTGGCTTGCTTCGTAGCTAGGTGCTTGATCTGTCAGCAGGTCAAGGCGGAGAGGCAGAGGTCCGGTGGATATTGCAGCCGCTGCCCATTCCCGAGTAAATGGAGCATATTACTATGGACTTCGTATCAGGATTGCCGCGTACGCCAGGAGGAAAGACGCGATTTGGTCATTGACAGGTTGACCAAATCGGCCCACTTCTTGCCATTCAAGGTGGGTACGTCTACGGAGAGGCTTGCGGAGATGTATATGCGGCAGATAGTCAGGATTCACGGAGTTCCGGTCAGCATCGTCTCAGATCGGAATAGTCGCTTTACTTCCCATTTCTGGAGGAGTCTGCATACTAGCTTGGGCACTCAGCTCAAGTTTAGTACCGCATACCACCCCCAGACGGACGGACAGTCAGAGAGGACTATTCAGACACTTGAGGATATGTTACGGACATGCGTCTTGGACTTTGGAGGCTCTTAGGATTATCTTCATTTGGAGTTTGCTTACAACAACAGCTTCCAGGCCAACATTGAGATATCACCTTTCGAGGCTCTGTATGGACGTAGGTGCCGTACACCCTTATCTTGGGATGATGTTGGTGAGCGAGCTTTACTGGGGCCAGAGATGGTTGTTGACGCAGCCGAGAAGGTAAAGCTCATCCGGGACAGACTTCGCGTGGCGCAGGACAGACATCGGCACTGGGCCGATAGCCATCGGAGGCCCTTGGAGTTTGAGGTACAGATTAGAGTAGGATTAGATTTGGTTTGATTGTTGTGTTTTATCGATCATGTTTTTTATCATAGTTAATTTGAGACCTTACTTGTGTTAGGTCGGAGACATGGTTTTTCTACGGATATCTCTGACTCGTGGTACCATACGTTTTGGTGGAGGTGGGAAGCTTAGCCCGCGCTTCATCGGCCCTTTCGTTATCAGCGGAAGAGTCGCGACGTGGCTTACAGGCTAGACTTGCCACCTGCACTTGTGGGAGTCCACAACGTATTCCACATATCACAGTTGAGACGGTACGTGGCTGACCCTAGCCATGTGCTTGATCATTCGGAGATTGAGGTCGAACCTACTCTTAGCTATCCAGAGCAGCCTGTGGAGATTCTGGATCGACGAGAGAAGGTGCTGAGAAACCAGATGATACCTTTGGTTCGTGTCGCATGGAGGCATCATTCTCCAGGAGAGTCTACCTGGGAACGGGAGGATGAGATGCGCGAGCGATACCCTTATCTATTTGGACCCTGAGGTATGATTTTCTATCCTTCTCACCAGTTAGTTTCGCCTTTCAATTTCGAGGACGAAATTCTTTTAAGGAGGGCAGACTTGTCACTACCACATTTTTGACTTGAGGGTATTTTGGTCATTTTGATTTTTTTGGTGTTTTTGAATTTTTATTAATTAAATATGTGCTAATAGTTGGTTTGAGGATTGACCTAGAAGCTTAGCCTAATCTAAATTAGCCTAGAATGATTAGGTTAACTAGTCATAAGATGATTATTAATATCTAGATATTATAGGAAGATATTTGCTCTAAGATATTTATGGAAAAGTTAGCCTATGACTTTGAACCAATAGGAATGCCTAAAAATTATTGGACAATCCTTAGCCACTCATCAAGACCTAAAAAAGCCCTAACAAATATATGGCAGCCATTAAACACCCCCTCCCCCTTCCTATAAAACAATCTCATTAAAAACTTAGCCTCTCTTTACACCCCCTTTAGAACCCTAATAGTTCTTCACAAATTTCCTTCCCTAATATCCAAATCAAGCCCAAATTGATTCAAATCAATTGCAACATCACCCTCTACAGTAGTGGAGGCTAGTTGGGGCTTGCTAGCTAGGTTTGAAGTGCTTGGGTGGATTGAAGTTCAAGAAGAACCCTCAACCTCACACCCTTTTCATTGAGATTCAATCTCAAGAGGTAAACCCCATGAAACCCTAGTAAATTGTGTTTTATTTTCATAAATGCATGCATATAGGTATACCCTAGCTGTGGGAATAGTATGGTGCTAGGTAGTGTCGATTTCGTGTCCGTATCGGACACGTATCAGTGAAATTATGAAGGTGTTCGACGAAATGCTTGTGAGAATAAATGTTTTTAAATTCAAAAACTAATTGAAAGGAAAAAATAGGTCTTGTATTGTAGATTAAGTTTCCTGAGGACTGAGTCGGAGTTTTGGTGTCTCGTATCCAAAACGGACACGCACACACACGTGCAGTCAAGGTATCAATGCCCTGCTGCCACGCTTGGATTACTCACTGCACAGGCCATTAGAAACCACCAAAATTGGTGTGGGACTCGGGGCAGTGACTGACAAGTCACTCCCCAAGTTTCAGGACTTCTAGTGTCGTGTCGGACACGGTTTTTGGCACGTACTGGTTTTGTACTGTGCAGAACACGTGAATTTTTGTCACTGATACGGCTTAGAATCTTGGGACACGACACCTATAGACACGATTCAGGGTGATGAATAGGTAGCCCTATACGTGGGCTACACGTGTGCACGGCCACGTGTCACCACGTGGCCTGTGTCGAGTGCACGAGTCCTTGGACTCGCTGCACGACACTGTGCACTGTGCAGTGCACTCTTTGTGTTCGAGTGTGCTGGACACACTCGTGTCCACCGTTGGGACACGAACAAGTTTTAGGACACAACACAATGTTGTTATTGATTTACCAACCCCTTTTCATAAATTATTAGATGTAAATTCAATGTGAAATGGGAATTCCCCATTTATTCTGAACAGTGGAGTATCAGTAAAATATTCACTGTTCTTCCCTGTTGAAATTCATTTAAATGATTTATATCATGTTTTATGTTAGGTTTTAATTACTACCCATCACATATATCATGTTTAGGAGGCATGGGTTTCATTTTTGTTGAATGGTTGATGAATAGGATTCGAATTCAGTAAGGGACTGTTATCTCTGATACTTGGTTTTAAGTTTCCTGAGAAATGTTTGGAAAACTGAGATTTGAATTGTTATGCAAACTGTTTTGGTTAATGTTAGAAAAACTGAGATTTGAATTGTTATGCAAACTGGGTTTTGGTTAATGTTAGGAAAACTGAGATTTGAATTGATATGCAAACTGGGTTTTAGTTTTAATATTATGAAAACTGAGATGAAATGTTATGAAAAACTGAGTTTAGTAAATGATATGAAAACTGAAAAAGAGGACTTGACTTCACCTGAGATTAGGAAGTTCAAGTCTCAAGGAGAAGAACTGGGTTTTAGTTTAAATGATATGAAAACTGAAATGAGATTAAATGTCTTCAATGTATTGCCACCTGCACTTGTGTTAAATGATATGTATATGAGAATGATTTAAATAGAGAATGTGTTCAGAAATCTGAGTTGGGTGTGAGGGGAAAACTGAGACTTAAAACTGAAATCCTAAGTTCATAAACCTGAGATCTTATTTCCTGCACACAGAAACAAACACACACACATACTGAAAATGAAATAGGATTTTCCTGAGAATCCTTTGTGATGAAAACTGAGATTGAAATGTTATGCAAACTGAGTTTTAGTTAATGTGATGAAAACTGAGTTTTAGTTAATGTGAAGAAATCTGAGTTGAAATTGAAATACATGTGGGTTGGTCACTGTAAATGAAAAACAGATTCCTGAGACTTGTTCCTATTTCACTGTTATTTTGAGCCTGAGATTAATGTATCACCTATCATTGAATTAAAATGAAATAGGAACCACCTTGAAATTCCTGAACTCAACTAAATTGGTATTCTTTCCTTTTGCTAATACATAGCTTCTTAACCTCATTTCATTCCTGCCAACTGTTGTTCAATTATTAGTGGCAATGTTCATTTGTAACTGAAAAACTGAAATTGGTTCCCTGTTTACATACACACATACTCTACACACACACCCACATATTACAAGTAGGCCTAGGACACAAATACATGTGTCTCTTCCTATTACTCTATGCATATATATATAAGTGTATATATATATATACATATCTATATGTAATATTATCATAAAGTAGCCTATAATGTATGAAGGTGTGTTAATTATGTTTAAGTTAGATAAATATTAGATATATACTTAATATGTGATATGTGTGGAATGTGTGACTAGCCTATAGCCTGGCTCATAGCCTGGCTTGAATGCCAGTTAAGGTGTGTGGTTGGCTCATATAGCCTAGATACTATGTGTGTATACCTAGAGTTGACTTTTAGAGTTGACCAGAGTTGACCAAGAGTTGACTTTGGTCCAAGACTGACCTAGACATCATGTAGATGCATTTAGCAGTCTATTTCTCTATGTTAGACATGTTGTAACTTGTGTTGCTCTGATTAGGAGACAGACACCTCTCCTCAGGCAGTACACCCTCTTCGGACATTCAGTTATCAGGCGAGTACATTCTCTGACCGTTTTATACTTGCTAGAATTTATATTCCTGCTCTAGATTTACTTTACTTGCATGCTGTCACGTTGGTAACACAGATTGGTACTATATGGATCCCTTCATGAGATGTTATCCTCCTCAGGAGCATCAGGTACGTCATGTCTGTGCGTTTCACTTATATCATGTATCATCATGCTTCACTATTCATGCTCGCTCTGTATTCATGTACTCTCATGTTCACAGAGTCCTCCATACGTGTGCTCTCATTATGGAGGCAGTGAAATCATGAATCTTAACGTAACTTGATTGGATCCTTGTGTATTGATTGGGGATGGGGGAGTAGAAATTGCATGTGAATAATTTCAAGTAATACAATCTTGAACTGCCTCTCATGAATCACCTCTACATGTTCACATGTCTAGCTTGTACTCTGATTCACTAGTCACTGATAGTTCTCTACCTATAGTAGATATTTCTATTACAGTTATCTCTTTACTTCATGTACTTCCTTCAGTTATTCACATATCGTACTCTATTGTATGTTTATTATCTTCTGACATGATATGAACTGCGTGAGATGTATTGTGCTCATTCCAGTCCTGACTGGACCTGTTGATATATTACAGAGGATGAAGATGAGGCTTACTGCACTACCTATTATGGAGCTGCCCTAGATAACACTCGCGAGTTGGACTCTCAGGAGGACCCAGCTCTAGCTGATGATATCACCCCTACTGCCTAGACTAGTTTAGTATCTTACTTATGTTGTCATTTGGTTTTGAGTTGTATTGTCTGTTTTGTGTCGTTTAGACACTTAGACTATTTCCATTTCAGTTTGTACTTCCTTTGAGATCTTCATATTTATGATATCGTTCTATCTTCTGCCTTAGATGTGATTGAGATTGTATTATGTATTGTCACCTCCACTCAGAGTGTATATTCTGTACAGGTACCTTATATTGTTAGATGTTGTGACCTAGGACAGCGTTCTACCGCCGACACTGCGGCGTAGGCTGGACGTACCCACTTCTCGTGCCCTTACTCTAGGGTGGTCGTGACACGTTTTTAGTGGTGGCCCATGCAGGTCTAGACGTAAGTGTGGTGGTACTCGAACAAGAGTATCACTACAGCCTGCTATAGGATATAGGACATAAATTTTTTTAAAAGGTACTCAATCACATTAGGAAAAATTCTTTTATTGCCATCTAAATTCTTATTGTCAGCTGATCCTTTGAATTATAATTGTCCGCCTTTGTTATTTCACTTCTTTCTCAGAAATTGATACTCTTGTTGTCTATCTTCAGGATGGTAGAGACTAGATCGCAGCGTACCATCCATGGGATACTGTGGAGGGGACTGCTACCTCCCAGCCAGCACAGCGAGGCCAGGAGGCTGCAGCTCCTGCCACCTCAGCTCGTGTTGAGACTCGTCAGCCGCAGCAGGAGGCATACATCCACCGGCTCGGAGGCAGGACCTAATTTTCCCAGAGGATCCTTACCAGCAGCCACCTCCAGGGACAGTGGACGCAGTACAGCTACTAGCCTTCTTCAGGCAGTACATGGAGGGTCAGCAGACCCAGCAGCAGAGACAGACGGCAGAGCTCACTCGAGGCATTGAGCTGGCAGTGACAGCAGTGGAGAGAGTCGTGGCTCAGCCAGCAGCAGTCCAGCAGCCGCACCAGCCACGGGAAGGGCATCCAGGACTTTCAGAAGATGCACCCGAGAGACTTCCGAGGGACAGAGGGGATCCTGTATGCCGATGAGTGGATCGAGCATATGGAGGAGATCTTCAGGCTGGCTGAGATTCCGACGAGGATCCAGATAGAGGCAGCGGCCAGTATGATGCGGATCTGGCCCGCATGGTACCAGACCGACCCGAGGGTCGGCACAGCAGGACAGACTTGGGCAGCATTCAAGAAGCTGTTCAAGGAGAAGTTCTTTCCAGAGGCAGCTGTGGGAGCCCTCGAGACTCAGTTCGAGGCCTTAGTCCAGGGGAGTCAGTCTGTGGAGGAGTATGCAGGAGAGTTCTGCCGCCTGGGCAGATTTGTAGAGGACTTGTCGGAGACGACGAAGGCCCGGAGGTTCCGGAAGGGCTTGGTAAAGGAGGTCAAGTCCTACACCAAGAACTCCCGCAGCGCTACATTTGAGGAGATCCTGGTGGACGCACTAGCTGCAGAGGATGATCTTGAGCTTAGGCTCAAGAGGGGGCGAGACTCCCAGGGAGGCAGCAGTAGCGGAGGACCGGCCAAGAGGCCTCACTTTCAGCAGCAGCCTCAGGGGCAGGGCCGTGCACCTTTTCAGCAGGTGCAGCAGCAGCCGAGGCAGCAGCAGCAGGCTCAGAGACAGCAGTCCACCATTTGTCCCTACTGCAAGAAGCCAGGACATGGGTGGACTGATTGCAGGAAGAGACTGGGAAGTGTCTTCTTTGCGGATCATCAGAGCATCAGTTGAGGGATTGTTCCCTCTCTAGAGGCAGAGCAGCTCAGGGAGCCGGGGCCAAGGCTCCAGTAGGCCAGCCGAGGGGACCAGCCCTGCAGACACAGCAGCAGAGGTTTGGCCAGCACCAGCAGCAGGCCAGGGAAGGCCAGCAGGGGCGAGCTTTCGCCATGGCAGCTGAGGATGCAGAGGCGATAGGAGAGCTGATCGCAGGTTCGGTTCTTTTGACTCCAGTCCAGTTTTTGCATTATTCGATTCGGTGCTTCGCATAGTTTTATATCAGTATCTTTTGCGGTTAGACACGGTATCATAGCGGAATCGTTGTCTAGGACTTACAAGATCACGACCGGGGTGGCATTATCCTGTACGTGATGTTTGTAAGGGTCGGAGAGTTGTTTTGGGAGGCCGCGAGTTGGAGGTGAGCTTGCTCGTAATGCCATTGCCGAACTACGATATAGTACTCGGCATGGATTGGTTGAGCAGGCACCACGCCAGCATTGATTACAGAGGGGGTAGAGTTCTCTTCAGAGCACCGGGGGAGCCAGAGTTCGAGTACTCCAGACGTCAGGCGGAGCAGAGCAGCGGAGTTTTCTGCGGAGTCTCGGTTGAGGAGCAGACGATTCCACACCCCTTGATAGCAGAGTATATGGATGTTTTCCCAGAGGAGTTGCCGAGATTGCCACCAGACAGAGACATAGAGTTCTCGATAGACTTGGTTCCAGGAGCGGAACCCATCTCTCAGCATGTCTATCGGGTAAACAACAGCGAGTTGGTGGAGCTGAAGAAGCAAGTGGATGAGCTGCATGACAAGGGCTTCATCCGCTCGAGTTCGTCGCCATGGGGTACACCAGTGTTGTTTGTGCCGAAGAAGGATGGGTCAGTACGGATGTGTATTGACTACAGGGCACTCAACAACCTCACGATCAAGAACAGATACCCACTGCCGCGGATCGATGATCTCTTTGATCAGTTGAGCGGAGCTCGGGTATTTTCCAAGATTGATCTGAGGTCGGGATATCACCAGGTAAAGGTGAAGGGGGATGATGTTCCCAAGACCGCTTTCAGGACGCGGTACGGGCAGTTTGAGTTTTTGGTTATGCCGTTTGGGCTAACCAATGCACCAGCAGTGTTTATGAACCTTATGAACAAGGTGTTCCACCAGTATCTGGATCAGTTCATGGTGGTGTTCATAGACGACATCTTGATATATTCCAAGACTGAGGAGAGCACGAGGAGCATCTGCGGATAGTCTAGAGATTCTCAGGAGGGAGCAGCTTTACAAAAACTCTCCAAGTGTGAGTTTTTCTTGGACTGGGTACTTCTTGGGGCACGTTGTGACTGGAGATGGTATCTCAGTTGACCCCAAGAAGATTGTAGCAGTTGAGGCATGGGCAGCGCCGACTTCAGTTGCAGAGATCAGGAGCTTCCTGGGGCTGGCAGGATATTATCGGAGATTTGTGCAGGATTTCTCCCGGGTTGCAGAGCCGTTGACGCGGTTGACCCGGAAGGATGCTGAGTATGTTTGGTCAGAGGAGTGTCAGACAGCTTTTGATGAGTTGAAGAAGCGGCTTACGACAGCTCCGATTCTGACATTGCCTTCAGGATCAGGTGGTTTCACTATTTTAGTGACGCTTCAGGAAAGGGGCTGGGTTGTGTCTTGCAGCAGCATGGGAAGGTGATTGCCTATGCTTCCAGGCAATTACGTCCCCATGAGAAGAACTACCCTACCCACGACCTGGAGCTGGCAGCGGTGATTTTTGCTTTGAAGTTGTGGAAGCATTATCTGTATGGGGAGAGGGTAGAGATATTTACAGATCACAAGAGCCTAAAGTATGTGTTCACTCAGAAGGAGTTGAACATGAGGCAGCGCAGATGGTTGGAGTTGATGAAGGACTTCGACATTGCACTGCAGTATCATCCAGGGAAGGCCAACGTGGTTGCCGATGCCTTGAGTAGGTATCCGACAGCCATGTGTTTGACCATGGATCGGCATTTGCTTGCCGACTTGGAGAGCCTTGGGATTGAGGTGATCATGCCCGGTGCAGATGCAGATGTGGGGCATGCAGATTCAGTCGGACTTGGTGGAGAGGATCAAGTCGGCACAGTTTGAAGTTGCTCTGCGGTGTCTCCAAGAGCAGGTTCGAGCAGGATTGCTGGAGGGCGAGTTTTCTCTTGCAGATGATGGTGCCTTGAGGCACGGTTCCAGATTATGTGTGCCCAGCGGAGAGCTCAGGGAGCAGGTTATGCAGGAGGCCCACAGATCTCAGTACTCTATACACCCTGGCCAACAAGATGTACCGAGATCTGAGGGAGCAGGTTTGGTGGTCCGGATAAGCGGGAGGTGGCGCTTCGTAGCTAGGTGCTTGATCTGTCAGCAGGTCAAGGCGGAGAGGCAGAGGCCCGGTGGACTATTGCAGCCGCTGCCCATTCCCGAGTGAAATAGGAGCATATCACTATGGACTTCGTATCAGGATTGCCGCGTACGCCAGGAGGAAAGACGCGATTTGGGTCATCGTTGACAGGTTGACCAAATCGGCCCACTTCTTGCCATTCAAGGTGGGTACGTCTACGGAGAGGCTTACGAGATGTATATGCGCAGATAGTCAGGATTCACGGAGTTCCGGTCAGCATCGTCTCAGATCGGATAGTCGCTTTACTTCCCATTTCTGGAGGAGTGCATACTAGCTTGGGCACTCAGCTCAAGTTTAGTACCGCATACCACCCCCAGACGGACGGACAGTCAGAGAGGACTATTCAGACACTTGAGGATATGTTGCGGACATGCGTCTTGGACTTTGGAGGCTCTTGGGAGGATTATCTTCATTTGGTGGAGTTTGCTTACAACAACAGCTTCCAGGCCAATTGAGATGTCACCTTTCGAGGCTCTGTACGGACGTAGGTGCCGTACACCCTTATCTTGGGATGATGTTGGTGAGCGAGCTTTACTGGGGCCAGAGATGGTTGTTGACGCAGCCGAGAAGGTAAAGCTCATCCGGGACAGACTTCGCGTGGCGCAGGACAGACATCGGCACTGGGCCGATAGCCATCGGAGGCCCTTGGAGTTTGAGGTACAGATTAGAGTAGGATTAGATTTGGTTTGATTGTTGTGTTTTATCGATCATGTTTGTTTATCATAGTTAATTTGAGACCTTACTTGTGTTAGGTCGGAGACATGGTTTTTCTACGGATATCTCTGACTCGAGTGGTACCATACGTTTTGGTGGAGGTGGGAAGCTTAGCCCGCGCTTCATCGGCCCTTTCGTTATCAGCGGAGAGTCGGCGACGTGGCTTACAGGCTAGACTTGCCACCTGCACTTGTGGGAGTCCACAACGTATTCCACGTATCACAGTTGAGACGGTACGTGGCTGACCCTAGCCATGTGCTTGATCATTCGGAGATTGAGGTCGACCTACTCTTAGCTATCCAGAGCAGCCTGTGGAGATTCTGGATCGACGAGAGAAGTGCTGAGAAACCAGACGATACCTTTGGTTCGCGTCGCATGGAGGCATCATTCTCCAGGAGAGTCTACCTGGGAACGGAGGATGAGATGCGCGAGCGATACCCTTATCTATTTGGACCCTGAGGTATGATTTTCTATCCTTCTCACCAGTTAGTTTCGCCTTTCAATTTCGAGGACGAAATTCTTTTAAGGAGGGCAGACTTGTCACTACCACATTTTGACTTGAGGGTATTTTGGTCATTTTGATTTTTTTGGTGTTTTTGAATTTTTATTAATTAAATATGTGCTAATAGTTGGTTTGAGGATTGACCTAGAAGCTTAGCCTAATCTAAATTAGCCTAGAATGATTAGGTTAACTAGTCATAGATGATTATTAATATCTAGATATTATAGGAAGATATTTGCTCTAAGATATTTATGGAAAAGTTAGCCTATGACTTTGAACCAATAGGAATGCCTAGAAATTTTGGACAATCCTTAGCCACTCATCAAGACCTAAAAACCTAGCCCTAACAAATCTATGGCAGCCATTAAACACCCCCTCCCCCTTCCTATAAAACAATCTCATTAAAAACTTAGCCTCTCTTTACACCCCCTTTAGAACCCTAATAGTTCTTCACAAATTTCCTTCCCTAATATCCAAATCAAGCCCAAATTGATTCAAATCAATTGCAACATCACCCTCTACAGTAGTGGAGGCTAGTTGGGGCTTGCTAGCTAGGTTTTGAAGTGCTTGGGTGGATTGAAGTTCAAGAAGAACCCTCAACCTCACACCCTTTTCATTGAGATTCAATCTCAAGGTAAACCCATGAAACCCTAGTAAATTGTTTTATTTTCATAAATGCATGCATATAGGTATACCCTAGCTGTGGGAATAGTATGGTGCTAGGTAGTGTCGATTTCGTGTCCGTATCGGACACGTATCAGTGAAATTATGAAGGTGTTCGACGAAATGCTTGTGAGAATAAAATGTTTTTAAATTCAAAAACTAATTGAAAGGAAAATAGGTCTTGTATTGTAGATTAAGTTTCCTGAGGACTGAGTCGGAGTTTTGGTGTCCTCGTATCCAAAACGGACACGCACACACACGTGCAGTCAAGGTATCAATGCCCTGCTGCCACGCATGGATTACTCACTGCACAGGCCATTAGAAACCACCAAAATTGGTGTGGGACTCGGGGCAGTGACTGACAAGTCACTCCCCAAGTTTCAGGACTTCTAGTGTCGTGTCGGACACGGTTTTTGGCACGCACTGGTTTTGTACTGTGCAGAACACGTGAATTTTTGTCACTGATACGGCTTAGAATCTTTGGACACGACACCTATAGACACGATTCAGGGTGATGAATAGGTAGCCCTATACGTGGGCTACACGTGTGCACGGCCACGTGTCACCACGTGGCCTGTGTCGAGTGCACGAGTCCTTGGACTCGCTGCACGACACTGTGCACTGTGCAGTGCACTCTTTGTGTTCGAGTGTGCTGGACACACTCGTGTCCACTCGTTGGGACACGAACAAGTTTTAGGACACAACACAATGTTGTTATTGATTTACCAACCCCTTTTCATAAATTATTAGATGTAAATTCAATGTGAAATGGGAATTCCCCATTTATTCTGAACAGTGGAGTATCAGTAAAATATTTCACTGTTCTTCCCTGTTGAAATTCATTTAAATGATTTATATCATGTTTATGTTAGGTTTTAATTACTACCCATCACATATATCCTGTTTAGGAGGCATGGGTTTCATTTTTGTTGAATGGTTGATGAATAGGATTCGAATTCAGTAAGGGACTGTTATCTCTGATACTTGGTTTTAAGTTTCCTGAGAAATGTTAGGAAAACTGAGATTTGAATTGTTATGCAAACTGTTTTGGTTAATGTTAGAAAAACTGAGATTTGAATTGTTATGCAAACTGGGTTTTGGTTAATGTTAGGAAAACTGAGATTTGAATTGATATGCAAACTGGGTTTTAGTTTTAATATTATGAAAACTGAGAATGAAATGTTATGAAAAACTGAGTTTAGTAAATGATATGAAAACTGAAAAAGAGGACTTGACTTCACCTGAGATTAGGAAGTTCAAGTCTCAAGGAGAAGAACTGGGTTTTAGTTTAAATGATATGAAAACTGAAATGAGATTAAATGTCTTCAATGTATTGCCACCTGCACTTGTGTTAATGATATGTATATGAGAATGATTTAAATAGAGAATGTGTTCAAAATCTGAGTTGGGTGTGAGGGGAAAACTGAGACTTAAAACTGAAATCCTAAGTTCATAAACCTGAGATCTTATTTCCTGCACACAGAACAAACACACACACACTGAAAATGAAATGGGATTTTCCTGAGAATCCTTTGTGATGAAAACTGAGATTGAAATGTTATGCAAACTGAGTTTTAGTTAATGTGATGAAAACTGAGTTTTAGTTAATGTGAAGAAATCTGAGTTGAAATTGAAATGCATGTGGGTTGGTCACTGTAAATGAAAAACAACTGAGATTCCTGAGACTTGTTCCCATTTCACTGTTATTTTGAGCCTGAGATTAATGTATCACCTATCATTGAATTAAAAAATAGGAACCACCTTGAAATTCCTGAACTCAACTAAATTGGTATTCTTCCTTTTGCTAATACATAGCTTCTTAACCTCATTTCATTCCTGCCAACTGTTGTTCAATTATTAGTGGCAAATGTTCATTTGTAACTGAAAAACTGAAATTGGTTCCCTGTTTACATAACACATACTCTACACACACACCCCATGTTACAAGTAGGCCTAGGACACAAATACATGTGTCTCTTCCTATTACTCTATGCATATATATATAAGTGTATATATATATACATATCTATATGTAATATTATCATAAAGTAGCCTATAATGTATGAAGGTGTGTTAATTATGTTAAGTTAGATAAATATTAGATATATACTTAATATGTGATATGTGTGGAATGTGTGACTAGCCTATAGCCTGGCTCATAGCCTGTATTTCTGGCTTGAATGCCAGTTAAGGTGTGTGGTTGGCTCATATAGCCTAGATACTATGTGTGTATACCTAGAGTTGACTTTTAGAGTTGACCAAGAGTTGACTTTGGTCCAAGACTGACCTAGACATCATGTAGATGCATTTTAGCAGTCTATTTCTCTATGTTAGACATGTTGTAACTTGTGTTGCTCTGATTAGGAGACAGACACCTCTCCTCAGGCAGTACACCCTCTTCAGACATTCAGTTATCAGGCGAGTACATTCTCTGACCGTTTTATACTTGCTAGAATTTATATTCCTGCTCTAGATTTACTTTACTTGCATGCTGTCACGTTGGTAACACAGATTGGTACTATATGGATCCCTTCATGAGATGTTATCCTCCTCAGGAGCATCAGGTACTTCATGTCTGTGCGTTTCACTTATATCATGTATCATCATGCTTCACTATTCATGCTCGCTCTGTATTCATGTACTCTCATGTTCACAGAGTCCTCCATGAATCAATTTTACGTGTGCTCTCATTATGGAGGCAGTGAAATCATGAATCTTAACGTAACTTGATTGGATCCTTGTGTATTGATTGGGGATGGGGGAGTAGAAATAGCATGTGAATAATTTCAAGTAATACAATCTTGAACTGCCTCTCATGAATCACCTCTACATGTTCACATGTCTAGCTTGTACTCTGATTCACTAGTCACTGATAGTTCTCTACCTATAGTAGATATTTCTATTACAGTTATCTCTTTACTTCATGTACTTCCTTCAGTTATTCACATATCGTACTCTATTGTATGTTTATTATCTTCTGACATGATATGAACTGCGTGAGATGTATTGTGCTCATTCCAGTCCTGAACCTGTTGATATATACAGAGGATGAGATGAGGCTTACTGCACTACCTATTATGGAGCTGCCCTAGATGACACTCGCGAGTTGGACTCTCAGGAGGACCCAGCTCTAGCTGATGATATCACCCCTACTGCCTAGACTAGTTTAGTTAGGCTTTATCTTACTATGTTGTCATTTGGTTTGAGTTGTATTATGTCTGTTTTGTGTCGTTTAGACACTTAGACTATTTCTATTTCAGTTTGTACTTCCTTTGAGATCTTCATATTTATGATATCGTTCTATCTTCTGCCTTAGATGTGATTGAGATTGTATTATGTATTGTCACCTCCACTCAGAGTGTATATTGTACAGGTACCTTATATTGTTAGATGTTGTGACCTAGGACAGCGTTCTACCGCCGACATGTGGCGTAGGCTGGACGTACCCACTTCTCGTGCCCTTACTCTAGGGTGCTGGTCGTGACACGTTTTTAGTGGTGGCCCATGCAGGTCTAGACGTAAAGTGTGGTGGTACTCGAACAAAGTATCACTACAGCCTGCTATAGGATATAGGACATAAATTTTTTTAAAAGGTACTCAATCACATTAGGAAAAATTCTTTTATTGCCATCTAAATTCTTATTGTCAGCTGATCCTTTGAATTATAATTGTCCGCCGTTTTTTTCACTTCTTTCTCAGAAATTGATACTCTTGTTGTCTATCTTCAGGATGGTAGAGACTAGATCGCAGCGTACCATCCATGGGATACTGTGGAGGGGACTGCTACCTCCCCCAGCACATCGAGGCCAGGCTGCAGCTCCTGCCACCTCAGCTCGTGTTGAGATCTCGTCAGCCGCAGCAGGAGGCATACATCCACCGGCTCGGAGGCAGGACCTAATTTTCCCAGAGGATCCTTACCAGCAGCCACCTCCAGGGACAGTGGACGCAGTACAGCTACTAGCCTTCTTCAGGCAGTACATGGAGGGTCAGCAGACCCAGCAGCAAGACAGACGGCAGAGCTCACTCGAGGCATTGAGCTGGCAGTGACAGCAGTGGAGAGAGTCTGGCTCAGCCAGCAGCAGTCCAGCAGCCGCACCAGCCACGGGAGAAGGGCATCCAGGACTTTCAGAAGATGCACCCGAGAGACTTTCGAGGGACAGAGGGGATCCTGTATGCCGATGAGTGGATCGAGCATATGGAGAAGATCTTCAGGCTGGCTGAGATTTCGACGAGGATCCAGATAGAGGCAGCGGCCATATGATGCGGGATCTGGCCCGACATGGTACCAGACCGACCCGAGGGTCGGCACAGCAGGACAGACTTGGGCAGCATTCAAGAAGCTGTTCAAGGAGAAGTTCTTTCCAGAGGCAGCTGTGGGAGCCCTCGAGACTCAGTTCGAGGCCTTAGTCCAGGGGAGTCAGTCTGTGGGAGTAGCATAGGAGAGTTCTGCCGCCTGGACAGATTTGTAGAGGACTTGTCGGAGACGACGAAGGCCCGGAGGTTCCGGAAGGGCTTGTAAAGGAGGTC
>JANAVB010011395.1:10895668-10959710 GCA_029216955.1 Iris pallida | reverse complement strand
AAGTTGATTTTTGAACTCAAAACTTGTTTCGGCCATAAAAACTTCGTTTTAAATCAAAATTCGGACTTTCAAAAGTCAAATTGAATAGAATTGAATTTCCTACAACATGGAAGTATAGTTTTCACAAATCAAAACATTTGATAGATCAAAACCTCAAAATACTCAAAAATTATATCTAAACTCAGATCTACGTAATACTGTCGATCAAAACCAAAAACTATATACTAAACATGTTAACAATTTAAAGAAGCAAATTATAGGCCAATAAAACTTTAGTTTCTATGGAAAACAAAATAAAGTATGGTCATGTCACTTTTGAGCAAGATGTACTTGCCTAGGTTAAGCTCCAAGCCTAATCTTCTACTCCACCACCAAGAGGGGTACGAGACCATACTCTAGACCTCAAGGCCAAGATCTTGGCAAGCTCCAAGGGAAGAGAAAGGAAGAAGAAATGAAGAGAGAGTGAAGAGAATGAAAAGAGAGAGGAGAGAGAAAGTGAAAGGGTATATATAGAAGGGAGAATTAATCTTAACTGTCGGATCGTGATCCATGTGAAAGTCTAGGTCAATCATGGCCATTCAAACAAAACCAAATATCCATTGGGTAATAGAGTGCATCTATACTATTCACGAAAATATCTAAATACTATTCATCAAAATATCAAAAACACTATTCACGAAAATATCCGAAACACTATTCATAAAAATATCAGAAATCAAAAATATCTAAAGTGTAGAAAATCTGTCCGGGCGGTATGCCATCGGTATACTCCGGTATACTGGCGGTATGCCGGCCAAGGAGAAATCTATAAGTTAGGAAAATTTTTAAAGCATTACAAAAATCAAGAAATACGAAATACACTATAAAATACGTATCCGTATATAAATACTATTGAAAATTATAAAAACTATTTTTTTGTAATCTAGGGGCTTACAGTGCACGAGATCAAAAATATTTTCAAATAAAAGATGAGTTTGACTCGATTCGCAGAATATGGGATAACTATCAATGAAGATGTTATCGAAAGACGATATCGTATATGCGATATAGATGGATCGTGGTTGAATCTTGAGAAATAGATCAATGGGATTCATAAGTAAAATCAATTGCGATTTGAAATTGGTCTCGTGGATTGATTGAGTGACTTCATTCTAGAGTGTTGTATGGAATAGCCTTGGGATGTTATAATCGAATTGAGGATTCAGGTACCAACGAGTCTTAGTAAGCAATGTGTTAACACAAAGCCTTGGAATGAGTATGGTAGAGTTAGTCGTGATTTTAGATATCTCATGCGAGATTTGGATTAGTGAACAAGAAGCGATATGTAGCAGATTGGGATTGCGTCGATTATGAAATATTGAAGGATAAAGTAGATAGATTACATTGAAGAAAGTTAAAGTGTAATGGAAAGAATGAATTAGTCGATGAAATCTATACGAATCATATACGGAAATGTTAGCACAGGAAGGGAACGGAATTGAGTTTAAAATTTTGAATAAAGGAATAATAGCGTGATTGGAAGATAGCGTGCTTGGGACATTGATTTGTGGATACAAAAATGACACTTTAGGATCTGGATAAGATTGCTCGATGATTTGAGTTAGTAAATAACGATGCAATTTGAGGAATTATGTTGCACGATGACTAAGATGATAATAAATATGATTTCGAGTTTGAACGAATAAATTTTGTAACTAGTTCGGGAGATAGCTATGGATGATTTGATCTTAAATGTTGATGAGCTGATTGTATATACAGTCAGAATGATAGTATTGGTTGCATGACTCGGAGTTCGTTGCGAAAGAATATCGTCAGGTTATGTATATAATTGATGGTATTGATGCACAACAAAGATCGATATGCAATAAATCGGGGGGGTACTCTGATTCAATGAATAATTATCGTGTCGAATGTTATTGTTTGTTCAAATTCTATAATTTTAGAAATTGATAGATTAATTAGTAGAATCAAATGTTTGGATGACTTGATTTAGTGAACTTGAAGTGAACGTGAATGGATAATAGTCAGACTATACAAAATAAAAATATTGATGGACTTAGAGGATGAATGAGTCGACGTGAGTTGATCAAAATTGGATTGTATAATCATTGATATGGGAATTGTTATGACTTGAAGATTGAAAATAGGTGATCTCGTAATGTTGTGATGAAATAGATGCACGACTTGAGGACTAGTAGAACTAAAATTTTAGGTACTTAAAATGGATGAATGTGTAATTAGGATTCTACGACTTGAAATTTTGGAAATCGATTCGGTGTTTACGATTTATGATTTTGTGATCGAGCTACAGGAATTCAAAATTTGGTGGGCAATATCGCATAAGTTTGAGGACTTGGACTAGGAGATTGGTTCGAATAGACGTTCGTCGATGATGTTATAATTGAGGATTATCACGAATAGAGAAAACCTAGGAATGGCTTTGCTGAAACAAAATCGGACCCATTGAACCGAATTTTGCAGATGCCACGGATAACCAATGCTTGATGTTTAGAAATCTGAGTGATACAAGCTTCGGTAGAAAATCATGTACTATCGACTATGGTTTGACCTTAGAATTGGAGGGTGGGTGTTTTGATATTGTTGTTTAGTAATGATGATCCCAACACTGATTTTGACTTAAGCATAGTGAAGATAGCCTAGCGGTTAGGCAGACCTCCCTGTCTCAAGAGATAACATCGATACGTTTGACCTTAGTGAGTGTCGCCTTGGTAGATTATAGAGCTGGAGTAGCTAGTCAGAAGAGTTGAGGCTAAGAACTAAACGAGAGTTCCTAAGATTTTGAGGATGGGTAGGATTAGCTATTGGTGTTAGGTTGATAGAATGATTCAAATATGTGGAATCCGATTTTCTAACATGAAAAGAAGTTGACGATTAAAGATGAACTTGTGTTTTGAAGAAGTCAAGTGAGTTCTTGAGGATGGAAGTTGCACATGTTAGTTTTATTCGGATTCTCTATTACGAGGCATGGCAGAAATGCATATGTTTTAGAGACGCCTTAAATATGTGCATGATCCAACCTAGAAAAAATATTAAATTTATGGTAGTGAAATGGAGGATCAGGATGTGATAAGAAATTTTTTCAAATTGTGTGCTCAGAAAAAATATTGATAAAAATAAGATCGTTGAATTGGAATAAACTTAAATTTTGATTGATCTTGTTCGAGGTGAACATATTGAATTTGCATAGGCGGGATACTTGGAATGTTTACGTTGATGATTGAAGATAAATTCGGGATCGATGGAATCAAAAGTATTTTGAGGATTGAAGAAAAGCAAAAGTTTACTTGCACGGATTCAAACAATACTATTGGAATTGAGATTATAATCAGAAAAGTTTAAGCGAGTTATGTATAAACAAAGATTTTGATTTTGATTGATTGTTTCATTTGTTTAGAAAAGTTCGAAAGATAGAACATAGACAATGCGAACGATAAATTTGAAAGATAGTTAAACTGGTTAGCGAGAATTGGGTATCGATATGCGTAATTGTGATTTTGATTGAGGCGTTTGTTGGCCCATTGGTTAATGATCACACCTGATTTTGATAATCAACGTCAACTTTGGTTGATACGCAAAATATACAGACTGCTACAGCTTTGCAAGTTTCAAAAAAGAAGTTCGTCTACATCCTACTGCTACCTACTACTTCAAAGTACAGTACAATTCATCGTCATCAAGAACCAATCGTAATGGAATCAAAGATCAAGACTTTTATATTTTCTTCTGTATTTCTATTTTATTGAGTGTAGAAAATATATTGTGAGGTTGATCAGGATTAATACTGGCTTAGGTTATTTTCAGTCCACATATCCAAATAAGCCTACCTATCTAATCCAAAAAGTTCACAATTCTAAAAAGCCCAAAACCCACGCAAATTTAGCCCATTTATACTGTTCTGACCCTGACAGAACTCTGATAGAACTCTGACCAAATTTGGCCCGTGTTCGATCTGGATAAGTTCAAAAATCAGTTCCCACTAATTCTGCATACCACGTTCGTTTGCGAGATTCGTGCATCCGAACTCTGCCCGAGTTCGGTCAGCAAAAATACTATGAATAGAGAAGAATTCTCACCATTTCAAATCATTCTTTCATTCTCTCTTCTTTATCTCTTTAAGTGTTTATCTCGAGCAAAAGCTTTCAAAATTAGCCTATACCACTCTTTAGCCAAAGCCAGTACAGTTTTGTTTTAATCTAGAGTTTTGGTTCAAAAGAGTTGTATCAGAGGTTACAACTAAAAAACTATTCCAATTTTTGAAATCAAGTTTGTAGAGTCGGTCGTGCGCTTGTCACCAAGCACGGTGTTGTAAGAGAC
The DNA here is from genome assembly GCA_029216955.1 of Iris pallida. Classification (NCBI taxonomy): domain Eukaryota; kingdom Viridiplantae; phylum Streptophyta; class Magnoliopsida; order Asparagales; family Iridaceae; genus Iris; species Iris pallida. Next base: position 10,955,375 of record JANAVB010011395.1, on the reverse strand, counting down.
TACAAGCTCTCACTTAGCTTGTTCATAGTGGATTAACATCGAGCAAGAGTACTCGAGACTGTAGTAGTCCTATCAGAAGGAGACAAGTATACATTACTGTGTCACTGAGTTTGATTATCTGATCTCTTACTTTATCGTGTTTTATTTACCATCTCTTATCTGCCATATTATATAGCTGCTAAATTTTTTTAAGTGGTGATTATTTTTGATGCATATTCAAACACTCTATTTACCCCCCTTTCGAGGTGCTCAACGGTTCTACAATTGGTATCAGAGCAGGTTACACATATATATAACCATCTATAGTATATATATGGCAGCAATTAAAACTATATTCAACGGTGAAGGGCAATCCACAAATAGACCCCCACTATTTGATGGAACGAACTACATATACTGGAAAATATGAATGAGTTTCTTTCTTAAGTCACTCAATTTCGATCTTTGGTCGATAGTCATAGACGGTTATAGGAAATCGCCTAGAACAGTGATTGACAGTGAAGTTGCAGACAAGCCACACGATAAATACATGGAGCATAAAAAGATACAGGCTAGTCTAGATGCACGAGCCATCAATGCACTATTCTGTGTAATTGAGAAAATCGAGTTCAATCACGTATCTACCTATACGCGTCTAATAAAATTTGGAGACTTCTTGAGATAACTCATGAAAGAACTTTCCAAGTGAAGGAATCCAAAATCAGTAGACTAACCCAGGAGTACAAGGCCTTCAAGATGAAACCCAGTAAGTCAATTACACAGATGTTTACTCATTTCCATGATATTACTAATCCTTTACAGTCTCTTGGTAAGGATTACAACAATCACGAGAAGATCAGAAAGGTTCTGCGGGCTCTAACCTAGAATTGGAACACGAAGGACACTGCGATCATAGAAGAAAATGACCTCACCATGATAACTTTGGAGATACTAATGGGCAAGCTCATGACCCATGAGCTGGACTTACAAGAGTTTGAAGAAGCACTACAAGAAACTAGGGTGTCTTACAACGGTCGAAAACTATTGCAAAAACTATATAACCCGTTGCAAAATCAATCCGCAATAGTTATTGCAACCATTGTAATTTCGAGCATTGCTGATTCCTCTTGCAACGGTTATAGGATATTTTTGCAACATTTCTATAAATAGTTGCAAATAACTTATTATGCAACGGATCTCACGTTAATGCATGATGGTTGATAACTGTTGCCTAAAATGTTTCATGCAACAGTTAAAAAAAATATTGTGAATAATAGGCAACAATCAATATCAATTACTTTTTTTTATCGCCACTGGGGCTCGAACTCCCGACCTCCTAGATCATATGCCTCCTCTCTACTACTAGGCTAGAGGCTCATTTGCATGTAAATACTTATATATATATATAATATATATGTACTTATATAATTTTCATCAATTGAAGATTTTGGATCGATGTTAAATATTAATTATCTAATATTTTTGTTAGCGAACAAGGAACCAATTAATACGAGCAATTCTAATGCTTAAATACCTATTGTGTATAAACAAAATTCAAATTAAATATTGAATTTGCAATGAGTATAAATAAACTGTTGCGAGATCAATGTTTTTGTAGTCATTGTTTATTCTTTTGACAATAGTTATTATAAACGTTGTTATTTAACAAAAAAATTGCAACTAATAGCATTAATCGTTGTACAATCATTACAAATAATAAACCCACTCACAACAAGTTGCAAAATTATAGCACAACTGTTGCTAACAATGAGCCTTTTTATAAGGCTTTATGTAATCGTTGCAAAATATTAATAAGTTTGTAAAAAATACTTAAAACCCTTGCATAATCGTTGCCCATTCAACTAACTTTGACAACACTTTCATAAAACTATTGCTTGACCATTGTAAAAGAGAAAAATGTTTAGCAAGCATTTATGAACCATTATAAAAAGTGTATTAGGCAATGGTTAATCTCTAACCATTGCAAATATATTTAATTTAGAAATAGTTATTTCAACCATTACGTAACTGTTGCAAATTATAGTTTTAGCAACATCCATATAAGCATTGCACTAAAATCGTTACAAAATAGGGGTATTTTTTGTAGTGAAGCTACTCTCAAGGAGAAATCTATTGCCTTCAAAGCACAAGCCCGAAGAGTCTCATGCAATAAATCTGACGAAGAATCATCTGATGGTGAAGAACATGCCCTACTGGTCAAAAATTTTAGAAAATTTTTGAAGTTTGAGAGATCCGAAAGAAGAAAGACATCCATGAGAGCAACGAAGAAGAAACCATCAACTTCGGATGTAAAAATCAGGGCACATAAAGAAGGACTGTCTACTATCAAAAAAGAGCAGTCAATACGATCGATCAAGATCGAGTAGAAAAGCTACAACAGGTCAAAAGTACGCTAATACAAGCATCTGGAATGAAAGTGAGGCCAGTGAGTCAGAGAAGGAGGATAGACCCAGCAGCACTTCAAATGTCTGTCTGATGGCTTTCGATAAGGTATCTTCAAACCGTTTGTATGATGATTTTACTTTTGATAAACTAGAAACTGGCTTTAGCAAACTACTTGAAGAACATAGAAATGTGTTAGATAAGTATAGGCAATCTCGCAAACAGATTAAGGCATACACAACCGAAATAGTTAGATTGTCTAGTCTTATTGAGGATATTAAAGAAACGTCTACTATCGGTAACACGAAAGAGATAGCCAAGCATAAAATAGATTATCATGAGGCTATCCTCACCATTGAAAAGAAAGAAAGAGAATATATCGAAGTGGAAGAGGTTTACGACATAGAAGAAAAAAGATACTTAGTCACTGAGCAAATACTCATAGATATGACTGCCAAATATAAGAAGTCTTTTACGGTCTCTAAGAAGTTAGAGATCAAGTTAGGCAAACAGGTCATTCATGTTACATGGCCAAAGGTTAGTCCTAATACAAAGCATACATTACAAAGGACTAAACTGAAGAAAGCACCTAAGCAACATGTTTCTCATAATCATGCTTTCACTTATAGGTTTCCAAGAAAGACACACAACAATGTCAACAAAGAAACAAAAAACACTTTTTCAAAACTCATATGCACATATTGTGGTACACATGGGCATATATCACAATATTGTATTGCTAGAAAGCTTGTTGACAATAATTTACTTGCTTGGATTCCTAACACTAATCATAAAGGACCCTTGAAGAAATGGATACCAAAGGATTCATCTACTCATTTTTTAGGTGGACCCTCAAACCTCTCATTCTAGAAGCAAGTGGATACTCAATAGCGAATGTTTGCGGCACATGACTGGTGATGCATCTTTATTCGCTACGCTATCAATGAAGAAAGAAGGATACATATCCTTCGACAATAATTTGAGAGGTGATACCATTGGAAATGTCACTGCTGGTATGTCTCCCTATCCAGTAATAAAAGATGTTTTTCTAGTCACGGAGATGAAACCTAACCTATTGAACATAAGTCGTTTGACAGATAATAGTTATGGCATCAACTTTGTGAAAGACAAATGTTCTATATATGATATGTCATCTGATAATCCCGTAAATGAAGGGATTAGGGAAGACAATATATATGTTTTCTTTTTAGAAAGTACTAATAATGCAATAAAGTGCCTGGTAGCCAACCAAGATAAAAGCTAGCTTTGGCACATGAAGCTAGGACATGTAAATACGGACACTCTCTCACAGCTATGCACCAAAAAGCTCTTAAAAGGAATTTCAGAGGTTACATTCAAAAGAGATATGGTATGTGCTAACTGTGAAAAGAACAAAGCAACTAGGTCATCCTTTAAATCTATCAACGTTGTAACTACGTCTAGACCTTTGTAATTAATTTATATATATTTATTTGGTCCTAGTAGAGTCTCTAGTCTTGGCAGTAAACTCTACACTTTTGTTATAGTCGACGATTTCTCTCGCTATACACGGTTTTTCTTTTTATCAAACAAAAGTGATACTATTTTTGAATTTCAAATATTTTACAAAAAGGTACAAAACGGAAAAGGCTTCATGATTACTCGAATCTGAAGTGATCATGGTGGTGAATTCGTAAATGCCCATCTCAAAAAGTTTTATGATGATAGTGGATACTATAACGAGTTTTTCTGTCCTAGAACTCCTAAAAAAATGGTATTGTAGAGCGAAAGAATCAAACTCTAAGCGAAATGGCTAGAGTCATGCTGAACCTGTCACGACCCGCACCTGCTTTTCAGGATACGAGCTCGTGCGCAAGCCAGCTACGTATCAAGCGGACTCCAGCCCAACTCGAATACGTATACGCTATCCAGAATAGGGCATCATGTCTAATATGATAAGTTAAACTATATCTCAATCCACAAGAAGAATATAAAACACGAATCAATATTATGGTCCATGGTCTGTAGTCCACTACCATATATGTCCGATTAGACTTTAAAGAAATAATATGAGTCTATAAAGCAAATCTAACAAGCAGAGTGCAAATAACGGATGTAAATATGCAATCACGAAAGATATATACAGGAAATATGAAATAATCAATCACCATCATGATCAACTAACTATCTCCGTGCAATCAACTACCTGAAGAGATCATCAGGTCCTCAGGGGACTAGCAAGATACATAAAATATGCCTATCTAACAGTTTATCATACATAAAGAAAATCCAGGACACAAACTGAGAAGACTAAGCAATAACGATACACGAACATGAGAATAACTAGGCATAAATGAATTGCTGGAAGAAAACTGTTGAATAAGAGATCAACATATACCAAACCCTCATCCCGAGTGTGGACTCGCAGGTTTGAACAAATCACTAAACCTCGCCCCAAGTGTGGACTCGTAAGTTAGTTCAAGACAGTCATGCTCGCCCCGAGTGTGGACTCACAGGTGCAAACAATCAACCCTCGCCCCGAGTGTGGACTCGTATGTTAAGAAAATCGAAACAAGAAAATAGTAGTTCAGTTTATAACGCACTCATTCTACGATACGACTAAATCAAATACATGTGAGGACCAATCCAAGTTGAGTTATATTGATAAACCATGACAATTAAAAAAGACCAGTAAACTAGTATGTATAATATGAAGGACAAACTCAAATCAACGATTAGTCAAAGAAACTAGATAATGCATATATCAAAGAGAAAGAAGCATAAGCATGTAAATAAACTGTAGAGGAAGGCAAGGTATACTTGCCTATGGGAATGTTCAATTTTGCTGAGGTCGTGTTATAAGTGTAGTCCAAATCTGTTGTGCTGAGGTCACGATACTGATGTATCTTCTCAAGCCTAGGGTTATACAAAAGAGAAATATTAATGATAAAGATTTTAGCTACTATTCTTTATTTTCTTCTATTTGTTCACTCTAATTTATATATAACTATTTTCTAGATTTATACCTATAGATAAGTTTCTATCTATACCATATATTATCAATATTGTGTTGGGTTTGTAGCCTTTTGTTTTGGTTTTTAGTCCCACATCGGCTAGAAAGGAATGTGTATCTCCATATATATGAGTCTTTTCTCTTTGTGGAGATGCACATGTAGTGCACATGGGTGTGTGCCATGTGGGATTAATTATTAATGGTATAAAGGCTTAATCAACAATTAAGAAGCTGTAAGCTTTTTGCTCTTAGAAATTTATTTCCATAGAGCTAAGCTTCGTAGGAGCTTAGCGACTCGGACTCGGACTCGGACTCGAACTCGGACTCGGGCTCGGACTCGGGCTCAAGGGATCATGAGGCGTAATGTGGCATTTTGTTGGCGCACTTTGCACTTAGCACGTCAGCATCGTCGCTAGGCGTATAGTGCGCTTAAGTTGCGCTCGTTGCGCGAGCCACTTGCGCGACCACGTTGCGCGGCCCGTTATGCGAGCCCAGTTACGCTGGCCCAGTTACGCAGCCCAGTACGTAGCCCAGTACGCCCAGTGTGCACAGCGTATGCAGCGTACGTAGAGTGCGCAGTGTGCGCAGCGTACGCAGTGTGCGTGGAGTACGTAGTGTGCGTATGGCTGGCTGCATATTAGAGCGGGAACGGTTGCAGCAATTGCTGCACGTTCAGGAGTGATTCTGCCACTACCCTGAAGTTCAGGCAACTGCTTGGCAACCTCCCCGTGGGCTATATATGCAGGTTCTCTCCTCTCTCTGAGTGCAGTAGTAATCAGAATTCTAAGGAGAAAAACTCTAAGTGTTCTTTAACACAACAGAGTAGTGAGCGTGTTCTTTAACACAAACACTAGTACTTTTTAGTACGCGTGGGTTCTGTTACTTCAAACAGAGAGAGAAGAGTAGAGCCATTGCCAGAGGAGTTCGCCGTCTTCCGAGGAGTCAGAAGAGCAGGAGTGTTCCAAGGTTTTCTGTTAACCTTGCTGGTTCCTGGAAGCTGTTCGCAGAGGGCGAATAAAGCTTTGAGCAACGGTGATAATTCACCCCAGCATTTCCATCTCTCGCCTGTCATCCTTTTGTTACCTTTAGCAGTTCTGTCAGTATCATCTTTTTAGAAGGCACTACTACCAGTTTGCTACGATCACGAAAATCTCTTTAGATTATTCGTGTATTATGATATCTTTTTAGATCTCGTAATTTATAGAATCCTTCCGGATCTCTGTTGTAAAACCTTCTTTAAGTAATTGCATTTTGAAACGTTGTCTTTACAACTGTTTCAGTTTCTGTATTTTCCATCGAAAAGCGTGCCCCGGCGTTCCCGGCAATCACAATCTCAAAGCTTTATTGCTACGATGGAAAATATTAATGCTTCACTCCTAAACACTGACTTCTGTAAGTTAGAGAAGTTTGATGGAGAGCATTATCAAGTCTGGAAGAGGAAGGTTTATCTCACTCTTCAACTCAGAGACGTGGATCACGTGCTTCTTGAAGAGGAACCTACCGTTCCAGATACTGGGTCTGCTGCCGCAATCTCTGCGACTACTAAACTTCAGGCCAAGTGGAGAAGAGAGAATAGCATTTACAGGTTGCTTATCCTGAATGCTATGGAGGATTCCCTAGCAGAATCCTATTCTAAGAAGAATATCGCTAGAGACATATGGGAGTCTCTAGAAAAACTCTACGAAGAAGACAAGAACCGCAGTAAAATATTTATGGTTGAAAAATATCATAAGTGGTTCTTTGAGGACGAAAAGTCTATACTGCCGCAGGTAAAGGAGTTCCTGAAACTGCGACAGAAGCTGGAAGACGAGGCGATGCCCCTCCCCGATATGTTTGTTATTGGAGGGATTATCTCAAAGCTCCCCGCTGGGTGGAGCAAGTTCTATGCAAACATGCATAGGAAGAAGTTGGAGATCACCCTTGAAGATCTCCTACAGGAAATCTATGTTGAGGACCAGATGCGGGCTCAACTGAAGGTGGACACACTGTCCAAGCAATTGGCTAACGCCAATCTGGTTCAGACCAAGGAACCAAAGGGAAAGCAGGCAGCTTTCCACAGCAAGAAGAAGAACCCTGACAATCTAAAAGTCAAGGGAACTTCTATCAAGAAAAAGAAGCCAAAGTCAGAAATGCCTTGCTTCAAGTGTGGCAAGAAGGGCTACTTTAAGAATGAGTGTAAAGCAAAGACCAAGCAATCAGAGCAAGGAGAGCCTAGTAAGGTATCTATGATCACTGACGTAATTGCTATGATTGCACAGGTTGATGCAGTAAGGACTGACTCTGACTGGTGGGTAGACACTGGAGCCTCCTGCCATGTCTACTCCAGTAAGGAGTGGTTCACCACCTATTCACCTACTTCTGAAGTGGTTATGATGGCGAACCAAGCACAAGCTGAAGTGCTCGGGATCGGGACGGTGGTGTTGAAGCTGACTTCGGGGAAGTCTCTGACGCTTCAAGGCGTAAAGCACGTACCTACTATCACCAAGAACCTGGTCTCGGGAGGCCTACTCTGCAATACAGGCCTCAAAATGGACATCAATGCTGGCCAGATGGTTATGTCTATCAAGGGAACATATTTCGGGAAAGCTTTTTATACCGAAGGAATGTTCAAGATTCAGCTTGTAAATCAGTCCAATATAATTAATGTAATTAATGAAGTCACTCATTCTGCTTATACTCTTGAGTTGTGGCATAATAGGCTAGGACATGTTCATTGTAAACGAATAAACAGAATGTCTAGTCTAGGACTTATCTCCAAATATGGGGGTAAGGTAGAGAAATGTGAAGTTTGTGCTCAAATGAAGATCACAAGGAAACCCTTTCCTCAGGTTAATCGAAGTACAGATCTTCTGGAGTTGGTTCACTCCGATATCTGTGACTTCAAACAGTTCTCTACAAAGGCCGGGATGAAGTATTTCATAACCTTCATCGATGACTTCTCAAAGTATGCGTTCGTCTACTTGCTGAAGGCTAAAGACGAAGCATTCGAGAAGTTCAAAGAGTTCAGGGCCGAAGCTGAGCGGCAGACTGGACAAAAACTCAAAAGGATAAGAAGTGATCGAGGTGGGGAGTACAGGTCTCATGAATTCGCATCGTTCTGCAAAGAACATGGAATTGTCAATGAGACTATGGCTCCGTACTCTCCTCAATCAAACGGAGTAGCTGAGAGGAAGAACAGGACGTTGATAGAAATAATAAATTCAATATTGTTGACTGCTGGCCTTCCTAAGTGCTACTGGGGAGAAGCTGCATTGACGGCCACTTTTATTCTAAATAGAGTGCCTCATGCAACTTCAGACGTTACTCCTCATGAACTCTGGTTCAAGGTCAGACCTAACTTGAATGTCATTCGAGTGTGGGGGTGTCTGGCGTATATCAAGCTTCCAGATCTAAAGATTCAGAAGCTTGGGACAAGGACTACAAAGACGATCTTCTTGGGGTATGCCGAGAAGAGTGATGCTCGGAGATTTCTTGATATTGAGTCAAATCATATCATTGAATCTCGCGATGCAGAATATTTTGAAGACAAGTTTGCAAGACACAAGAATATTGTTCTTCCGGATGTTCCGAAGAATAATAAGGGTGCACAAGAAACTGAAGTCTTCAATGAAAATGTGGTCCAAGAAGATGTTGTTGTTGAAACAACGGTTGAACCAGAACAAGCTGAGCCGTCAGCTAAGCGTATGAGGAGGTCGAAGGACTTCGGAAGTGACTTTATCACCTATCATGTGGAAGCAGATCCGCTTACCTACGATGAGGCGATAAAGACCAGAGATGCAGTTTTCTGGAAGGAGGCGATTGACAATGAAATTGATTCCATCACCTCAAATAACACTTGGGTGTTGGTTGATCTTCCTGAAGGAGCGAAACCCATCGGATGCAAATGGATCTTTAAGAAGAAGATGAAAGCAGATGGAACTATTGACAAGTTCAAGGCTAGGTTGGTAGGCAAGGGGTTTTCTCAGAAGCAGAGGATTGACTATTTTGACACGTATGCTCTAGTAGCCCGGATGACCACCATCAGAATGTTGATTGCTCTCGCAGCAATACATAAGATGGTGATACATCAGATGGATGTGAATACGACTTTCTTAAATGGCGAGCTGACCGAAGAGATTTACATGCAACAGCCAGAGGGATTTGTCATCAGGGGTCTTGAAGACAAAGTCTGTAAGTTGGTGAAATCCTTGTAGGGTCTTAAACAGGCTCCCAAGATGTGGCATGAGAAATTTGACAAAGTTATAAGTTCAAATGGCTACATGGTCAGCGATACGGACAAGTGTGTTTACACGAAGTTCGCTGATGGAAGAGGTGTGATCGTTTGTCTGTACGTGGACGACATGCTTATCCTAGGTACGGATATTAGCTGTGTCATGGAGACAAAAAAATTCATCTCAAGCAAGTTCAGTATGAAGGACTTGGGGGAAGCTGATGTGATTTTAGGGATCAAGATCATCCGGACAGACACTGGACTAGCGCTGTCACAGTCTCATTATATTGAGAAAATGATCACTCGTTATGGGTATCGGGATCTTCCAGGGATCGATACGCCGTACATGTGTGATCTGAAGCTGAAGCCTAATTCAGAGGAAAGCGTCAGGCAGCAGGAGTATGAAAGCATAATCGGGAGTTTGATGTATGCTACTACTGCCACAAGACCTGACATAGCTTTCGCCATGGAAATGCTGAGTCATTTTACGAGCAATCCAGGTGTTGAACACTGGAAAGCTGTGAAACGGGTTATGAGATATCTCAAGAAGACTCAGACATATGCACTGTACTACAGCGGAGATCCTCCGGTAGTGGAAGGCTTCAGTGATGCCAGTTGGTGTTCAGAGGTGGAGAGATGTCCACAGGTGGATTCATTTTCACAATGGGTGGAGCTGCTATATCGTGGAAGTCGAAGAAGCAGACTATGCTCTCGCGGTCATCCATGGAATCTGAGTTCTTTGCACTTGATACCGCAGTCGAGGAAGCAGAATGGCTTCGGAAGCTCATGTATGATCTTCCAGTGGTTGGGGCGCACATACCGGCGATACCGATATACTGCGACAACCAGGTGACTGCGGCGGTGGCATCAAATGAACTTTTCAATGGGAAGAAGAGGACTGTACGGTTGAAGCACAGGGCAATATACGATCTTATCAAGAGAGGTGTTATTGCAGTAATTGATGTTCAGAGTCAGGCGAATCTAGCGGATCCGTTCACCAAGGGCCTCAAGCGCCTGCTGGTCAATGACACAGCTTGTAAAATAGGCTTGAAGGCATTCTGATATTGGATTTTTGTATTCCTACCATAAAGTTTTATGCTAATAGTTCAAAGATTTATCTACTAGGCATCTAGCTTTTAGTTCAAGGGAGGACCACTAATCGGAAGAATATCAGGAACGGTGGGTACATGTTCTATTGGGCATGGAGAGGTTACGGACCTATAACCACTGTTGTCTACTATTATTTTCTGCGAAAAACGGTTCCTGTGGGAAGGTTGGCTTAATTGCCTTAATGAGTTCTCAGGCAGAGTGAATGCCTGGTATGCTTTACAGGAAGCATGGTAGAACAGCACTACAAGGAGTAAAACTCCATGCTACAGTGGGGTGACTCCACAATGAGGTTTCTATATGTGGGGTGATGCCCAAGAATAGGATAAAGCCTCGGCTTTGCAGGCCAAGTCACAGCGGCGTAGCACCGCAAATAGGCAGTTAGCCTAATACTGTATGTTAAAATAAAGAGGGGTGTAGTCAGCACTATAAAGAGGAGGAGTTCCTCATGTTACTGTGGCACGACACCACCATGAGGTACCCGGTTAGGGATAAAGCCTCGGCCTTGCAAGCTATGTCGTTGCGGCATAACACCGCAAAGGAGCCTAAGGCTTCATGCTGGGTAGTTTGGCACTACAAAGAGGCGGTTGCCTCATGCTACTGTAGTATGACACTACGATGAGGTTCCCGGTACGGGATAAGGCCTCGGCTTTAAGCCATGTCATAGCGGCGTAGCACCGCAAGGGAAGCGCATAGCGCTTCATGCCATGTCTCTTTATAATGAACTCACCTATAGTGTATGACAGAGATATCAGGCCGTCTCTTGAGGGTAAACTTGTAGACACCCAAAATTATACACTGAAACCAGGCTGGCACAGGGCCTTTAATATGTAGCCAGTGGCACATGTAGCTATATTATGTGAGTGGGGAGAATTTCAGCTATGATACAGAATTCAAGGTTTAGTCCATTCTTGTATTTGTAGTCTGTTGTTTGACTCACGTGGGAAGATTCAAGTCTTAAGTGGCATCTATCCTAAAAGCATAATGGACAGTTACTGTGGGGAACACTCGTACTCATATATATAGAGATATGTGGGGGATTGTTGGGTTTGTAGCCTTTTGTTTTGGTTTTTAGTCCCACATCGGCTAGAAAGGAATGTGTATCTCCATATATATGAGTCTTTTCTCTTTATGGAGATGCACATGTAGTGCACATGGGTGTGTGCCATGTGGGATTAATTATTAATGGTATAAAGGCTTAATCAACAATTAAGAAGCTGTAAGCTTTTTGCTCTTGGAAATTTATTTCCATAGAGCTAAGCTCCGTAGGATCTTAGCGACTCGGACTCGGACTCGGACTCGGACTCGGGCTCGGACTCGGGCTCAAGGGCTCATGAGGTGTAATGTGGCATTTTGTTGGCGCACTTTGCACTTAGCACGTCAGCGTCGTCGCTAGGCGCATAGTGCGCTTAAGTTGCGCTCGTTGCGCGAGCCACTTGCCCGACCACGTTGCGCGGCCTGTTACGCAAGCCCAGTTATGCTGGCCCAGTTACGCAGCCCAGTACGCCCAGTGTGCACAGCGTACGCAGCGTGCGTAGAGTGCGCAGTGTACGCAGCGCACGCAGTGTGCGTGGAGTGCGTAGTGTGCGTATGGCTGGCTGCATATTAGAGCGAGAACTGTTGCAGCAGTTGCTGCACGTTCAGGAGTGATTCTGCCACTACCCTGAAGTTCAGGCAACTGCTTGGCAACCGCCCCGTGGGCTATATATGCAGGTTCTCTCCTCTCTCTGAGTGCAGTAGTAATCAGAATTCCAAAGAGAAAAACTCTAAGTGTTCTTTAACACAACAGAGTAGTGAGCGTTTTCTTTAACACAAACACTAGTACTTTTTAGTACGCGTGGGTTCTGTTACTTCAAACAGAGAGAGAAGAGTAGAGCCATTGCTAGAGGAGTTCGCCGTCTTCCGAGGAGTCAGAAGAGCAGGAGTGTTCCAAGGTTTTCCGTCAACCTTGCTGGTTCCTGGAAGCTGTTCGCAGAGGGCGAATAAAGCTTTGAGCAACGGTGATAATTCATCCCAGCATTTCCATCTCTCGCCTGTCATCCTTCTGTTGCCTTTGGCAGTTCTGTCAGTATCTTCTTTTTAGAAGGCACTACTGCTAGTTTGCTACGATCACGAAAATCTTTTTAGATTATTCGTGTATTACGATATCTTTTTAGATCTCGTAATTTGCAGAATCCTTCCGGATCTCTGTTGTAAAACCTTCTTTAAGGAATTGCATTTTAAAACGTTGTCTTTACAACTGTTTCAGTTTCTGTATTTTCCATCGAAAAGCGTGCCCCGGCGTTCCCGCGGTGGTACCTAGGTGGCCGTCGATGGCCAGGTAGTGGTGTTCGCTGGGTTGAGTGGCCCTCATGGTGGTGGTCGCATGGCAGCGCGACATAATGTGCCGGTGGCCGTTTGTCGGCAAGGGACACGTAAGCCATTGCCTCGGCGCGATGGCCGGAGAGGTCACGTGACTCGCGCGGTGATGAGGTTGTTGCCACCGGCCATGAGCTGTAGCATGGTTAAGGTGACGGTTTTGTGTGCGTGAAAGAAAACCTAAAGTTTATTTTGCTATATATATAAAGGTGTGGCTGCAGTAGTAACATGATGGGTTTTTGGTCGAGTTGGGCTTTTGGGTTGCTGCTGTAGCAATTCTTCTCCTGTAAGTATATGAACATTTATGTATACATACAAACCTATTTATTTATATATTAAAGCCCATGTATGGATATACATTAAAATAATATCTACATATAAAAAATAAGCAATATTTATCACACTATTTTACACTAGTACCCAAATAAAGTATCATATAATAACTTATATTTATATATCTATACTTCCAACTTTAAATATTTCTATAATAAAATAAAATACCCACTTCCTTTAGTTATATATACATATAACCAAATATAGCTATACTATAGTGCATTTCTATGCATTTTTTTTCTAGCTAATTATTCTAGAAGAATCTAAAATATATTTAGCAAGTTATCGTATTTCCAAAATAACATATCCAATCAATATTAATAATATTGAATATATATATTATTATTTTAATAGTATTGAATATATATATATATATATATATATATATATATATATATATATATATATATATATATATATATATATATATATATATAACAAATATTTTAGAAAAATATTTATTAGGCCATTTATAATAAGGTACGAAGTATACACTCAATACATATATATTGACATGGACGTCTTTGGACGTACTATATGTCTACAAGGGTTTGGGCTCGGTTCGGGCTTAGTCGGGGCTAGTTTGGTACAACCGGGTCTTATACAAGTTAATAAATCTTAATATAGATACTTGAATTATTTATAGGGTCATGTCCTAACATAGCCTGATTTTCCTAGTCGGGACACACAAATGACTCGACCTTCCCTACGGCTAATACACTAGTCAAAGCTCGCCACTGCACTATCCGTGCTATAACTTTTAATCATCTTGCACTCCAAAATTTAACCATGACTAAAGCCTTCTATAATAATAATTAATTAAATAAATATTTATAAAATTCCAAGAATTACCATTTAATTTAAATAAATAATAATAATAAATGTTTCCAAAATTTTGGGAAGAGGTGTTACAAATCTATCCATCTTAAAAGTATTTCGTCCCCAAATTCAAAATACTCAAATTAAAATTTTTAAAACTTAAAAACACTAAAAGTTTAAATAACCTCACATTTTAAGATTACATTCGAAATCCTTTCCTAAATTGGTAAATTCTAAATCCACTAGAATATAATTTCCTCAAAATTTAATTTCTCAAAAATATTTTATATCATTCTCCTAGCCATTATGTAACTACTAAATCCTCGGAGGATCCTACCCACCAAGATTTAACCCATATAACACAAAAACATACGATCAAGTGGAATATTCTCAAAATTTTCATACTTAAATCCAATACTCAAAATTTGTTTTTTTTTCCAACATAATAGCTCGCTTCCGTTTATAGATTGCTGAATCATTAGTCTCTAGAAATAGCATTCTTCGAGTTACCTTTTTTTTTTCTTTCCAAAAATCATTCCTCCTTGATTTGTGAGTAAACACACATTAATATAGCTTCCTTAATGTTCGGTCCTCTCAATTTTTTTTATCACAAAATCCTATAAATTCTCATTGCCACAAATACCATAAGATCGTAAAAACCTTTTAAGGATTTATAGTCTTGTTTCACTAAAGAGTTCTTCTAACCATTATATACTAACTTAGCTTCTAGAATATCCTCCTCGTCACAATTCAAGCCTGCAAACCCCTAATTTCCAAAAACCAAACTGCTAGTTAAGAACATCTACTCACCTCGGATCATGCCACTCTATCAAAACATTAAATTCCTACAAGATTTTATCTTCCAAAGAAAGTTTCAAAATTACATCTACTAATGCATGGTTGACCTAGGAAACTTTCAATAACAAAATATAACTTATAGCTTGAAATCCCTTTCTTATCTACCTAGGCAATCCAAATAAGCAAACCAAGTAGCCCATTTACCTAAGGGGTACTTGTTTATAACCATCTAAAATAATCCTAACAATCGTGAACATTCGTCTCTTCGAAATATGAAGAGATGAGAAACAAGGATAATGATGTTAAGGAGGAATAAGAAAGTACGAATACGAAGGCCAAGAGAGATAATTGAATTCAATGAGAGTTTTCCAAATAATTGTGGATTGAGATTCATATCAAGTTTAATCCTTACGTAGGCTCTCTCGGTATAGTAACGTAAACGAAACGATATGCTCTGACCTGCATGGGCCACCAAAAAAACTTGTCATGACCCGCACCCGCTTTTTGAGATGCGAGCGCGTGTGCAAACCAACTACGTAGCAAGCGGACTCCAGCCCAACTCGAATATGTATACACTGTCCAGAATAGGGCATCATATCTAATATGGTAAGTTAAACTATATCTCAATCCACAAGAATAATATAAAATAAGAATGAACATTATGGTTCATAGTCTGCAGTCCACTAGCATATATGTCCGATTAGACTCCAAAGAAATAATATGAGTCTATAAAGCTAAGCTAACAAGCAGAGTACACATAACAGATGGAAATATGCAATCACGAAACATATATAGCCGAAATATGAAATAATCAATCACCATCATGATCAGC
The DNA here is from genome assembly GCA_029216955.1 of Iris pallida. Classification (NCBI taxonomy): domain Eukaryota; kingdom Viridiplantae; phylum Streptophyta; class Magnoliopsida; order Asparagales; family Iridaceae; genus Iris; species Iris pallida. The sequence continues at coordinate 10,939,544 of JANAVB010011395.1, read as the reverse complement.
TAACTATATCCGTACAATCAACTACCTGAAGAGATCATCAGGTCCACAGGGGACTAGCAAGATACATAAACACATGCCTATCTAATAGTTTATCATGCTTGAAAAAAATCTAGGATACAAACTAAATAGACTAAGCAATGACGATACACGGACATGAGAATAACTATGCATAAATGAACTGCTGGAAGAAAACTGGTGAACAAGAGATCAATGGATACCAAACCCTCGTCTCGAGTGTGGACTCGCAGGTTTGAACAAATCACTAACCCTCGTCCCGAGTGTGAACTGGCAGGTTAGTCCAAGACAGTCACCCTCGCCCCGAGTGTGGACTCGCAGGTGCAAACAATCAACCCTCGCCCCGAGTGTGGACTCAAAGGTTGAGAAAATCGAAACAAGGAAATAACAGACCAGTTTATAATGCAGTCATTCTATGATACGACTCAATCAAATACATGTGAGGACCAATCTAAGATGAGCTATAATGTTAAACCATGACGATATATGAAAAAGACCAGCAAACTAGTGTGCATAATATGAAGGACAAACTCATATCAATGATCAGTCAAAGAAACTAGATATTGCATATATCAAAGAGAAAGAAGCATAAGCATGCAAATAAACTGTAGAGGAAGGTAAGGTATACTTGCCTGTAGGAACATCCAATTTCGCTGAGGTCGTGGAACATATATAGTCCAAATCTGTTGTGCTGAGGTCACGATTCCGAGGTTTCATCTCAAGCCTATGGTTATGCAAAAGAGAAATATTAATGATAAAGATTCTAGCTACTCTTCTTTATTTGCTTATATTGTGTCACTCTAAATTATATATAACTATTTTCTAGATTTATTCCTATATATAAGTTTCTATCTATACCATATATTATCAATATTATTTATTTAATCTATACTAAATTGTTCATATTTGTCTACTGTGTAATTTGGTTCACTTAAGAAGAAAAAAATATTATTGTGTACATGCCCCACAAGCTTGTTTCTAATAATATATTACTAACACATTGCTTCACTAAGCTTGCTAGTACTGATATATGGTTTCTCTATCTACCATAGCAATTACTACATGAATAGTATTGATCATGGTCGTATATAGTATTTTCCATAAGAATCCTATTCTAGGTGAACTTAATATAATTACTTCTCCTAATAACCAAGTGTTAGAGATGATTACGGCCAGTACAGATGATGTGCTCCAGTGGCGATCTCCAACACTGAGACAGAGAACTAGGGGACGATGTCGGATCAGACGGGGCTCTAGCAATGAGTTCGGGTCAACGTCGTTTGTACTACACATTAAGGATTCACGTGCACACGACAATTTGCATGGGAGATGGTTTGCATGGCTTTTGTTACTTCTTCTTCGACTTGGGCCCGTACTTGGGTTGGTCCAATCGGGATCAAGAGATGCATGCAGCGTCCAGGTGTCTCTTGAGCATGATGGTAGCGAACATGGTGGCTCACGCAATTCATGTAGCTCTTTCGACAAGGCCACAAGGTATGGTCACGATATAACACGGAGTTTGGTGAGGCCATAGTTTCGACTATTGTGGGTGGCCGAGGAGGCTCTGGCGGGACATGGAGAATGCTGACAATGGCAGGTTTAGTACAACAAAGAGTTGTCGACGAACCAAGGCAGGAAGCAGTGTCAGCGCTAGGTACTGTAGCTTGCATGGGTCCGTGGTCGACACATGCAGATGCATCGGCATCTTTGACGTCGTGGTCTGTAGGGTGGCACCAACGGAGAAAGTCAGTGGCCGGTAGTGGCGACGTCGTGGGGACCTCCGGGTGGTAGTGCATGGTGGACGCACACGCGAAGCGGTGGGCACATACACGAAGCAGCGTGCCTGCAGCTGCGCCTGCTGCCCGCTGCCTCACTCATATAGTTGCGTGCCTGGCCGTGCACGGTGGTGCCCAGGCGGCCGTCGATGGCCGGACAGTGGTATTCGCTGGGTTGAGCGGCCCTCATGGTGGTTGTCGCATGAAAGTACGGCATAATGTGCCAGCGGCCGTTTGTCGGTATGGGATACGTATGTCGTTGCTTCGACACGATGGCCGGAGAGGTCGCGTGACTCGCGAGGTGACGAGGTGGTTGCCACCGGCCGTGAGCTCTAGCATGGTTAAGGCAACAATTTTGTGTGCATGGAAGGAAACCTAAAGTTTAGTTTGCTATATATATATAGAGGTGTGGCTGCAGTAGTAAGGGGTTTGATTTTGGTCGAGTTGGGCTTTTGGGTTGCTGCTGTAGCACTTCTTCTCCTATAAGTATATGAACATTTATGTATATACACAAACCTATTTATTTATATATTAAAGCCCATATATGGATATACATTAAAATAATATCTACATATAAAAAATAAGCAATATTTATCACACTATTTTACACTAGTACCCAAATAAAGTATCATATAATAACTTCTATTTATATATCTATACTTCCAACTTTATAAATATTTCTATAATAAAAAAAAATACCCACTTCCTTTAGTTATATATACATATAACCTAATTTAGATGTACTATACTGCATTTCTATGAATATTTTTTTCTTGCTTATTATTCCAAAAGAATCTAAAATATATTTAGCAATTTATCGTATTTCCGAAATAACATATCCAATCAATATTAATAATATTGAATATACATATATATATATATAACAAATATTTTAGGAAAATATTTATTAGACCATTTAAAATAAGGTACGAAGTATACATTCAATATATATATATATATATATATATATATATATATATATATATATATATATATATATTTAGCAATTTATCGTATTTCCGAAATAACATATCCAATCAATATTAATAATATTGAATATACATATATATATAACAAATATTTTAGAAAAATATTTATTAGACCATTTAAAATAAGGTACGAAGTATACACTCAATATATATATATATATATATATATATATATATATATATATATATATATATATATATATATATATATATATATATATATATATATATCGACATGGACGTCTTTGGACGTATTATATGTCTACAGGGGCTTGGGCTCGATTCGGACCCAGTCGGGGCTAGTTTGGTACAACCGGGTCTTATACAAGTTAATAAATCTTAATAATAGATAATTGAATTATTTATACGGTCATGTCCTAACTTAGCCTGGTTTTCCTAGTTGGGACACACAAATGGCTCGACCTTTCCTACTGTGGCTATACCCTAGTCAAAGTACGCCACTGTACTATCCGTGCCATAATTTCTAATCATCTTGTACTCCAAAATTTAACCATGACTAAAGCCTTCTATAATAATAATTAATTAAATAAATATTTATAAAATTCTAAGAATTACCATTTAATTCAAATAAATAAAAATAATAAATATTTCCAAAATTTTGGGAAGAGGGGTTATAGAACCAGTATAATCTTCTAAAATAATTTTGGACAGAAGATATTAGTACAGCCTGTCGTGTTTTAAATAAGGTGTTAATTCGACCTATCTCGAAGAAAACCCCTTATGAATTATGGTTTGGAAGGATTCCAAACATTTCTTTTTTCAAGGTTTTTGGTTGTCGTTGTTTTATCTTGAACACCAAGGACAACTTGGATAAGTTCGACTCTAAGGCAGATGAAGGAATATATCTCGGGTATGCTGCTAAGAGTAAGGAATATAAGATTTTTAATAAAAGGCCTATAATTGTTGAAGAATCGATTAACGTTACTTTTGATGAGCTCAATAGTAAGAGATCTAGCAACAGTGATGATGTTGATGTACAAAACACAACCAAGACCCCAGAAGATACTACTACCAATAAGAGCTATCAGGAAAGTCTACCAAAGAGGATGAAATTCATGCAAGACTATCCAGAAACACTCATAACAGGTGATGTATCCAAAGACGTAAGTACACGTTCTTCTACTAGAGATATAGCAGCAAATGTAGTATTTATTTTTCGAGTAGAACCTAAGACAATAGCAGATGCTTTTAATGAATTTTGGATTGATGTCATGCAAGAGGTACTTAATCAATTTAAGAGAAATCAAGTTTGGAAACTTGTTCCTAAACCTATTGGTCAATCGATAATTGGTACCAAATGGGTATTCCAAAATAAACTTAATGAGGATGGACAAGTTCTACGCAACAAAGCACGTCTAGTGGCATAAGGTTATAATTAAGAAGAAAGAATTGATTATGACGAGACATATGCTCTTACTGCTATATTAGATGCCATTTGCATATTTTGTGCATTTGTATGTTTTCTGGATTTAAATTTTTTTCTAATAGATGTGACAAGTGCAATTTTAAACAAATTTTTAAAGGAAGAAGTTTTTGTGAAACAACTCTCTGGTTTTGAAGATTTTTAAAAACCTGATCATGTTTTCAAGCTTAGAAAAGCTCTATATGGACTTAAACAAGCACCACATGCTTGGTATGAACATCTAAGTGCTTTCCTACTTGAAAATGGTTTTTCAAAAGGAAGAGTTGATACAACTTTATTTATCAAATCTTCAGATGATAGTATTTTACTCGTGCAAATTTATGTTGATGACATTATTTAATGAAAAGCTCTGTCAAAAATTTTGTTAAGTGTATGTAGAGTAAATTTGAAATGAGTATGATGGGAGAGCTCAACTACTTCCTAGGACTTCAGATCAAAAAACACTCGCAGGAAACATTCATCAATCAAGCCAAGTACACGAATGATTTACTAAAGAAGTATCGGCACGCCAATGGCAATATCAACATGGCTTGACATTGATGAAAGTGGCAAACCAGTCGACCAACGTAAGTATCGATGTATGATTGGTAGTTTACTTTACTTAACTGCTAGTCGCCCTGATATTATGTTCAGTGTTTACATTTGTGCACAATATCAAGCTAATCCTAAGGAATCACACATATGCGCCGTTAAGCGTATCTTTCGATACCTTAAAGGAACTTCTACAGTCGGCTTATGTTATCTTAAAACTATATCGTTTAACCTAGTCGGTTACTCAAATGCTGATTTTGCTGATGCAAAGTAGACCGTAAAAATACCAATGGTACGTGTCATTTCCTAGAAATAGCATTAGCCTCCTAGTTTAGTAAGAAGCAAAACTTTGTAGCGCTATCAACAACTGAGGGCGAGTATATCACCATAGGACGTTGTTGTGCTCAGATTTTATGGATGAAGCAAACCTTAGAAGAATACAATCTGTACTACATAAAGATTCCCATTTACTGTGATAACACTAGCACGATTAACTTGACTAAGAACCCAGTATGCCACTCATGCACAAAAAACATAGAATACGATATGATTTCTTGCGTGATCAACAACAACACGGAGATATATGCTTAGAATTTATTGACACAGGCCATCAATTAGCAGATATTTTTATGAAACCACTACCTGAAGATCAATTCAATTATCTGCGCCGAAAGTTAGGCATACTTGAATTTTCAGAATCATAGGGCGTTATGATTGATAAAAATACTTAAAACTTGATATTTCAAGATTTATTAGTTGAAATTATTTTGGGTACAAGTTGACAGGGCCCTTGTCAACAAGGCATAAAAGCCTAAGCAACACGGTGCCAAGTATCTTCTGATTACCGCTAGCTAGGATCCGGCCCCTACAGCTAACCCAAGGTGATGAATACTAATTAAATCGAAGAGTTAAAAGTTATCAAGCTATTTCTATAATTCATAACTATAAATAAACTAAAAATAAAGTGGTCAAACTCAGATCGAACTCGAACCGAGTTCTGATCGAGTTTGGGCTGAACTCTGTGAGGCCTTTTTCATTTAAACAACAACGAATAGAAAGCCCCCTTTCTCTATTCTCTTCATCTTTCTCCTCAAACCCAGCCAACTGAACCCCCTTTCTCTATTCTCTTCATCTTCCCCTTGTCTTATCAGCTCAGTCTGCTGCTACTGAGCTTGTATCATGGTGTACATAAACTAGGAAGTAGGGCTCCTATCAGTCGGTGGTGGGGGCATCTGAGGTCCCGACTGTGGTGGAAACTGCTGAGGAAATGGTGGTGGTGGAGGCAATGGTACATTCCCTTCCGAGGGCATGGTAGTGGTCTGCCCAGCCTGGCTGACTGGGGATGCTTGTGTCTCATGGTGTACCGTCGTCGGAGTCGTAGTAGGCTGCGACTGCCCTGGCTGGTACGAGGTCACCGGGGTCATCGAAGGATTCTATTCCTCTTGGGTGGCCGCATCACCAGAGGTGATGGCCAATGTGGAAGTATATCCGCTTCTTAGATTCATACTGTTGGCATGAGGAAGAATAGGACGATATTAGGAGAAGTTAGATATGAGGTAATTCAAGTAATCAAAGGAATTTGAAAAGATTGGAAGTCAAGGAAAGTAGTAGTTCTGGAGGAGATACTATTCATATTCCTATATGCAGGCTTGTTGGACACATTCATGTAATCCAATAATATTTTCCTAGACCTGCATGGGCCACCACAAAAATATGTAACGCCCCAGTCCCAAAATACTTAGGACCAAGTACGCAACATGCCAGTTGCACATATACGAAGAATACTCCAATATATGAAATCCTCGTATACGTACATAAGCTGTATATATATAATAAAATCACAGGCCAGAATATAAGTATCTAATCTCATCACAGCTCAACACAGAAGAAACGAGAGTCCAATAAATAATGCATTAAAAGATAGCCGGGTGGACATACCCACTTCAAACAACTATGAAAAAAATAGTCATAAAGATCGAGTCCAACCTCCGCAAAATAGAAAGTAAATGAAAGAACATAAGATGTCCACTACATAGTCTCAATAATCCTCTAAGATAAGAATAGAGCTAAATGTCAAAGGAAAATGCCTCGTCGCCCACAAAAGATGGATCCAATGCCGCTCCGTACTCCTGTGGGAAATCGTCTAATCCCGGAGAGATAACCCGGTCCTCAGAGGGACGTAACAAGATACAAGAAAATACCATGCCATATAAACTGTGATATATAATAGAAAATAAGGGATGCATGCAATAGGGTACCTAACCGTACTATAGTGAATATGTAATATAGAACAATCCTTCACATATGGGCACTCGAGCTGTATAGCAGTGGCATCGTCCCTCTCATAGGGAATCAGTACAATCCATCCATAATGTTCGGCGAACGTCAGATGGAATCAGTAAGAAAACGTCTATAACGTTCTCTGAACGTCAGAGGGAATCAGTACAATAGGGTGAACCTGCGTCTCCAACGGAGCTTCAGGTACAATAGCAGTATGTAAATATGGCACATACATCAAGGAACTGATCTTCCCTCCCAATGCCTAATGGAGTCACATCCATGACTCATATGACCATCTAGTAACTACCAAGTCCACTAGCATGCAATTCTATTAGCAGTTACTCCTAACCGTCGCATGCCCCATACGTATTGGTGGCCGGCCGACTACGTGAGTACGTGTCCTATATGTGACTCACAATATGTGGTAAAGTATGTGTCAAGGCCGTATAAGATATATCAATACCTCATCATCAATAGGTGGTCACTAAGCTAAGTCAATGCAAGTAAATAATATAAGGCAAATGAACGACCGATATGGTCGCTTGCACCCAAGTTTGACTCGGACGCACAGTGATATAAAACATAGAACAATATATATGAAACTGAAAATAAATAACTAAAAAATAAAGTAAAGTAATCACAGAGTAAGGTGGCAAGGTATCTTGCTTGATGGTGCAAAGTGGCAAGTCCAGAAAATCACAATGTCAGCCAAGAAATGTCACAATCTCCAAACAACTCTGGACGCTGAAACAAACATAAAAAATGTACTCGATGTATAAGATATACCTAGGAAAAGTCTATCCAAAAGTCTAATTCTGGAACAGGAGCAAAAGCGTAATTTTGGGTCAAAACGATATCCGCCGTTGGACTCATTTTGTACCGAAATGCGTGCCAAAGTCTATGGTCTCTAAGGTCGTCAAACTACATGTCTACGGATTCAGTTTGAGGAGATAAACTCAATGGTATGTCCAGTTTTGGATTCCGATGAGCCGCGTACAAAATTGCCCGTTTGAGTGGGTCGCGGGCCCGCCAAAAGGGGTTCCAGTCGACCTTCTCAGAATTGAACCAAACTTGGTACACAGGACCAAAATTTCGATTCGGACCTGTTGATGCAAGTTTTGTCTCGATTTGACGACTTTACACGAAGTTAGGGCAAAGTTTGAAAATTGGCGATTCGGGGGTATCTTGACGGATACGGACTGATTTCGTCGCACACACGCGACGAAACTGAGTTCCGTCAGTTCCCACATGTCAGCAACGTCCATACGAGCCTTTCGATGAGTATAGAGCGTGACCACGTCGCCCGATTTGTCGGGGCGCACGCCATATCGAGAAATTTTTTTAGTATTTTATATAAATTAACACGAGTTTTCCTCCAACTTCAACGTTAATTTACTTTTTACACGTTAATCGAAACGACGATCCAGAAGTTGAGTTGCGATCTCGGTTATGTTGTCTTTTACTGTTTAGAATTAGTTTCTACAAGTTTTTAATGCACAGCAAGGAAATTGGCCGACAAGTTGTCGTTTAGAATTGAATTTAACAGTCCAGAAAAATAGTTTTTTTTGCTAACTTCGGTTCGATTTTTCGAACCAGTTAGATGGTTATGTCGAATCTATCTGGAGGATCTCGAAGAGGGTCAAGTCTAGTTTCCCGAAAATTTTATGGATTAAAAATCGGTACTACGAGTAAAATGTTACGTCATCGGGAAGTAGGATACCTTAAGTGGGAAAACTGCTTCGTGGATGACGAGGGGCTGAATTTTGATGCTCCGTTCGTCGCACACACAACTCCGTCGCTAGTGAAACAAACTCGTAGGCAAAGAGGGTATGTTCTGCCGTAATTTTTGTTTTGGAAGTCTAGGGTTTTGAGGTTCGTGGAGGAAGTTATATATAAAACCAATTAGTTGAAAAACCTAATACTACTACTATTACTAATAAGCCAATTAGGCTTTGCCCACGGGTTGCGTTGGGGTTAGCGTGCTACAGCAGCTTGCTGCTTAGGAAGGAAAGGGAGGCCCGCCCACTTAAGTAGGTGGGTGAAGTTTTAAATTTTTTCTTTTCTTTTCTTTTCCTTTTTTCCTTTCTTTATTCTTTTATTTTCTTATTCTTTTTTTTTCATTTTTTTTTCTTTTTCGTTTATTTTGTAAACAGAATTATTATTATTATTATTATTATTTTAATCTATTTCTCTGTTCTATTTTAAAATCTATTTTTTATTTTTTCTATTATTACTCTATTTAAATAACTAAATTCTATTTTTATTTATTATTCTACTTAAAAACTCTTTTCAATAATACAATAATTTATATACACATATATTCCCACATATATGTATATATAAATATATACACCTTAATAAATCAACACATACACACATACATATATACATATAAATAAATATATCATATAAACTTACACCCATACAATGCATTACACTCCTAATATTATGCATACATGTATTTTACCAATTTTTTTTTACAAAAAACTAAATTTTAATATTTTAATAAATTAGGGTGTTTACAAGGACAGTTCGACGAGTTCTTCTAGAGGTGCGATGCATTTATCACCCTCCAGGGACAGAGGCACGAGACCTATATGACTCATTTCATCGATGTTGAGTACCGTCATATTTCTCAGGCCCAGGTCTTGAAAAATAGCATGGCGGACATTCAGTACACTTTCACACATCATCCCTCGACTCCAGCTCCTATTCTCCGACATCCAACCTTCGATGGACCAAGACTTGAGGATCATAGCACCTTCGGACCCTTTGATCCGACGACAACTATGTTGATCCCCAGCCTCCTGCTGATCACCCCGGTGATGATGCTGAGATATGATTCAATATTTGGCTTAGTTTTTTTGTATGGACTTGTTCTAGTTGATGAAGATCTCATATAGTGACACTTTTATTTCTTCAGTTTGGACTTCTGTTGTATGTTGCACTATTTCAGTTCTAGTTGTTTTATGCAGTTTGAACTCATTATCAGCTGTAGTTGCTTTTATGCTATATTAGTTGTTTTCATCTCTCTCTCATATTTTACTACTACTGCTGATGTTATTGTAACTACCACTTTTCTAAAATGAAGTAATTTTAAACTTTTGTAAAATTGATCATGTTAGTTGTTAAATAATAGATTTAAATAATGTTAATGACAATTGGTGAATTTTTGGTTATTTTAATATTATTTAATTTGGTGTATTGTGACTTTGGTCTTTTGCTAGTAAAACCTTAGAACTACTTAGCCTAAAGACTAACCATGACCATGGAGACCTAGCTAGTGTAATTAGATTAGTTCACTACCACTTTTTAGACTAAGGGTATTTTAGTAATTTTGTGAATTATTATTATTTTTGAATTTTATTTTATTACTAATGTGCTAAGTGTTATATTAGGTCTAACCCTAGAATTATCCTAATCTAGATGTTGATCATGACCTAAGAAGCTTGGTTAGTATAATCAAATAAGTTAGCTATGTTTTAGAATATCTAGATATTATGTTGAACCTAAGATATTTGTAGAAACCTAATCTAGTTTGGGCCTTTACCAAAAAGGCTTGAAATTACAACTTGAGAAGGCCTAACAACCAATTGGACCTAACCCTAACCCTAGCCCACTACATGGCCGGCCAAGAGAGGTCCATCCCTTCCCAAATTTTGTCCCTTTTTTCAAATCACCACCAAATTCATCCAAATCAATTTCATTGCACTCTCCTTGTGTAGAAGAGGTCTCTATTGGCTAGCTAGCAAGGATTGGGAGCAATTTGGCCATTGGATTTGGAGTGGGATCTTTTCAAAGGGGATTTTCATTGAGATTCCAACTCTCAATATGTAATGATCTTTAAACCTATTTGTTTCCTGATTTCTCACCAAAGATGCATTCATTTAGGGTCCCTCCAGCATTAGGCTATGTTTGGTTCGAAATCGAATCTATTTGATGCCCGTATCATGGTCATATCGCTCCGTATCGGAGAGATATCACAAGTGTTCGATGAAATGCCTCTTAGAATTTTTTGTTCGCGAATTTCTAAACTAATGATAGATTTGGGTAGACCTTTATGTGTAGATCAATTACCTTAATGACTGTGTTGAATTTTGGGTCGTATCATGTGACAAAATGGACACAAGGTTGACTGCTGGATACTGTGTAGGCACAGTAGCACTGTCCTGCTACTACTACATCCATTCTCTTTGGACACAACGTGAATTGGTGTGCCACCGGTTGGTAAAGGTAGGGGCAGTCATTGACTCGTGGCCTATGAAATTTGGGTTGATTTTGTGGTGTATTCAAAAAGTTACTCGACCCATAGAGGTTTATCGAGTGCTACACACATAGTTACTTCATTTTTAGACACCATGTTTGACACTTGCTCGATACGCTTGGACACGTATCCTGGATACTAGGACATCCTCGACACGTGGTTAACATGTGACACTACTTCACAACATAATTACTTTAACACTTTGTTCACTCATGTGCTCGACACATGCCACACACACACACGCACATAACCCCATCTCTGATATTGTTTTGATACCTCTTTGACATAGGTTAGACACATACTACCAAAATAAGTCAAATCAGCGACGAATTTAGCGACTCCAAGAATGAACGTCGCTAATTTTTGGAAGTTTAGCGACGTTTTACTAATACTTCGCTATTAGTCGCCAAAAGCGACCAATAGCGAAGTCTAGCGACTACAGTTTATTAAATGGGAACCTGCGTCGCAAGTTCGTCGGTAAACGTCGCTGATGTAGCGACGGAATTAGCGACGTCCTAAAATATCGTCGCTATACGCCACTAGTTGGCGACGTTGAGCGACGTCGTCTCGTGACGTTGCTAAAGTTTTTACTTAGGGCACGCTGTTTCCTTTTTCCCCCCTCACTCGAATTTTTTTGAAACTTTCTAAAATCTTCCCCCGCCAGTGACCCCCTCGACCCCCGACGACCCTCTACCCCCCCGACGACTCCCTCCTTCCCGACGACCTGTACCCCCCCGTTGAGCTCCTCCTCCTCGAGCACCTCCTCCCCCAATTTGAGCTCCTCGTCTTCCTCAGGTAAATCCTAACCTAACTCCTCTCCCTCATCCTCCTCCTCTCCTACTGACACACACATACACAAAGACACACACACATACACACGGATACATGGACACACATACGGACACACACACACACACTGAATCTAACCCACATGTAGTAATTCATTTGAATTCAGTATCAGTCTTCAGGAAAATAGGGTGTGCTTTGCTGTTGATTAAGTGTGGCAGCATTCTTTAGCATTGCACTAGCAGCAGGGAATGCCCTTGGCCATGGTTGAGTGATGACCTACTGTGGGGAGGCCATCCTGGCTTTGGCAGGCCACTTGGCTGTACCAGGGGAGAAGTGTGAGCTCGGGCTTGGCCAGGCAGTGTGGCCAGGTCACTTGGCCACTCCAGTAGACATTGTGCCTTGGTATATTGCCTTGGCCTTGGCCACTGCAGTGTGGGCTCGGGCACAACCATCTTGGCTTACCATTTGGACATAGGCCTTTGAGCCAATAACCAAATGTATTAGTCCATGTTTCAGTAAGGATTAGAGGCTTTAGTGTTGCAGCACACCTAAGTTTATGAGTGTCAAGGGGATCTAGAGCGAGTAGTGTGTTGGTGTCAGTATCAGTGTAGTATCAAGTGTCAGTGAGCTCACTTGTGAAATTGTGTGTGACTAAGTAAAGTATCAGTCAGTGTCAGTTGAGTGTCCCGTTTGAGTCCCTAAGTATCAGTGAGGATTTTCAGTGGTATGAGTATCTTGTGTTAGAGTGTCAGTTAGAGTTTCAGTGTGAGGGGGACACCCCCTGGCTTTTGGTTGGTCACTTGGCCATTTAGCCATGAGTAAATGTCAGTTAGTGAGTGTTCATGGAAGGGGCTTAGCCCCTTGGGGTTTGGTTAGATTCAGTGTGCGTGTATGTGTCAGTTAGAGAGGGAAGTAACCCATGTATCAGAGTTAGTAATCATTTGTATGTGAGTTTGTGTTTATTGTCAGTTAGTGAATGTTAGTTAGGTATCAGGCTTAACTCCACAGTCTAACAACTGTAACATAAAAGAGGGATCTTGATGTGTTACCCCATCTATGTATTAGTCATATGTTAGAACCTTGTCATGTTACCCCATCCACTGTCTAACATCTGTAACATAAAAGAGAGATCTTGATGTGTTACCCCATCTATGTATTAGGCTTGACTAGTTACTGCGGTGAACATGTGTGTCCATCTTTGCAGAATTATTTCCAAATAGATATAAATTACTACTTGCGAAATCGTTCATGGATGTACAATCGTCGTCCTGATGATATGTGTGGTGTACGGGATAAATACATAGCGGAAGTAGAGCAGTTCCTGCAGTTTGCTAAGACGTTCCCTTAGTACATGGACGACACCAAAATTAAGTGTCCGTGTGTGAAATATCATAACGTGAAATATTATCCAGAAGTGGAAGTGACATATCATTTGTACTCGAGGGGTTTCACGCCTAATTACTATCAGTGGACCGTACACGGAGAACTTGTGTCTTTTGCATCAGAGCCGGAGCCTTATGTTGAGCCGTATATGCATGCGGGACCTAATTTTATTTCAGATAATCATGCATACGACGACGGGTGCATGAACATGGTTTTCGATGCTGCGGGGCCTAGTTTCGTTCATAATACAGCTGAGGAGGCACCGAATGTCGATGCTGCAAAGTTTATAGAGTTGCTGGAGAATGCAAGGACTCCATTGTATCATGGTTGTGAGGATCATTCACCGTTGGGGGTGGTTACAAGACTGTTGAGCATTAAGTCAGATTTTAACATGTCGTAAGAATGCTACAACCAAGTGTTGGAGTTGATTATAGAGATCTTGCCGGCGGGTGCTAAGTTACCTAAAGACTTCTACCAGTCTAAGAGGATGGTGAGATCGCTATGGATGGGATACGTGAAAATCGATTCTTGTCACAATGGGTGCATGCTGTACTATAAAGACGACAAGGACACAGATGTGTGCAGATTTTGTGGTGCTGATCGCTATAAAAAAACTAGTATAGGAAGGTCTATCGGTGCAAGAAGACCGACCGATTTAATGTACTACTTGCCTTTAACGTCGCAGTTGCAAAGATTATTTATGGTGAAAGAGACGGCCAAAAATATGAGTTGGCACATACGAGAACAGATTGAAGGAATATTGGATCACCCATCCGATGGAGAAGCGTGGAAGCACTTTGATCGAGTGTATCCTAATTTTGCTTCAGATCCGCGTAATATCAGGTTGGGGCTATCTTCTGACGGTTTTACTCCTTTTGATCTTTCGGGATCCCAGTATTCGTAATGGCCTATGATTGTCACTCCGTATAACCTACCGCCTTGGATGTGCATGAAGACTCAGTACATGTTTCTAGCCGTTATAATTTCTGGTCCGAACAATCCCAAGAGGAATATTGATGTGTACTTACAACCTTTGATAGATGAGTTGAATTAGTTATGGGAAGTAGGCGCTAACATGTACGATGTTTCCAGGAAGCAAAATTTTCAGATAAAGGCAACCCTTATGTGGACCATCAATGACTTTCTGGCCTATAAAATGTTATCAGAATGGAGCACTCATGGCCGTCTCTCATATCCGTATTGTATGGACCGTACTAAGACTTTTCGCTTGAAACATGGAAGAAAACCGTGCTTCTTTGATTGTCATCGGCAATTTCTGCCAAAAGATCATCCGTTCAGAAGGAACATAAATGCATTCCGTACCGGCATTGTAGAGAAGGGTGATCCACCGCCAAGGTGGTACAGAGCCACGATATGGGAGGAGGTTAGAGATTTTCCAAGTGCTATCAAAGATCCTACAACTGGGTACAAGTGCGATAGATTTGATAGAGATCATAACTGGACAAAGAGGAGCATATTCTGGGATCTGCCATATTGGAGTACCAATCTGATCAGACATAATCTTGAAGTCATGCATATTGAGAAGAATGTGTTTAATAACATAATTAATACTGTGATGGATGTAAAGAAAAAAATGAAAGACAATCCCAAGGCCAGGTTGGACTTAGAAAAAATATGCAAATGCCCTGCATTGCATTTGATAGAGGAGAATGGAAAACAGTTCCTGCCAAAGTCAATTTTCTCACTAGACAAGGAGGATAAAGTGAGACTTTTTCAGTGGATCCATGGCCTAACATTTCCAAACGGATATGTGTGAAATCTGAGAAGATGTGTCGATCCGAATAAAAATAAATTGACGGGTATGAAGAGTCACGATTGTCGCGTATTCATGGATAGGTTAATTCTGATTGCATTTCGGGAATTCTTATCGCAGGCAGTTTGGGATCTATTGACGGAGCTTAGCATATTCTTCAGGGATCTTTGTTATAAGAAATTGGTCGTTGATCGTCTAGAAAAGCAAGAGAAGGACATTGCAGTAATACTGTGCAAGCTAGAGAGGGTGTTTCCTCCTGGATTCTTCGACTCTATGGAGCATTTGTCGATTCATCTTTCCTATGAGGCACGTGTTGGTGGACCCGTCGAATATCGATGGATGTACCCGTTCGAGCGATATTTGAATCACCTAAAAAGAAAGGTGAAAAATAAGGCACGGGTCGAGGGTTCTATTTGTGAAGCCTATGTTCTCGAAAAGATTACAAACTTTTGTTCGATGTATTTCAAGACTCATGTTGCAACTAATAGAACAAGAGCTTCCAGAAATGACGACGGAGATCATGAATGTAATGATACAATACTGAAGGTATTCAATGCTCCAGAAAAGCCATCGGTTAAAATAAAGAAGAGATATCTGAACGATGATGAGCCGAGGGCTGCTCAGGTGTATGTATTACTCAATTGCGACGATGTAACACCCAGTTTTCTAAAATGAGGATAATTTTAAAATTTTGTGTTTTTAATTATTAATTATGATATTTAAATGATAATATGATTTTTAGTAAATTTTAATCATCTTTAAAACTATTTAAAATCATGACATGTGATTTTGGTATTTTGCTAGTGAAACCGTAGAGACTGTCTACCCTAGAGTCTAGCCATGTGATTAGGATACTTCATTATTTTTAGCTTGAGGGTATTTTGGTTATTTTAAATTAATTAAATTTAATATATATTTATTTGGAATTTAATATAATTAATGGGATGGTGTGATTTTAATATCATTTAATTGATTGCTTTGTGTTGTGTTTAGACTAACATAGATATTGACTCTAGTTAAGGTGACTTGATTAGCATGGTGAGACCCTAATCTAACTTAAGTCGACTTGGTTTTGACTTGAGTGATTTAGCTCTTGAGAAATAAGGAAGGATTTTAATGCTGGACTTAAGGCTAAGGTAGAGAGCCCATTTCTCATGTGACTTGGCCCATGGCCCATGACTTGTAACCATAACCCTAAGTTTCACTCATTAGAACCAGCCATAGGGCTTCCCCTCCCTATAAATAATCTCCTCCTTGAATGTTCTTGCCTCTTTTATATTATTCTCCATTTGGCAAAAAACCAAGGTTTGTTCCCTTCTTCAAAATTTCCATTTTATTCATTTAACCTCCTTTTTTATCCTAGTCTTTTGCATTGGGTTCTAATTGGTGTTTATGGGCTGTTGGTGGAGAGCTATTTCAGTTTGGGACCAATTTGGAGCACTTGGCCATCAAGAAGAACCACCCCCCTTTTGAAGCTTTTTCATGCAAATTGTACATATATGTAAATCCCTATTCCCTCCACCAAATTTTGTTTTTTTGCATGTATAGGAAACCCTAGGTGTCCCCCAGCTGTAGGTATTGGATTTGTGTCATTTAGTGTCCGTTTGGTGTCCGTATCGGACACGTATCATGATGTGTGTGTAGGTGTTTGTTAAAATGTCACAAAGGATTTTATTTTTGATTTTTGAAAAACTAATTACATAGATACCTAGGTCTATATGTATACTTAAATGTTTGTGAAGACTGAGTTGCTGTTTGTGTCGGGTTGTCCTAATTTGCTCTGGACACACAGCACGAGGGGCTCGGCAGGTGACCTGCTACCCGTGTCCGAGTTCTCCCTGGACACAGCACGAGAGGACACCAAATTTTGTGTGCACATAGAAGACATGACTGACATTGAGCCTATAAACTTTTGTAGGATTTTATGGAGTGGTTTGAGAGCAATCGAGCCCGCACTGATTTTCTCACTGTGTGCACGTACGGGAAATCGCGTCTGATACGCTCTCATTACTTGGACACGACACATCCCCAACCCGATTCAGGGCGATGGACCCCTAGACCTATCTCTGGCGAACACATATGCATGAGCACGAGGACACTGGGATACTGTGTCGAGTCCACGAGCTCGTGTCCTCGCTGCACGAGACAGTGCTCGACCAGTATCCTGTTCTTAGTTCAAATCCTGTTGGACACGTCTGTGTCAACTTGTGGGGACACGAAAGCACTCACCTAGACACGTACACATGTACACGATCAATACCAACCTTTTTGAATTTATTATTAGTTGTTATTTGATTTCAAAATCAGGAATTTCCCTGTAGCTTTCCGATACTAGACTGATATTTGGTTCCTGGGAATTTTGATGTAGGATAAACTGTTTTTCCTTGTGTGATTAAAATTGTGATGTTCCTATAATATCAGGGATTAGCCTACATATTGGGTTTTTGATTTGGCATGAGAATTAGTCTTCGAAGTTGTTTTTGACTTTCGATTTCACAAACTTTTAAACTGAATGCAATGGGTTCATAGTTCACTGATACACTATATAGTATTTTCAAACTGATTTTTAAACTGAACTCTAATTCCCATTCTAACTGATTTTAAATGATGTTTAATTGTCGTGATTGATTCTTACACATGTGTAGTTGCTGCTAGGTAGGTTACATGCTAGATTAGGCTAATGGCAAGGAATGGTTCTCATATTTGGGTGTTTAACTGATTTCATTCCTATTTTAATCATAACTGTCATATACAACCTGGGAACATGAGTTACACTCACCCATGAGTATGCTCACTGCATACACACACTGTTAGCTTGCACCCACACGCACATACATGTATGTAACTAACACAAACACCTTTCCACACTCTCTCACACAATGTCACCCACACATTTCATTGCTTTAAATGACTGAGAACAATGTCTTTACACACATACATACTGTGTGATCCTGAAATCTGGGACCTATGATTGAACTTGAGAACATGTCACACACATCCCCCTAATCCTTGCACTGTTCTCTGAAATTTGAATACCCTCACCCTCTCATGACACACACACAACTGAGATTCCTATTCACACACACACACACGTCATATACTGCTAACCCCCTCACACTATGACACACATGTACCACTGATTCCAGGTTATGGCACATGCCAATGTTCCATTTGACACTTCACTGTCATTTCTTCCAATTATAAACTGTTTTGATTCCTATAGACACTTGCACAACTGTCATTCATATCATAACCCATACCCTTTTCTCTTAATGAACTCACACATGCTCACATGTTAGCAATGTTTACTTCACTGATTTTCCAGTTTTTACACCATACCACACTGTTTTGTGTTTTCACACACATTGCCTAACACTACACATGCTCTTGTGCACTTTCATGATACACACACACATGAACACCTACACATGCTCTTTTCTCTATCCCTCTCTCTCTCTCTCTCTATATATATATATATATATATATATATATATATATATTACCTATGGCTAGATGTGTTAATGTGATAAATAGAGATTTTCTATTGATATATACATATATGTGTATATAGATATATATATATGTAATATATAGGTGGCATATTATATATAGGCCTAGTATTGTATGCTAGTATATGCATGTATGTTCACACTAGCTCATTGATATGTGCCTATGAATGCCTAATGTATATAGTTGATTACCTAAATGTATATCTATTGTATGCAATATATGAGTTGTATATATAATATAAATTATGTGATTGATGGCTTGCGTAGCCTTGTGATTAGTGTGTGATTGCTAGACTAGGCTTGGTTAGGCCTAGTGAGACTTATCAGACTTGTTTGGGTTAAGTTTGACCTAGTTGACCTAGCCTTGACTAGTATAGTTGACTGGAGTTGACCAAGGGTTGACTTTAGTCTAGTTTGACCTAGACAGCATGCAGATGCATTGTAGATTTCAATTATCATCTCCTGTATAAATCTTGACTTGTGTTGCTCTAACTAGGAGTCAGGTACCTCATCTCGGACAGTACTTTTACATCAGACATTCAGATACCAGGCGAGTACATTCTCTGATCATTTCATAACTTGCTTATAATTATATTCCTGCTCTAGTTTACCTTATTTGATGCTGTCACGATATTATCACGGATTGGTACTATATGGATCCCTACATTGAGAAGTTATCCCCCTCGGGAGCATCGGATACATCATGTCGTGTATTTTATGTACATTGTGTATTCCTCGCTCTCATGTTAGTTATGTTTCTCACGTGCTTCATGCTCGTTCATGCTCGCTCGTGTACTCTCATGTGCTATCATGTTCGGTCATGTTTCTCGTGTATTTATGTATAACCTATACTTCATGTGCACCCTTCATGGGCCTTCATGTAGAATTCATGTGCACTCAGCTTCTGAGCCCTCATGTATTCTTTATGTATACCCATCTATGGACGTCATGTGAAAACCATGTACGTAACACAACTTGTCTGGATCCTTGTGTATTGATTGGGGTATGGGGGAGTATAAATAGTCATGTGAACAATTCTAAAGTAGTATAGCCATGTACGCCTCTTTAGTATAGCCATGTGCAAATCAAGCCGTTCATATGTCGACTTTGTACTCTAAATCACTAGTCACTGGTAGCTTTCTACTTATAGTAGATATTTCTATTACAGTTCTCTCTCTGTTTACATCATGTACTTTCTTTCAGATTCATGTATCGTACTCTCTTGCATGTCTATATTTTCTAACCAGTTATGATCTACGTGAGATGTATTGTGCTCGCTCCCGTCCTGACTGGACCTGTTGAAAATTTATAAAGGATGATGAGGAACCCTGCACCCCTTACCTTCGAGCTTGCCTAGATGACACTCGCGACCTGGACCCTTGGGTGTTGGCCCATTGGTCATATGGTCAACCTGATTTTAATAATTGATCAAACTCTGTCCGGATATACGGGACATCTCGGATTCTTGGACATGATCAAGATTGGCTATCCACTGAATTCAAGACCGAAGATCTATTTGCCTACTCTAGTCTGTAATTCCTTATGCAATGTATTTTTATTTTATTTGAGTCTAGGAATATGTTGTACACCGAGTCGTACTGGCAAATAGGCTATCCCTCAAATGAGTTCAAAATGCTTTTAAAATGACCTCTCAAAAAGGTTTACAAAAAGGTTTTCAAAAAGGTTTTCAAAGATCACCAAAAGCTTTTTCAAAACCCTAACTAAACCCTGACTTAACCCTGACAGAACTCGAACCGAGTTCGGCCAGAGTTCGGACAGAGTTCGGTTAGTGGCCAGTGTGATTTTGAATCCTTGGAACTTGGTCCTCCTGCAGTTGCGGATTTGACCGAGATTTGCTCAAAGAGTTCTGTCCGAATTTTGCCCGAATTCTGTCAGAAGTCTGCCTTTGGAACTCCTATAAATAGAGAAGGATTTCGATCATTTCAACTCACTCATTCACTTTCAATCTTCTCTCTATCTAAAGCTTTCAGTCTTCCAAAGAGTTTTCTAGAGCTTTCAATTTCAGATCCCAAGCCAGTTACAATCCTCTAGTCAATTTGCCAGTGCGGTACGGTCTAGAAGTTTCTGAGAGATTGTAATCAGAAGGCTTGATTGAAGAATACCTCTTCACATTTGAAGTTGGACGAGTTCTTCGTATCAAAGCTCACGTTGTAGAAGTTGCAAGGACTTCGTAAGAAAACTTGCAGTTTTTCCAATAGTGGATTCAACTGGTAGCAAGAGTTCTACCGACTGGATTAGTCCTCAACAGAGGGATACCAGTATACATCGCTGTCTTTGCGTTTGCTCTCTTAACTTTGTCTTTACATTATTTTAGTTGTGATTAATATTCTGTGATTGTGCTGTTAATATTTTTAATTAGCATTATTCCGCTGCCAACTCTATTCACCCCCCCTCTAAAGTATTACGCTTTACTATTTCGTTCCTACAATTGGTATCAGAGCGGGTGTTACAGGTAAAGCAAAGGTAACAGTGTAATTATTTATTCATTTTAATTAACTGTTATATAGATCACAGCACAACACATGGCAACTGTAAAATTTACAAGTGAAGGCCAGGCCACAAACAGACCCCCACTGTTTGATGGTACAAATTATATATATTAGAAAACATGGATGAGTTTCTTCTTTAAATCTCTTGACTTTGATTTATGGTCCATTGTTCTTGATGGCTATCAAAAGCCACCTCGTAGAAATGTTGATGGAGTTTTAGTTGAAAAACTCCATAGCAGATATACAGAGGAAGAAAAAAAAGGGCCAGTCTTGACGCACGTGCCATTAATGCTCCTTTTTGTGCTTTAGACAGAACTGAATTTAACAGGGTGTCTATCTGCACAACGGCTAATAAAGTATGGAAGCTACTTGAAGTCACACATGAAGGCACGACTCAAGTCAAGGAATCTAAAGTCCGCAGACTTACTCAAGAGTACGAGGTGTTCAAGATGAAGCCCAACGAAACAGTTACACAAATGTTCGAGAGGTTCTTGGATATTGTAAATCCTTTGTCCTGCATAGGCAAAGATTACAGTAACCATGAAAAGATTCGCAAACTCCTGCGAGCTCTTACCAAGAACTGGATTCCAAAGGCTACTGCAATCATTGAAGGGAACGACCTCACAACTATGTCCCTCGAAGTACTCATGGATAAGCTACTCACTCATGAACTGGAGCTACAAGATTTTGAAGAGCCTGCACCAAAGGAGAAAAAAATCGCTCTCAAGGCTCAGCACAGAAAAGTTGCTGAAGGTGACTCAGACAGCAGTGGATCTGGCGCTGAAGATCAAGCACTCCTAGCAAGGAAGTTCAAAAGATTCATGAGACATGAGAAGAGAGTCAAAGAGAACAACAACAACAACTGGTATCAAGAAGATGCTGTCTGCTATGGTTGTAAGAAGAAGGGCCACATGAAGAAGGATTGTCCCACAAACTCATCATCAAGCAAGAAGAGCAACAGGTATGAAAAAGGAAACCTGAAGAGATCAACATCACGGAAATATGCCAACACCAGCATATGGCATGAAAGTGAAGCCAGCGACTCAGAAGACGAACAATCAGAAGATGCTGCAAACGTATGATTTATGGCATCCGATTAGGTACCTACTAAACCTGTAGTTGATACTTATGATGACTTTACCTTTGAGCAATTAGGAGATACCTTCAGTGACCTGATGACTGATTACAGGAAACTGCGTAGCAAGTATCAGACCTCTAAGAAGGTACTCAAAGAGTACAAAGGAGAAATAGGTAGGCTTACCGACCTACTAGCTAATGTTAGAAATAATGTTAGTGAGTCTGGTGAGCTTTCTTCAATAAAGCTCTTATTATACGAGACTACCAAGTCATCTGAAGAGAAAGACAAAATTATTGACCAACTCAAGGAAGAACTTTCTATAGAGAAGAAATGTCTTCGATGTGCACAAATCAGAATGGAATCACTTACTTCTGATTATACTAAGTTGTATGAAACTTCCAAAAGATTGGAAATTAGGTTAGAAAAACAGCCTGAGCCTGCTGCTTCCTTCCCTAATATGTGTCACTTACCAAAAAATCGGAACATTCCCAAGCCAAACACTGTCAGACCCAACCATATAAAACCTTTACCCCAAAAGGTTAAGCCCAAACAGGATTATAGGCATGCTTTCTTCTATACTAGAAAACCTAAACCTACCAACCATGCACACCACTCAGCTTTCAACACTCGACATGCACAATGTCACTATTGTGGCCTCATTAGTCATATTTTATCTGTATGTAGAATAAGAAAGCTTGTAGATTTAAATATTTATGCCTGGATACCAAAAGCTAACAATTCAGGACCCTACAAGAAATAGGTACCAAAAGTTTTATCTGCAAACTGTTTTGTAGGTGGAACACCCTTCACATGCTAGAAGCAAATAGATCCTCGACAGCGGTTGCTCACGGCATATGACCGGTGACGCTACCCTATTTGCAACACTGTCAAAAAAAAAGAAGAAAGGCTATGTCTCCTTCGTTAATAACTTGAAAGGGTATATTATTGGTATCGGTGATGTTGGTAAGTCTCCCTATCCTGTGATTAAGGATGTCTGTCTGGTTACCGAGTTGAAACATAACCTACTCAGCATAAGTCACCTAGCTGATCATGGTTATGGAATCAACTTTGGCAAAGACAAATGTACTATAGTTGATAGCTCAACTGGTAGTACTATCTTTGAAGGTATCAGGGAAGACAATATATATATTTTCTATTTGTTAGAAGAAACTAACATTTCAGGTAGATGTTTAATGGCCAAGAGTGATGAGAGTCATCTGTGGCATATGAGACTCGGTCATGCTAATATGGATACAATATCAAGATTATCCACAAAGAAGCTAGTATGCGGTTTATCGGACATTACATTCAAGAAGGATTCGGTATGCAGTCAATGTGAAAGAAATAAAGCTACCAGATCCACATTCAAATCAGTAAACGCAGTATGTACTACTAGACCTCTACAATTGCTTTATATGGACTTATTTGGTCCTAGTAGAGTTGCTAGCCTCGGAGGTAAACTTTATGCTTTCGTAATTGTAGATGATTTCTTTAGATACACGTGGGTATATTTCTTGACACGCAAGAATGATGCATTATCCGAATTTGTCGCCTTTTGCAAGAAAGTACAGAATGAAAAAGGTTACATGATCACTCGCATAAGAAGCGATCATGGAGGCGAATTCGAGAATGCTGATTTTGAGCAATTTTGTGACACACACGATTTTATACACGAGTTCTCCTGCCCTAGGACTCTACAACAAAATGGAGTTATGGAACGTAAGAACAGAACTCTAACCGAAATGGCCAGAGTGATGTTAAACCAGTTTAGTCTACCCAAATATTTTTGGGCTGAAGCTGTCAATACAACTTGCTTTGTTCTCAATAGAGTTCTAATTCGACCCAAATCGAAGAATACTCCATTTGAGTTATGGTTTGATAGAATTCCTTCAGTTTCCTACTTTAGAATATTTGGCTGTAAATGTTTTATTCTTAATACAAAAGACAATTTGGGAAAATTTGATGAAAAGGCCGATGAAGGTATATTTTTAGGTTATGCGGCCAAGAGCAAAGGATACAGAGTCTTCAACAAACGTACCATGATCATCGAAGAGTCAATCAAAGTCACTTTTGATGAATTAAATCAAATGACTATCGATGACAATGACGAAGATACATCTGTACCAAGCACAACTCCAACTGATTCTCAACCAAGCTCTGCACTAGCTGAACCTCCTAGAGAAGATCCAGGAACCAGCTACCTTCAGAATCTACCGAAAAGGTTGAAATTTACAGCTGATCATCCAAAAGATTTGGTAATTGATGATATTACCAAAGGAGTAAGTACTCGTACATCCAGTAGAGATATTGTTTCTAGTGTTTCATTTATTTCACAGCTAGAATCCAAAACTATTGATGAAGCATGTAGTAATAGTTTTTGGATAGATGCTATACAAGAGGAATTAAACCAATTTGAACAGAATCAAGTTTGGGAACTTGTTCCCAAGCCTATTGATCATCCGGTCATTGGCACCCGTTGGGTATTCCGAAATAAACTAAATGACAATGGTTTAGTGACTTGTAATAAGGCTCGACTCGTAGCTCAAGGATACAATCAAGAAGAAGGTATCGACTACGATGAGACTTATGCCCCAGTTGCGAGATTAGAATCCATTCGCATGTTATGTGCATTTGCATGTTTTCATGATTTCAAACTTTTTCAAATGGATGTCAAGTGTGCTTTTTTAAATAGTTTTATAAAAGAAGAAGTTTTTGTAGCACAACCTCCTGGTTTTACGGATTTCAAAAACCCTGATCATGTTTTCAAGTTGAAGAAAGCCTTATACGGTTTAAAACAAGCCCCTCGTGCTTGGTATGATCGTTTAAGCTCTTTTCTACTTGACAACGGCTTTTCAAAAGGCAATGTTGATACTACACTGTTTATTAAGTCTTTTAATGACAAACTTCTTTT
This sequence comes from Iris pallida, assembly GCA_029216955.1. Classification (NCBI taxonomy): domain Eukaryota; kingdom Viridiplantae; phylum Streptophyta; class Magnoliopsida; order Asparagales; family Iridaceae; genus Iris; species Iris pallida. The sequence continues at coordinate 10,914,292 of JANAVB010011395.1, read as the reverse complement.
AATTCAAATCTATGTTGATGATATTATATTTGGATCTACTGATGAATCTCTGTGTCAAGTATTTTCTAAGTGTATGTAGAATGAGTTTGAGATGAGCATGATGGGAGAGCTGAAATTCTTTCTTGGACTGTAAATAAAACAAACTGATAATGAGACGTTCATAAATCAAGCCAAGTACACAAAAGACTTGTTAAAGAAGTTCGATCTGGACAATGTCAAACCTATTGGCACTCCAATGGCAACTTCAACAAAGCTTGATTCAGATGAACAAGGCAAGCCAGTCGACACACGTAAGTATCGAGGTATGATTGGTAGTTTACTTTATTTAACTGCTAGTCGTCCAGATATAATGTTTAGTGTTTGCCTGTGTGCACATTTTCAAGCTAACCCAAAGGAATCACATTTGTCTGCAGTTAAGCGTATCTTTCGATACCTTAAGGGCACTTCTTCTGTTGGCTTGTGGTATCCCAAAACTAAGTCCTTTGAGCTTATTGGTTATTCGGATGCAGATTTTGCTGGATACAAAGTTGATAGAAAAAGTACCAGCAGCACTTGTCATTTCTTAGGCAAGGCTTTAGTTTCATGGTTTAGTAAAAAGCAAAATTCTGTAGCCCTATCAACAACAGAGGCTGAGTACATCGCCGCAGGACGTTGTTGTGCTCAGATTTTGTGGATGAAACAAACCCTAGAAGACTATGATTTATTTTACACACATATTCCCATTTTCTGTGATAACACGAGCACTATTAATTTGACTAAGAATCCAGTATGTCACTCTCGTACTAAACATATCGAGATTCGACATCATTTTCTTAGAGATCATCATCAAAATGGAGATATAAACCTTGTGTACATAGATACTGAAAATCAACTAGCTGACATCTTCACTAAACCTCTAGCGGAAGATCGTTTCAATTATTTACGTCGAGAATTAGGAATTTTGGTCGTCAATAATATTAATTAATTTTATTTTATGATTATATATCATTATGCAAAAACTGTATTAGAGACAAGCCAATAAAGAGTCTGTCTGTCACCACAACTACGGTTGAAGTGAAGCGGTACTTAAGAGTTCCCCGGTGAACCTCCGCCAGCTGGGACAGTACTCCTACAGCTAATCTGAGACAGTCGCTGTGTAACGACATTTAATTCATAAAATAATATTAATTATGTTAATTGAAGGCTAAAATAACTAATCTTTGAATTAAATATTTGAAATGAGACAATAAAAAAGAATGGCAAAAATCAACTATACAGAACCCTAGGCGAATTCGGCCAGAGCTCTGACCGAATTCGGCCCGAGTTCGGTTGAGGGTGTCTGGTTATATATATAGAACCCGAGAAGCCCTTCTTCTTCGTTGCTTCCAAACTATTCATAACAGCAGCAGCAGCCGCGAAGGAGCCCCGAACCCTAGCTTTTCACCATCCTCTTTCTTTCAATCCAAGTGGTAAAATCAATCCAAAATTTGGATTCGTGCGGAGTTCGTCGTTCTCTTCGACATACTTTGATTTTGGGAGGTATAACTCCATCTTTCTCCACTTTTCAATTAGTGCATTTTTATTTCAATTTGCACAAATGGCACCCAAATTCAATCCATCTAAGAGGAAGAAGACGACTCCTAGTGAGGAAGGGTCATCTTCGCATCCGCATACAGATTCCCTCTTCTTGCCGGTCCAAACGAGCGACGGTGCGTTCGACGGGTTTTTCTTCTAAACCCTAGACCAAGCCCTACTGTGGTATGGAGACTTCTCCATGAGATCCATATGCACAGGTGCTCCAGTCAAATGGACTATATTTCCTGACCACTGCCTTTTCTTTGAGGCATTAGGGCTACATCTTTTTGTTCAAATATGCTTCCCTATAGCAAATAATGTCATTAGATTATTTTATTGCAATCTCATATTAGACACTTTTGATGTGAGCACTCGTGTTGGAGGTATTGATATCAATTTCGATGATAACCTCTTAGCGGAGATCCTTGGTATCCCTAACGAAGGTAAATCGCTAGTCGATATCACTGAATTTGATTTCCCCGAAGGCACGACACTCGCAAGTTTCAAAGCAGAACTCTGTGCACCTGATAGAGTACGCTCTGGAAAGTTCAAGGCTAACAACCTGAACTTGTTTAACTATGAATTGCATCGCATCATCTATTCCACTATCCTTCCAAAATCCACTTCCAAGGATGATGTGACTTCTCTTGAGCTGTCCGCCATGTACCACATTCTTAAGGGGATTCCATTTTCTGCCCCTAAGACCATGATTCAGATGATGGGTCGTTGTCGTGCATGAGATAAAAATCTCTCTTACGCGATGATTCTCCCATGCATCTTTCAGCGCTTCGATATCGATCTGTCGACTTGTACTCAGGACCCTGAGCCCAAGTTTCTTCAGTTATCTCGTCGTAGCATGACTGCTACAGCTCCACCTACTGCTCCTCCTACTGCACCTCCTCCACCACCTCATCAGTATGCCATGACATTTTGAGGTCATACATCAGCATTTATCTGCTTTGCACGTCTCGATGACGGACATGGCTCGCGAGCGTGAGTTTCGCGACGTCACCCGTTATCAGGCGCTTGCAAATTCCTTAGCTGATCTTCGTTTCACCCAGACTGGTCATTCAGCCGGTTCCATCCCTAGAGATCCAGCTTTCTCTGGTTACCGCTGTGAGGATGAGGCTGTTCATGCCTACTTCCAGCCCGGTAACGCCTATGATTGGTACCGTCCTGATCGTGCTCCACCTCGTGACTTTGTTGGTGAGTTCTATGCTGGCGCCCCACCTCATCCTTCTGGCGCTGGTACCTCTGGGGCTGGTACTTCAGGACATGCTGGTCGCGCTGTTGATGATGATGATGATGATGAGGAGATGTGTCTATCTGATTTTGAGTGACATTTTATTGTACACTTGGAAATGCTCCAACATTCCATGTTCTTATCAGTATTTTTTTATTATCAGCACTTTGTAGTTTGCTTCAGTACTTATTTATTTGCATGGACATGTTTTATTTTGCCTCAGTTTATGGCATTCCAGTTTATTTCATCACTATGTTTCAGTTTCAGTTTATGCTAGCACTATCTCTCTATGTTGCTTTATTCTTTCTAACTGTCTTTGTAATTACATGCCTGTGATAATTTTTTTTTAAATACATGCATGTGTTATTTATCTAAACTTTATTTCTATCTTAATTCTTTTATATGTGTTCTCTCACTATTTGTTACTTATGCATTGATTGCGGGGGAGCATTCCCTTTTGCAATTATTTTGCTAAGTGACAAAGGGGGAGAAAATTAAAGATCTAACATTTTTTTTGAGAATACAGGATATGAACAATTCTACTTCTACTTTTTGATATTTTTGAACAAGCTTAATGTTATATCATTCATAGTTTGTCAATTATCAAAATGGGGAAGATTATTGGCCCATTGGTCATATGGTCAACCTGATTTTAATAATTGATTAAACTCTGTCTGGATATACGGGACATCTCGGATTCTTGGACATGATCAAGATTGGCTATCCACTGAATTCAAGACCGAAGATCTGTTTGCCTACTCGAGTCTGTAATTCCTTATGCAATATATTTTTTATTTTATTTGAGTCTAGGAATATGTTGTACACCGAATCGTACTGACAAATAGGCTATCCCTCAAATGAGTTCAAAATGTTTTTAAAATGACCTCTCAAAAAGGTTTACAAAAAGGTTTTCAAAAAGGTTTTCAAAGATCACCAAAAGCTTTTTCAAAACCCTAGCTAAACCCTGACTTAACCCTGACAGAACTCGGATCGAGTTCGGCCAGAGTTCGGCCAAAGTTCGGTTAGTGTCCGTTGTGATTTTGAATCCTTGGAACTTAGTCCTCCTGCAGTTGCGAATTTGACCGAGATTTGCTCAAAGAGTTCTGTCCGAATTCTGCCCGAATTCTGTCAGAAGTCTGCCTTTGGAACTCCTATAAATAGAGAAGGATTTCGATCATTTCAACTCACTTATTCACTTTCAATCTTCTCTCTATCTAAAGCTTTCAGTCTTCCAAAGAGTTTTCTAGAGCTTTCAATTTCAGATCCCAAGCCAGTTACAATCCTCTAGTCAATTTGCCAGTGCGGTACGGTCTAGAAGTTTCTGAGAGATTGTAATCAGAAGGCTTGATTGAAGAATACCTCTTCACAGTTGAAGTTGGACGAGTTTTTCGTATCAAAGCTCGCGTTGTAGAAGTTGCAAGGACTTCGTAAGAAAACTTGCAGTTTTTCCAATAGTGGATTCAACTGGTAGCAAGAGTTCTACCGACTGGATTAGTCCTCAACAGAGGGATACCAGTATACATCGCTGTCTTTGCGTTTGCTTTCTTAACTTTGTCTTTACATTATTTTAGTTGTGATTAATATTCTGTGATTGTGCTGCTAACATTTTTAATTAGCATTATTCCGCTGCCAACTCTATTCAACCCCCCTCTAGAGTATTACGCTTTACTATTTCGTTCCTATATTGGGGAGGTTCAGGCAGCTGCTGAGGATGATACCCATGCTTAGTATAGATAGCTTAGACTCTTACTTGTCTTTCTCATTGATACATTATTGTTTATATATTGGGAGTTGTTTCATTTGGATGTTTGTGGAGATGTTATCATAGACACTTAGTCTTTATCTGGATTGTACCTCTGAGGATTTCTTCTGTTCATATCTATCTAACTTTATCGTATTCCACTTTAGATGTGATTGAGACTATATTGCTATGTCACCTCCATTCAGAGTGTATATACTGTACAGGTACCATATATATTGTTAGATGATTGACCAAGGACATCGTTCTACCGTCGACACTGCGGCGTAGGCTGGGCGCTGTTACGTACTCGTACCCTCACAGTGGGTGCGGGTCGTGACACATTTTTAGTGGTGGCCCATGCAGGTTGAGTGTGTGTAGTGGTATTCGAACTAGAGTACCACTACAGCCTGCAGTAGGATTAGGATCATTTGAGGTACTCAATCACATTAGGAAAAACTCTTAAACTAAATCTCTGCCATCTGAATTCCTGTTGAAGATTACTTCCTTGAATAACTGTCCTCCCTTGAATTATCGTTTCTATCTCAGTATTGATTCCTTGTTTGATCTGTCTCCAGGATAGTGATCGAGACACGATCGCATCGCTCTGGCCCAGCAGATACTGGCAAGAGGCCTACCACCCCTCGCCCGATTGTGGACGCTGGGACCACAACACCCCCTATTTCTGCTCATACAGGAGCGTCTATAGCTTTTGAGAGTGCACCTCCACCTGTCCGGAGGTCTTTCCCTGTCAATCCAGATATGTATCAGCAGTAGTTACATTCAGGGACAGTAGATGTGGCTCAGATGTTTGTCCTTGTCACCCCCATTTCCTGTATTTTGTATTTGTACTCGTAATTTGATTTTGGCACGTATTTTATTTTCTTGACTTGCAGATTTTGGTTTCTCGTAAATGGGTTTGGACCATGGCTTGGTTTTATTTTGTGGAGTTGGTTTAGTTGGTTTGGTTCATATGAGTGGAACACTTTAACCTACACTCTACCATCAACAAAACACACCCACCCTCATTATATCTCCACCAAACTTTCTCTCTCCTCTTTACTCTCCATTAATTTTCTTCTTCTTCCTTTTTCCACAACTCCCCAACCCATTAGGCAAGTGCACCTTGCCATCAAATGAGCACCACTTTTTATTTGTCCATTAACTAGATTAGGCCATGGAGAACAACTTTAGAACATGACATTTTGTGATTTAGAGCTTTAATTCTTCTAGATCTAGGTTTTAACCATTTTCGAAAATCCTTGGTTTTGATCTATTAAACTTTGATTTTTGCTTGTTTTGATGCTTCCATGTGGAGAAGAATTTGATTTTACTCAAGTTAGAACTTTGAAAATCTAGATTTGGTTTTGATTTGACAAAGTTATGAAGAATTGAAGTTCTTGAACTTGCTCTCGGCCAGGAAGAACAGCCCTCTGCCTTGCGCTTTTTAGCGCATGGCCGATTGCGCACCCCCGACCTGTGCTCCTTAGCGCATGGCCGATTGCACAATCACTTGGCCAGTGCTTTGCGCTGCGCTGGATTGCGCTGGCGCAAGCTAGCCATGCGCAAGCCAGCCATGCGCAAAGTAACCCCTGCGCAATCGACCATTGCACAATCCACCCCTGCACAATCCTCCTGTGCGTAATCCATCTGCTGCGCCATCCACTCCTGCGCAGTTGGTACCCTGCGCAGCTCACTCCTGCGTAGTTGGTACCCTGCGCAGCTCACCCTGCGCAGTTGGCCTCCTGGCGCACTTGACTCCTGCGCAATCCAACCCCCTGACCCCTTGCGCAAACCATTGGCTCTTGGAGATTTGGTTTTATTTTCTTTAAGCCTGGCTCTTCTGTAGTCCTATATATATTGATATTGTATTAGATATTTTATGCCCATTTTATATCCTTACGCCTTTTGTCATGAACTTGATTTTACTTAATATGTTTGGAATGTCTATTGTACATGGCATGGTATGACAAGGACCTAGCATAACACGACAGTGACCCGTAGTGGTGCACTCCTGATATGACCAACCTGACTTGATAGTGGCCCGTAGTGGCACACTCATGACAGTATCCTGACTTGATTTATCTTGATAACTTGATAGTGGCTCGTGGCGGCGCACTCCTGACTTGACTTGACTTGACTTGTAACTTGTAACTTGACTCGTATAATCAATTTGACACCGTGGGTGTTCCTGCTTGCTTGCTTGTACAATCCACTTGTCTTGTCTTGCATCATGTCTAGAACGTGACTTCCTGGGTACCACGGCCAGGGACTCGCGCTAAATTGGATTAGGCTAATTATTAGATCAAACTAGAACATAGAGAATTCCCAGTCACAGGCAATCTCGTTATCTGGGCGCTTAAATGGACTTGTAGCTTGCCGACGAGTTGAGCACATTTCCAGCACTCTGTCATGTGTTGCACCCTTTAAGTCACCTAAGGGTATATTTGTCTCCCGGGCAATGCACCCACCTATAACTCTCAACCCGCGGAAGGATAACTGGATAGTCTGCAGGGCTTGGGACTGGGAGTTTCTCACTTGCATCTTATTAGTAATTAGGCTTGTGATAACCCTAGTTAGTTAAAGTAGTAAGCCGTAGTACTTGCTTGGCCGATTGTGAATGAATGGTGTCCAGCTCTGTCTAAGTCTTGTCTAGCCCCTGCACCTGGAACTCTTGATCTTGATTGCTTTACTTATTTCTAATGATAAATGGGTAGAGACAGTGAGCTATTCAGGCGAAGGGGTACAATCCCGGTCCTTGTTTGGTTTAAGGATTGTAACCTGGCTCCCGAAATGGTTCCACATCCCTAGTCGTTTATCGCCCTGTGTACTTTACTACTTGTACTTCTTTTATTCTTTATGTTCTGATATGCTGGCTTTTGTTCTTATTTATGACCTCCTTTGTGGCACTTGCTCTTTCTGGGGTTTGACCCAGCTGGTTTTGTGTGGCCAGATTTCGGAGCAGCTCCCGAAGATCTACCGAGCTTCCAGCCTAATGGTGACAACTAGACGGAACCCGGGCCAAGAGTGGGTTTTCCTTTTTGTTTCACCCACTTATATGTAAATTTATTCTTTTGAGGCGTTTAGCCGACGAGCACCTGTTAGCTCGATGCATATTTACTTACTGTCTGCCTACGGGCTGTAAACATGATTAACAAATCCTAGGGTTGATCATGTATGACTAAACTCTTGCTAGTTCCATCATTTTGTACGACTAGCTTCATGATCATCCAATATGTAATATTTGGGACGCCTTATATATATATATTTGATGCTCTAATGTCTTGTAACTCTGTTAATTGCTTGAGATTGAGACAATAGGCTTGACCTTAAGAGACTGCTGGCTTGTAGTAAACCCTCATATCTAGACAGCCGTGACCGTATAGTTGAGATGTATTCTATTTCAATATATGTAGCTGGCTATGTCTGTCCCCGCTCTCCAGTATTATGGTTCTGGGGCGTGACATGGTTTAAGTGGTGGCCCATGCAGGTCTTGGCATTCAAAAAATGTGAGGGTTTATCGAATAGATGTCTCAATCAATATTCGTCCTTGATCTCTGCTCGTATCTTCAAATCCCTGGGAATCTCGACCTGATCAAATTGCTTGTATCATTGATCTGTCCTGGTCCTTTCCTTATTGTTCCCTATGTCGTCTTCTTCAGCGGCATTACTCTCGGACCTGCCAACCAGCCAGAGGAAGCTCGACAAGCACTCCAGCGCCAGGAAGATCAAGCTCAGCACTCTGGAGTAGCCTTCCGAGTTATGCTTCCCTGAGGCTCAGAACCTCCAGTTCAGGCAGCTTCGCCCGTTCAACCAGCTAGACAGGATGAGGGACCTTTGGTAGGGCTTATCAGAGAACTGCTTACATCCCAAGATCGTCGAAGCGACGCCTTACACCAGGAAGTTCATGATACACTAAATCGAGGAGGTCCCCAAGGGAATCAGGCGGCCAACAGTTTCAAGCGCTTGAACCCTCCGTTCTTTGACGGCAGTGAAGATGCGATTGCCGCGGACGCTTGGCTTCAGGATACCGAGGTGGTCCTGGAAGCAGCTAGGACACCTGAGAATGAGAAGGTGGCGGTGGTATGCCTACAGTTGTTAGACTTGGCTCGCGATTGGTGGGCAGCTCAGGCCATGGGATTAGCAGCACCAGTCACTTGGGCGACATTCAGAGAGAGGTTCTAGACGAAGTACTTCGATGCGGTGGCACAGTATGACCTGCAGACCAGATTCACCAACTTGAAGCAAGGAGGCAGGACGGTCGATGGCTATGCGACCGAGTTTTCCAGGCTGAGTAGGTTCGCCCCCACCTTGGTGGCAACCGAGTTCGATAGGGCTCAACGATTCCAGCAAGGGCTGCACTTAGAGATATTATTGGCTGTGGAGCAGTTCGAGCACCAGACGTTCGATGCAGTGTTGAAGGCAGCGAGGAGGCATGAGTATACCTCCCGGAGAATTGTGGACAGGACCGGAGGCAGGAAGCGGTCCCACAACCAGATGCACCAATCTTCAGCTCCAGCCCCGGCAGCTAGGGGTATAACCATTGGAACTCCGAGGCGGGCGGCCTCAGTGACGTCGGTTCAGCATTCGACCCCGACGTACCCGCAGAAGCAGTCTTCCGCGGTGGGATGTTCTCATTGCGGGAAGCCGGGCAATGTTGTGGCAGAGTGTCGTAGGGCACGGGGATTGTGCCTGGCTTGTAGAGGAGCAGACCACCAGATAGGGACCTGCCCGAATAGGGGAGGTCCATCATCATCCAACCTTTCTAGTTCTTCGGTGAGAGGACCAGCCCCAGCTCCAGTTCAGCAGCAGCAGCAGTGCCCGAGGCCGTTGTTGCCTCAGGCCCAGGCCTTTCATCAGCAGAACCAGCAGCAGTTTTCCCAGGCTCCAGCACAGAATCGACAGAGGGGTTTCCAGGAGAGAGGACCCGTAGCTAGAGGTCAGGCTATGATGATGACCATGGAAGAAGAAGTTGCACCAGGTGAGGTAGTGGCAGGTACTATTCTCGTCAACACCTTTCCAGCATCTGTATTATTTGATTCTGGTGCATTGCATTCATTCATGTCTGCACGATTCGCGACACGGATAGGATTGGAGCCCGAGTCATTATCAGTGAGGCTCAATATACTTACTGGTAATAGTCTTGTGGGAGTAGATCGAGTGTTTTCCTCGTGTCGGATCGTAGTTAGCGATAGGGAGTTCCCCGCTAGGCTCATAGAGTTCCCTATGGCAGACTATGATGTAGTCCTAGGCATGGATTGGTTGAGGAACCATTATGCTAGGATAGACTGCCATGTTGGCAGAGTTGTTTTTAGTATTCCCGGAGAGCCAGAGTTTTCATTTTCCAGAGGCACAGTAGAGCCATCTCCTCCATTATTGCGGATGACAGTAGCATCAGTGCAGTTGCCCCGGATAGTTGAAGAATTTCCAGATGTCTTCCCAGAGGAACTTCCAGGGATGCCACCAGAGCGGAAGATCGAGTTCACCATCGACTTGATTCCCGGGACAGCACCAGTATCAGAGCGAGTCTACAGAATGGCGCCTTCAGAGTTGGAGATTTTGTGCAAGATGATTGAAGAATTCAGGACCAAGGGATTCATTCGTGCTAGTGGATCGCCTTGGGGAGCCCCGATGCTTCTTGTGAAAAAGAAGGATGGTACGTCCAGGCTATGTGTTGATTATCGTACCTTGAACTCAGTGACAATCAAGAACAGATACCCTCTCCCGAGGATAGATGACTTGTTTGATCAACTCAAGGGGGCTTCAGTTTTCTCGAAGATAGACTTACGGTCAGGATACCACCAGATCAGAGTTAGAGAGCAGGACATCCCGAAGACGGCGTTCAGATCTAGGTACGGGCATTGGGAGTTTCTAGTTATGCCCTTTGGAGCGACCAATGCGCCGGCAGTGTTCATGGACCTCATGAACCGTATTTTCATGCCTTACTTGTATCAGTTTGTGATAGTGTTCCTTGATGACATCCTGGTCTACAGCAAGAGTGAAGCAGAGCACAGGCAGTATCTCAGAATTGTCCTCCAGATTCTCAAAGAGCACCAGTTGTACGCCAAGTTCAGTAAATGCACGTTCTGGCTCGATCGCATTTCTTACTTAGGTCACATCATTACCAGAGAAGGAGTGAAAGTGGATCCCCAGAAGATTGTGGCTATCGAGTCATGGCCAGTACCTAGCTCAGTGGCAGAAGTTCGCAGCTTTCTTGGATTGGCCGGCTACTACCGGCGGTTCGTCTCTGATTTTGCAAGGATTTCAGCGCCGATGACCCAGTTGATCCGTAAGGATGTGCCGTTCGTTTGGACCGCAGAATGCCAGAAATCATTTGAGAAGTTGAAGCGAGGTTTGATAACGGCTCCCATTCTCACCCTTTCAGATGGGACCGGAGGATTCACAGTTTATTGCGACGCTTCAGGCAGAGGATTGGAATGTGTTTTGATGCAGCATGGGAAGGTAATTGCTTATGCGTCACGTCAACTCCGTGATCATAAGAAGAATTACCCGACCCACGACTTAGAGCTAGCAGCAGTAGTGTTTGCACTTAAGTTGTGGAGGTACTACTTGTACGGAGACAGAGTGGAGATATTTACTGATCATAAGAGCCTGAAGTATGTCTTCACCCAGAAGAATCTTAATATGCGGCAGAGAAGATGGCTCGAGCTACTTGTGGACTATGATATGGACTTGCAGTATCACCCAGGAAAGGCCAACGTGGTAGCAGATGCATTGAGCAGGAGGACCGGAGTTTGTTTCCTGACGGCGCAACCAGAGCTATTGGCAGATCTTCAGAAGATGAGAATTGAAGTGATTCTTCCTTCCAATGTGGCCTTGATGGCCAGCCTACAGATTCAGTCCACCATAGTTGAGAGGATCCGGACAGCACAGTTAACAGATTCCAAGATTCAGCAGCTCAGAGCAGAGTGCGAGGCAGAGAGAAGGCCAGAGTTATGTATTTATGAGGATGGTACACTTTGACACGCCACGCATCTTTGTGTACCCAGTGGAGATATCAGACAGGAAGTCATGGCAGAGGCTCACAGTTCGCAGTATTCTATCCACCCAGGCAGCACGAAGATGTACAGAGATATTCGCCATCACTTTTGGTGGAATGGTATGAAGAGAGAGATAGCCCGGTATGTCTCTCGATGTTTGGTTTGCCAACAGGTCAAGGCTGAACATCAGAGACCAGCTGGACTTCTTCAACCTTTGCCGATCCCAGAATGGAAATGGGAGCACATTACCATAGATTTCGTGACTGGATTACCCAGATCTCCGGCAGGCAGAGATGCTATTTGGGTCATTGTGGACAGGCTTACCAAGGTGGCACACTTTCTTCCATTTAGAGTTGGACAGTCAACGACACAGCTAGCAGAGATGTATCACAGGCAGATCGTCGGACTTCACGGAGTGCCAGTCAGCATAGTATCAGACAGGGATACGAGATTTACATCGCACTTCTGGCACAGTCTTCATCAAAGTTTGGGGACTCGTCTCAAGTTCAGCTCAGCGTATCACCCGCAGACAGATGGGCAGTCAAAGCGTACTATACAAACTCTCGAAGATATGTTGCGATCGTGTACCCTTGACTTCGGTGGTTCATGGGAGGATCACCTGCACCTGGTGGAATTCTCATACAATAATAGTTTCCAGGCCAGTATCCAGATGGCACCCTTCGAGGCTCTGTATGGCAGAAAGTGCTGATCTCCGTTAGCATGGGACGATATTGGAGAGAGGCAGATGCTCGGTCCAGAACTAATTTTTCAGACGGTTGAAGTAGTCAAGAAAGTCAGAGATCACCTCCGAGTTGCTCAGGATCGCCAGCGCCATTGGGCCGATGCTCATCGGCGTCCCTTAGAATTTGCCGTCGGCGACCATGTATTCCTCAGGATCTCACCTACCCGCGGCGTCATTCGTTTTGGCGTGCGGTGAAAGCTTAGTCCTAGGTATATAGGGCCGTTTGATATTCTGGAGCGAGTAGGCGATGTGTCCTATCGTCTCGCTCTTCCGCCGTCGCTAAGTGAGGTACATGATGTATTCCATGTATCCCAATTAAGACGGTACATCCCGGACCCGAGCCATATCCTAGATCATTCAGAATTGGTTGTTGGTACCAACCTTTCGTATGAGGAGAGGTCCGTGTCTATATTGGACCGGAGAGAAAAGACGCTCAAGAACAAGACTATTAACTCAGTCCGTGTTGCTTGGGGTCATCACTCTCTAGGTGAGTCAACGTGGGAGCGTGAGGACGACATCCGATCGCGATATCCCTACCTGTTTGACTCGTGAGGTATAATGTCTTTCTTATGCCTTACGCTTTCCCTTTCCTTGCTTGCATTGTATGATTGTATGATTGAACTGCTTAGTGTAGCTTGTCTGTGCTTAGTATAGCTTGTCGTGGCAATCTCTAGCTCCTTGATTAAATTTTGAGGACGGAATTCTTTGAAGGTGGGTACAGTTGTCACCCCCATTTCCTGTATTTCGTATTTGTACTCGTAATTTGATTTTGGCACGTATTTTATTTTCTTGACTTGCAGATTTTGGTTTTCGTAAATGGGTTTGGACCATGGCTTGGTTTTATTTTGTGGAGTTGGTTTAGTTGGTTTGGTTCATATGAGTGGAACACTTTAACCTACACTCTACCATCAACACAACACACCCACCCTCATTATATCTCCACCAAACTTTCTCTCTCCTCTTTACTCTCCATTAATTTTCTTCTTCTTCCTTCTTCCACAACTCCCCAACCCATTAGGCAAGTGCACCTTGCCATCAAATAAGCACCACTTTTTATTTGTCCATTAACTAGATTAGGCCATGGAGAACAACTTTAGAACTTGACATTTTGTGATTTGGAGCTTTAATTCTTCTAGATCTAGGTTTTAACCATTTTCGAAAATCCTTGGTTTTGATCTATTAAACTTTGATTTTTGCTTGTTTTGATGCTTCCATGTAGAGGAGAATTTGATTTTACTCAAGTTAGAACTTTGAAAATCTAGATTTGGTTTTGATTTGACAAAGTTATGAAGAATTGAAGTTCTTGGTGTTCTTGGACTTGCTCTCGGCCAGGAAGAACAGCCCTCTGCCTTGCGCTTTTTAGCGCATGGCCGATTGTGCACCCCCGACCTGTGCTCCTTAGCGCATGGCCGATTACGCAATCACTTGGCCAGTGCTTTGCGCTGCGCTGGATTGCGCTGGCGCAAGCTAGCCATGCGCATGCCAGTCATGGGCAAAGTAACCCCTGCGCAATCGACCATTGCGCAATCCACCCCTGCACAATCCTCCTGTGCGCAATCCATCTGCTGTGCCATCCACTCCTGCGCAGTTGGTACCCTGCGCAGCTCACTCCTGCGCAGTTGGTACCCTGCGCAGCTCACCCTGCGCAGTTGGCCTCCTGGCGCACTTGACTCCTGCACAATCCAACCCCCTGACCCCTTGCGTAAACCATTGGCTCTTGGAGATTTGGTTTTATTGTCTTTGAGCCTGGCTCTTCTATAGTCCTATATATATTGATATTGTATTAGATATTTTATGCCCATTTTATATCCTTACGCCTTTTGTCATGAACTTGATTTTACTTAATATGTTTGGAATGTCTATTGTACATGGCATGGTATGACAAGGACCTAGCATAACACGACAGTGACCCGTAGTGGTACACTCCTGACATGACCAACCTGACTTGATAGTGGCCCGTAGTGGCGCACTCCTGACAGTATCCTGACATGATTTATCTTGATAACTTGATAGTGGCCCGTGGCGGCGCACTCCTGACTTGACTTGACTCGACTTGTAACTTGTAACTTGACTCGTATAATCAACTTGACACCGTGGGTGTTCCTGCTTGCTTGCTTGTACAATCCACTTGTCTTGTCTTGCATCATGTCTAGAACGTGACTTCCTGGGTACCACGGCCAGGGACTCGCGCTAAATTGGATTAGGCTAATTATTAGATCAAACTAGAACAAGGAGAATTCCCAGTCACAGGCAATCTCATTATCTGGGCGCTTAAATAGACTTGTAGCTTGCCGACGAGTAGAGCACATTTCCAGCACACTGTCATGTGTTGCACCTTCTAAGTCACCTAAGGGTACATTTGTCTTTCGGGCAATGCACCCACCTATAACTCTCAACCCGCGGAAGGATAACTGGATAGTCTGCAGGGCTTGGGACTGAGAGTTTCTCACTTGCATCTTGTTAGTAATTAGGCTTGTGATAACCCTAGTTAGTTAAAGTAGTAAGCCGTAGTACTTGCTTGGCCGATTGTGAATGAATGGTGTCCAGCTCTGTCTAAGTCTTGTCTAGCCCCTGCACCTGGAACTCTTGATCTTGATTGCTTTACTTATTTCTAACGATAAATGGGTAGAGACAGTGAGCTATTCAGGCGAAGGGGTATAATTCCGGTCCTTGTTTGGTTTAAGGATTGTAACCTGGCTCCCGAAATGGTTCCACGTCCCTAGTCGTTTATCGCCCTGTGTACTTTACTACTTGTACTTCTTTTATTCTTCATATTCTGATATGCTGGCTTTTGTTCTTATTTATGGCCTCCTTTGTGGCACTTGCTCTTTCTGGGGTTTGACCCAGCTGGTTTTGTGTGGCCAGATTTCGGAGCAGCTCCCGAGGATCTACCGAGCTTCCAGCCCAATGGTGACAACTAGACGGAACCCGAGCCAAGAGTGGATTTTCCTTTTTGTTTCACCCACTTATATATAAATTTATTCTTTTGAGGCGTTTAGCCGACGAGCACCTGTTAGCTCGATGCACATTTACTTACTGTCTGCCTACGGGCTGTAAACATGATTAACAAATCCTAGGGTTGATCATGTATGACTAAACTCTTGCTAGTCCCATCATTTTGTACGACTAGCTTCATGATCATCTAATATGTAATATTTGGGACGCCTTATATATATATATTTGATGCTCTAATATCTTGTAACTCTGTTAATTGTTTGAGATTGAGATAATAGGCTTGACCTTAAGAGACTGCTGGCTTGTAGTAAACCCTCATATCTAGACAGCCGTGACCGTATAGTTGAGATGTATTCTATTTCAATATACGTAGCTGGCTATGTCTGCCCCCGCTCTCCAGTATTCTGGTTCTGGGGCGTGACAGCCCTTTTCCAGCGATTCTTGGAGTCTCAGCAGCAGATGCAGCAGAGCCAGTCTGCTGATATCCGACAGAGCATACAAGATACTCACCAGTTGGTCAGGACGACAGTAGAGCTAGTGGCTGCTCAGCCATAGGGAGGTCAGATGCAGCCGTATCAGTCGAGGACTCCAGACATCCAATCCTTTAAGAATATGGGACCCCAAGACTTCAAGGGTACATAGGGCATCATATACGCTGACGATTGGATAGAGCACATTGAGAAGATATTCCGATTGTGACAAATACCAGCAAGATTACAGATCGAGACAGCCGCCAGTCAGATGCAGGACTTGGCCCGTACCTGGTACCAGACGAACCTGAGGTTGGTACAGCCGATCAAACTTGGGCAGCGTTCAAAAAACTATTCAAGGAGAAATTCTTTTCCGATACAGCACTCCGTGCTTTGGAGGTGCAGTTCGAGAGTTTTGTTCAGGGGAACCAGACCGTTGATGAGTACGCAGGAGAGTTCTGCCGTTTGAGCAGATTCGTCGAGGATCTTACCGAGGCCGGAAAGGCGAGAAGGTTCCGCAGGGGTTTGATCAGGGAGATCAGGTCATATACCAAGAGCGACCGTGACGCCACTTTTGAGCAGATTCTGGTAGGAGCCATGACAGCGGAGGACGATCTTGGACTGAAGGAGAAGAGGATGAGAGATACTCAGGGAGCTAGTGGCAGAGCAGGCTCGGCTAAGAGGCCCCACCTACAGATTCAGCAACAGTATCAGCAGCAGATGCCCCGTTTACAGATTCAGCAGCAGTATCCACAGCAGATACTACCTCTACAGTTTCAGCAGCAGTATCAGCAGTCGAGGGTCTACTTTCAGCAGCGACAGTTTCAGGACCGTGTACCCTTCCAGCAGGCACAGCAGCCACAGAGGCAGCAGCAGGCCCCGGTACAGCAGCTTGTCATTATTTTCCTTTTTGCGAGAGACCAGGACACGATTGGGGTGAATGCCGGAAGAGGCTGGGCAGATGTTTGCTTTACGGAGGATCCGATCATCGGCTGAGAGAGTGTCCCGAGTCATCGGGACAGACAGTTCAGTGAGCAGGAGCTAGGGCTCCAGTAGGCCAGCAGAGGGGATCACCCTCCCCGACTCAGTGGCAGAGATACATGTAGCATCAGCGGCAGGCCAGGGGAGGCCAGCAGGAGCGAGCTTTCGCCAGGACAGTCGAGGATGCTCAAGCCGTTGGAGATCTAGTTGCAGGTTCCGTTCTTTTGATTCAAATTCTACAATTGCCTCTTATAACTGTCTTGGATTTTGATTCCCTCTGTTCCTTATTAGTTGATCAATTTTGTCCTGTTGTTCTTGTGTTATGTTTGATTTCTTCTGAGATGAATCATGTGGGCTAGGTCACCTTAGTTATGGGATCTAGAATTTTCGATAGTCGTGTATAGCTGGCATAGTGAGGACATATAGTCAGATTTAGGACATATTTTTCGGGTGTGGGAATTTAAGGTTTTCGCTGCCAAGCATGCGGCAATGCAAAAATTTTAAATACCATGATTCTAGAGATATGTGCCTTAGTCGAGGACTCTGTGATTATCGTAGCCCTGCTCACTAACATGACGAAGATTCTGAGTATCATGATTTTGGACAGACGCATATGATTATCTGACGGTATATTTGAGACTTTGATTGTGGGGTGTTTGACCTAGAAGGACTACTACCATTTTAATTTCGAGGACGAAATTTTTCTAAGGTGGGTAGACTTGTAACACCCAGTTTTCTAAAATAAAGGTAATTTTGAAATTTTGTGTTTTTAATTATTAATTATGATATTTAAATGATAATATGATTTTTAGTGAATTTTAATAATCTTTAAAACTATTTAAAATCATGACTTATGATTTTGGTGTTTTGCTAGTGAAACCGTAGAGACTATTTACCCTAGAGTCTAGCCATATGATTAGGGTACTTCATTATTTTTAGCTTAAGGGTATTTTGGTCATTTTGAATTAATTGAATTTAATATATATTTATTTGGAATTTAATATAATTAATGGGATGGTGTGATTTTAATATCATTTAATTGATTGCCTTGTGTTGTGTTTAGACTAACCTAGATATTGACTCTAGTTAAGGTAACTTGATTAGCATGGTGAGACACTAATCTAACTTAAGTCGACTTGGTTTTGACTTGAGTGATTTAGCTCTTGAGAAATTAGGAAGGATTTTAATGTTGGACTTAAGGCTAAGGTAGAGAGCCCATTTCTCATGTGACTTGGCCCATGGCCCATGGCCCATAGCCCATGGCTTGTAACCCTAACCCTAATTTTCACTCATTAGGACCAGCCATAGGGCTTCCCCTCCCTATAAATAATCTCCTCCTTGAATGTTCTTGCCTCTTTTATATTATTCTCCATTTGGCAAAAACCAAGGTTTGTTCCCTTCTTCAAAATTTCCATTTTATACATTTAACCTCCTTTTTCATCCTAGTCTTTTGCATTGGGTTCTAATTGGTGTTTATGGGCTGTTGGTGGAGAGCCATTTCAGTTTGGGACCAATTTGGAGCACTTGGCCATCAAGAAGAACCACCCCCCCTTTTGAAGCTTTTTCATGCAAATTGCACATATAGGTAAATCCCTATTCCCACCACCAAATTTTGTTTTCTTTGCATGGATAGGAAACCCTAGGTGTCCCCCAGTCGTAGGTATTAGATTTGTGTTGTTTCGTGTCCGTTTGGTGTCCGTATCGGACACGTATCATGATGTGTGTGTAGGTGTTTGTTAAAATGTCACAAAGAGTTTTATTTTCGATTTTTGAAAAACTAATTACATAGATACCTAGGTCAATATGTATACTTGAAAGTTTGTGAAGACTGAGTTGCTGTTTGTGTCGGGTTTGCGTCCTAATTTGCTCGGGACACACAGCACGAGTGGCTCGGCGGGTGTCCTGTTACCCGTGTTCGATTCCTTCCTAGACACAGCACG
>JANAVB010011395.1:10855668-10890668 GCA_029216955.1 Iris pallida | reverse complement strand
TTTCAGGACCCTCAAGAACTCGGGTACCAAAGGTCACATCTACTCTTGATGTAGATGGACCTTCCCTCTTCAACTAAAAGTAAGTGGATTATCGATAGTGGATGCTCGCGACATATGACGGGAGACGCAAATCTTTTTGCATCACTATCGATGAAGAGAGAAGGATACGTATCCTTCGGTAACAATCTCAAAGGGCATATTATAGGTAATGGTATCATTGGACATCCTCCTTCTCCTGTAATAAAGGATGTCTGCCTAGTGACCGAGTTAAAGCATAACCTGCTCAGCATTAGTCATCTTGCTGATCATGGATATGATATTAACTTTGGACAAAACAGTTGCTACATCTATGATAGGTCAACAGGAGACATTGTTTTTGAAGGGAAAAGAGAGGACAACATCTATATTTTCTATCTTTCTGTAAATACTAACAATGCAGGTAGATGTCTATATGCCCACAAAGACGAACGACTACTTTGGCACCAGCGTCTTGGTCACGCCAACATGGATGCTATATCCAGGCTTTCTACCAAGAAGCTAGTGAGAGGATTGCCTGACATCACATTCAAAAAGGACACGGTATGTGCCGAATGTGAACTGAACAAGGCAACTAAATCCTCGTTTTATTCCATCAACTCTGTAAGTACTACTAGACCCTTGCAATTACTTCATATGGATTTATTTGGTCCTAGTAAAATAGCTAGCCTTGGTGGCAAACTTTATGCATTTGTTATTGTTGATGATTTTTTAAGATTTACTTGGGTTTTCTTTCTCGCTAATAAGAGCGATGCTATTTCTGTTTTCAAAGTTTTTGTGAAGAAAGTTCAAAACGAAAAAGGCTACATGATTACTCGAATCCGAAGTGATCATGGAGGCGAATTCGTAAATTATAATTTTAAAATTTTTTGTAATGCAAATGGTTTTGATCATGAATTTTCTTGTCCTAGAACTCCTCAACAAAATGGTGTTGTGGAGCGGAAGAATAGAACTCTCGGCGATATGGCCAGAGTCATGTTGAATAAATTTTCACTTCCGAAATACTTTTGGGCAGAAGCTGTCAGTACAGCATGCCACATTTTGAATAGGGTGCTAATTCGTCCCATTACGAAGAAAACACCCTATGAGCTTTGGTTTGGGAGAACCCCCAATGTTTTTTATTTTAAAGTTTTTGGTTGTAGATGTTTTATCCTTAACACCAAAGACAACTTAGGCAAATTTGATGCCAAAGCTGACGATGGTATCTTTCTTGGTTATGCCGCCAAGAGTAAGGGATATAGAGTTTTTAATAAACGCTCACTTATTGTGGAAGAGTCAACAAATGTGACTTTTGATGAAGACAACAGTGCAGTAAGTACTCTTGATGATGACGTTGAGCCATCAACTTCTACTCCAATGAATACTTCAACCGAAACTAATTCTCTGGAGGATTTGCCTAAGAAATTCTCTTTCAAACTTTCTCATCCAGAAAATTTAGTTATAGGAGAAGTTTCACGTAGAGTAACTACTAGATCATCACTAAGAGACTCCGTTGCTAGCACTGCCTTCATTTCACAAGTAGAGCCTAAAAACATTTCTGAAGCTTTTAATGATGAATTTTGGATTTCTGCTATGCAAGAAAAACTCAACCAATTCGAGAGAAGCCAAGTATGGGAACTCGTTCCTAGACCGGTTAATCACTCGATAATTGGTACTAAATGGATTTTTAGAAACAAAGTAAATGAAGATGGTTCAGTCACACGTAACAAAGCTCGTCTAGTAGCTCAAGGATACAACCAAGAGGAAGGTATCGACTACGATGAGACGTATGCTCCTGTTGCTAGACTAGAATCCATTCGGATGCTTTGTGCTTTTGCTAATTTTCAAAACTTTAAATTATTTCAAATGGATGTGAAAAGTGCTGTCTTGAATGGTTTTATTAAGGAGGAAGTTTATGTGAAACAACCTCCTTGCTTTGAAAATCACAAATTTCCCGACCACATGTTCAAGCTAAAGAAAGCGCTTTATGGCCTCAAACAAGCCCCCAGAGCTTGGTATGAAAGGCTAAGTAGCTTCTTACTTGAGAAAGGTTTTTCAAAAGGGAAAATTGACACTACAATGTTTATAAAATCTTTTAAAGACACTATTCTGTTGATTCAAATTTATGTTGATGATATCATTTTTGGTTCTACTGATGAAACCCTCTGTCAAGAATTTGCCAAGTGTATGCAGACAGAATTTGAGATGAGCATGATGGGAGAGCTCAACTACTTTCTTGGTCTGCAAGTGAAACAAATGGCTAATGGAACTTTTATCTGCCAATCGAAGTATACCAAGGACATGCTGAAGAAGTTCGATCTTGACAACGTCAAACCAATCAACACGCCAATGGCTACTTCAACCAAACTCGAACCAGATGAGAGCGGCAAACTCGTTGATCAATATATGTATCGAGGTATGATAGGCAGCTTACTCTATTTAACTGCTAGTCGTCCCGATATCATGTTCAGTGTTTGCCTATGTGCTAGATATCAAGCTAATCCTAAGGAATCACACATGACCGCAGTTAAGCGTATCTTTCGATACCTTAAGGGTACGGTTACAGTGGGCCTATGGTATCCCAAGTCAACATCATTTGATCTTATTGGTTATTCCGATGCTGACTTCGCTGGATGCAAGGTCGACCGTAAAAGTACGAGTGGCACGTGTCATTTATTAGAAAAAGCTTTAGTCTCCTGGTTTAGCAAGAAGCAGAACTCTGTCGCACTATCCACAACAGAAGCTGAATACATAGCAGCTGGGCGTTGTTGTACACAAATTCTGTGGATGAAGCAAACCCTTGAAGACTATAAGTTATCTTTTATGCATATTCCTATATTCTGTGACAATACTAGTGCCATTAATTTGACTAAGAACCCTGTCTGTCACTCACGCACTAAACACATTGAGATCAGACACCACTTTTTGCGTGATCATCAGCAAAATGGCACGATTAACTTAGAGTTTATTGACACTGATCATCAGCTAGCAGATTTCTTTACTAAGCCATTATCCGAAGAGCGCTTCAATTTCCTTTGTCGCGAACTCGGAATTTTGGATGAAGCAGTTATAAGTTGAGACTCACCTGCGTAAATATCGAGTATATTTTGATTCTTTTACGACAAATTTGGTATGGGTACAAGCCAAAAGGGTCCTTCTGACAATAAGGCGTAAAAGCCTAAGCGACACGGTGCACTAGTCCTCAGGACTACCGCTAGCTGGGATCCGGCCCCTGCAGCTAACCCATGGCAAATTTGAAATATTGAATTACAATATATTTCCTTGTTTATTATATGGTTTGTTTCGACTTAATACTGTCTAATTATTACATTCTAAAGTTCATTCTGACTTTTGAGTACCTCTCTATGTACTTTATTGATTTCATCAAACTTTTATCCTCAACCATCACTTTTCTTCAACACTTAACCAATTTTTCTATCTTTTTAGCCTGTTTTTTGTTCTGGACCACTAATCCAGAACTCGGGCCGAACTCTGTCCCCAACAGAGTTCGAGCCGAGTTCGGTCCAATTGTTCCAGAGTCGGGATCAGCCTCTGCCGTTGGATCATTTTAGATCTAATGGTCAATATTCTATCCGACCAAAGACACACCCCTATTTTATTTCGGGATTCCTTCTCTTTCCTCCTATATTTCCTTCTTCTCCACCTCTTCAACCTTCTTTCTTCCAAACCCTAACCTTAGTTCTTGATCTAGAAAGCTCCATTTCTTCTCAAAATCAAGGGAAAGGGGTTTTTCAACATTCTCTTCCACTGTTTGGTATTATTTTCAGGTATAACTCTCTCTTTCTATCATTTTCAAGTTCTCCTATTTCTTTGCAAATGGCATCTCTCTTGTCCAAACGAAGGAGAAGGACTCGACATGAGGGAGCTTCCTCTTCGGTTCCTCCTCCTCCGATTGAACAAGTTGTTGAACAACACCCCATTCATCCGTTGTTCAATCCGCCGCGTCCCGATGACCCTAATACATACGACGACCGTCTATTTGTGTCGCTAGACGCCTCTAATGAATGGTTTAGCAATTTTAGGACTCGTCCGGTGTTTGGGGGCCATCCCATCAACTTTACAATATTTTCTCAATATGAATCTTTATTTCGTGATCTTTGTTTGGATGAACTAGTTGCTTCCAACTTTGTCATTTACCGTAGCGCAATCCAAATGTTCTACTGTAATCTGACTCACGATGCAACCCACATCTATTCTCGGGTTGCTGGCATTAACATTGCCTTCAATGATTCTGAGTTGGAAGACTTTCTTGCTCTCCTTGATCTTGATGTGTGGGACAAGCTTGTGGAAGCACGTCAACTTCAATTTGTTGGCGATACTTCCCTTGAAGGATTCAAGGAGAATTTATGTGCTCCTAACGTAAGTCCTCGCAAGCTAAAGGCCAAGCATCTCACCCCCTACTTTTATGAACTTCATCGCATCGTGTTCAATACTATCTTACCAAAAGCTGGTTCAACTGATGAAGTTACCTACTTTGAGATCTATGCTTTATATCACCTTCATTTTCGTATCCCCTTCAATCTTCCTAGGACAATGATGGACTGGATGATAAATTGTAGGAAGAAACCAAGAGCTTTGGTTTATCCTTTATACCTTCCTATGGTTTTTCGTGCATTTATCATTCCTATTTATGACTGTTCGTTCCTGCCTGCTCCTACTTTCCTGTCCAAGGCACGACGTACTCAAGCAGTCGTCGCCTCTCCTCAGGCTTCTGAGCATTCTGATGATGAGGAGCCAGACGCCCCTCCACTCGGTCAGGATGTACCTCCTCCACCTGCCACTCTTGACTCCATCCAGACCATGCTCCGGGATCGTTTTGACTTAGAGGACGATCGGTGGGCTCAGATGGACTACCGCACTACCCTGCAAATGAGTGCACTCAGCAACTCGCTGCATGATATTCGGTACTCCATGTCCCATCATCCTACTATGCCTATTCCCATGCAGCGGGATCCCGATCGTGAGGGCTATCGCATTGATGATCAGTGGGTCATGCGTTACCTGGATCCGGGTGCTGCTTTTGTGGATCCCAGACGTTCTGACACTCCTGGACCATCTCGTGCTCCATGATGGAGATTGGCTACTATCTGCTGCTGCTACTACTGATGATGATCTTAGTTATTGCATTTTCATTTCTAGTTAGTTAGTTTCAGTTTTATGTACTTGGATGCTTTTAAACTCTGGTTGTGTGTTTGACATTTGGTTATGACACTTTATGCTAGTACTTCTTTTGATTATTTCTATACTGTTTCTTCTCTGCTTGGTGTGGTTGTATTACTATTAATTGTCTACTACAGTTTTCTTTTATTATTCATTCATCTGCAGTCTATATTGCTAACTGCCAAAAGGGGGAGAACTATGTATATTCTGCCTGGATATATATGGCTGGATATACTTGTTTGGTATCATATCCTATCTTTTCGTATTTCTGTGCTTGTTTGTGCTTTTTGGGAGATATTATACAGGTTTTCATGCACTATTTATGGGGGAGCTATTGCTTCTAGCTTAGCACCATTCACTGATTACGGGGGAGCTATTACATTCTAGCTCGACATCAAGTATGGGGGAGCTATGTTGCTATAATCAACTGTGTCCAGGTATGAATATTGAATATACATATATTATTTTGTCAATTATCAATATGGGGGAGATTGTTGACACAAAGTCACAGTCAACCAAATATTGACTACATTGACTAAATAATATATGTATTAATTCAATACGACACACGCCGTCTGCATAACAGTTCAAGACAGACGACAGCTCAGTCTCCGGCTCTCAGTGTGTTTTCGAGTCTGTATTTTATATTTTCATTGAGTCTAGACTTGTGTACTCTGAGTCTTGCTGAGCTCTTGACACTTAGTCTACAGCCTACCCAAAATCCTAAGCTCCACTGAACCAAACACTGCCCAAAAATCCCCTTAGAACCACTCTGTGCTCTGGAGACAGAGTTCGGGCCGAACTCTGCCTCCACACAGAGTTCGGGCCGAACTCTGTCCCCTAGAAATCAGGAACCCTAATTTTAGGGTTAGCTGGTTGCTAGTTGTCCAACGGCCAAATTTTTGAATTTTCCTACCCAAATTTTGGCCGAATTCTGCCTATAAAAACACTATAAATAGGGCATGAATTCTCTCATTCCAATCCATCCAATCTTCTTTTCTTTTCTCTCTTATAAGCTCAAGTAAGCCATACCCTTCCCATCTACTAGCCACAAGCCTCCTAAGTGTCGAGTGCTCAGCATCTCTCAGTTAGGATTCTTGTGCAAGAGTCGAAGAAGTCGCTTGGACAATTCCAAGCAAATCGCCACTGCGATCATCTGTTAGAAGTTAACGTGCTCTTCTGAAGAAAAGGCACGGGTTGTAAACTACTATTTCACAAATAGTGGATTTAATCCTGAGCTAGAGTTCTCAGGCCTGGACTAGTCCTCCACGAGGAAAACCAGGTTAAAATCGCTGTGTTTGCGTATGCTCTTCTGCTCTTCATTTATTTTCCGCACTTTACTCTGATTATTTATTGTTGGTGAAAGAGTTATTTTTAATTGGCTATTTTTCTATATAAACTCTATTCACCCCCCTCTAGAGTTACCATACTATTCTTCATATATATATATATATATATATATATATATATATATATATATAGGTGGCATATTATATATAGGCCTAGTATTGTATGCTAGTATATGCCTGTATGTTCACACTAGCTCATTGATATGTGCCTATGAATGCCTATTGTATATATAGTTGATTGCCTAAATGTATATCTATTGTATGCAATATACGAGTTGTATATATAATATAAATTATCTGATTGATGGCTTGTATAGTCTTGTGATTGGTGTGTGATTGCTAGACTAGGCTTGGTTAGGCCTAGTGAGACTTATCAGACTTGTTTGGGTTAAGTTTGACCTAGTTGACCTTGCCTTGACTAGTATAGTTGACTGGAGTTGACCAAGGGTTGACTTTAGTCTAGTTTGACCTAGACAGCATGCAGATGCATTGTAGATTTCAATTATCATTGTCACTCCCTAATCCTGGAATACATATTTTAATACGTAAACCGATAAATATATTTACCTTGAATTTATACGATATTTATTATGCAGTATTTCTTCATGCATTTTCCAAAAATATTCGACAAAATATTATTTTCTAATTTATTTTTCTGCATTTGGGCCTACAGTTTTGGCTCATTTGGGTAACCTATTCTTGGTTCACCAATGGTTCATCATGAACCCTTTGGTTCATCATGAACCCATGGGTCCAAGATCTTTATATATAACTCATCTCATTTACTTCCTCTCATTTATTTCCCCCACCAACCAAGGCAAGTACCAACTTGCTCAAGAGATGGATCCATAATTTTGTCAATGATTTCTTACAAAACTATTTGCCAAAACATGTTCTTCTCCTCAATCTATACTAGTTTAGAACTTGGAAATTTCTATTTTGAAGCTTTAATTTTTGTAGATCTAAGTTTTAATCATTTTCGGATTTCCTTGGTCTTGATCTATTTTCGTTGGGGTTTTGTGGGTTTTGATGCTTCCATGTGGAAGAGAATTCCATTTCACCCAAGATGGACCTTTGGAAATCCGGATTAGGAGTTCGGATGACCAAGTTGTGATGTTTTGAAGCTTTGGGTTCAACCATGGTGTTCTTGCTGTTTGGAGAAGACAGAGAGCAGTGTGCCGAGCTGCTTAGCTTACGCACACTGACCTGTGCGCGCTCTTTAGCGCTGCGTACGCAGCCTTGAGTACGCTTCCTGTTGGAAGCGTGTCTTCCCTTGAACCTGCGTGACTTTTCACGTACGCTGCCTTGAGTAAGCCTGCGTGACTTTTCACGTACGCTGCCTTGAGTAAGCCTGCGTGACTTTTCACGTACGCTGCCTTGAGTGAGCCTGCATGACTTATCACGTACGCTGCCTTGAGTGAGCCTGCGTGACTTTTCACGCACGCTGCCTTGAGTAAGCCTGCGTGACTTTTCACGTACGCTGCCTTGAGTAAGCCTGCGTGACTTTTCACGTACGCTGCCTTGAATGAGCCTGCGTGACTTTTCACGTACGCTGCCTTGAGTGAACCTGCGTGACTTTTCACGTACGCAGCTCCCCGTGAGCGTGCGTGCTTTTGTGCGTATGCTTTTAATATTTTATCAGATATTATATGTCCATTTTATATCCTTACGTCTTTTGTCCCGAGCATGAAATGAGCACTAATGTGACCCCGGAGAATAAAGTGCTCCTACCCGATACATGTACCTGAATGTCCCAGTTCTTGTTCATGCTCGACAAATGACTCGTAACTCCACGTGGCGTATTTGCAATGATGCATTACACTAAGGAGGGTAGAACATGTTGACATACTGATTGACATGGATTCTCTTTGGGGTACTCGTACTAAAGTACGACTTTAGGAGGATAATCATGCAGGCCACAGCATGTGAGTCCAAGATTTCACCTAGGGTTAAATTAGGCAACTAAACATACTAGATGCATGGGGAGGGCAAAATCACGAGATCGTGTTACACCAGCCGCCTTGAGATATTGCCACGACGCGCCGGCTGGTCTCTACGGATATTGTGTCATCTGTAACGAGTGGATGACTGTATCCGATTAATTCCTGCTATATATTATATGTCTTGGCAAGGTGGCCTTACGAGGGACCTGTGCTCAATGACACCTGTATACGCGAACCCCTGGGTTGGCTAGCCTTGCTGGAAAGATACGATCTGAGGATTTTGAAATAACATGATGCGAGGATAACCTCGTTCCACTAGAAATTCGTAGACTTGATTGGCCGCGAAAACGACTTGCGTGTATCTTATTACCTTCCGTGAATAATTGAGGGAAGCGAACTGTCATGGTACGTGATCCAACCCATGTTCTTGTTTGATTGTTGGGTTGGTTATCGTACTATGACAGGCTGTGGACCGAAGTTATGAACGGAAGACTTATTCTGGTTGTGAAGTGCTATTTCTGTGAATGACTAAGGAACATGGTCTATCATGGTACATGATCCAACCCATGTTCTTGTTTGATTGTTGGGTTGGTTATTGTGCTGCGATAGGCTATCGACCGAAGTCACGATCAGGAGATTTTATTGTTTATACCTTTTTAACTTATGTGAAAGTTATAGAGTACGACACGTCCCGACTCCATGCGGCACCTTTTGTCCTTGTTTGGTTGTAAGGGTGCCATATGGGTTCGAGGATGTTGCGCTACCCTATAATAGTTGCATAAGTATTACTATTATCAATCATTCTATTATCTGGGTTTTTAATCTTAACTCTTGTGCCCCTTTGGCGGTACTTGCTATTCGGGGCTGACCCCGCTGGTTTTGTTTGGCCAGATCTCGTAGCAGAGCCAGAGGACACGATCTTCCTCCCTGACATCCATGGTGCATACTAGGAGCATGGCAGTTCGGGGACTCGAGTGGGTTTCTTCTCTACCACTCCTGCTTATATTTTGTGCGTCATTTAGCCACCGGCACCTGTTAGCCGAATTACATGATATTTTGTGTCAGTACGGAATTGTAAATAAACAGACTGCAGCTGTGTATAATTTTGTACTCCTGACTCTCTGAGATAGCAAAATTATAAAGCTAGTCTCTCATGATAATTTTGATGAAGCGTCAGGGACGCCTTACTGCTTTATCTTTAATGTTCATTTAATTGCTGATGTGACTTGATTGATTGAGACATAGAACTCTGTGGGACCATAGGAGACTTGATTGTAGCATGTACCCCCTAGTCTCTCGACAGCCACGATCGCCGTATGACGTTACGTACCTCATATGGAGTAGCTGGCCTAGTCCATCTCCGTATTTCGGTACTGGGGCGTGATAAGGTTTTAGTGGTGGCCCATGCAGGTCTGTTTTTTTCAGACTTGTTGGGTATTGCGAATTATTAGGAATCTCAATCAAAACTTGTTTCCCTTGAAATTCTGTTCCGAATTCTCTGTCCTTGCCTTGATCTCTAACCTGACTTGCATCCTCGAAATCTTCCTCGTTCGGACTTGATAATCTTATATCTTTCTCTATAGGGGTGCTTCATTTTCAGTAGCGGGTGAGGCCCAAGAGGAAGAGCAGCGAGAGCATGGCTCGACTGGGCACCAGCAGGGGAGAGAACCTTCCCCAGGGCGGACACGAGCAGAAATGGAACTAGAGGCAGTACAGCCGCAGGTTATTGAAACCCCTGCAGCACCAGCAGCGACGGTAGTTCGAGATGCCGTAGCACTCCTGGAGATTATTCGGGGGATTCTTGTCACTCACCAACAGCAACAGACTCAGCAGCAGGAGCAGAACGTGTTGCTGAACCAAGGGATTCAGTTAGCTCTTGAGAGGAGTGCCGGGGTTAATTCGGGAGCATCAGGAAGGTTCCGTCGCTTGAACCCGAGGTATTTTGATGGCACGGAGGATGCCATCACTGCGGATGCATGGATTCAAGACATTGAAGCCATTCTTGTGGCAGCCAAGGTTCCAGATAATGAGAAGGATGATCAGGTCAAATTAGTACTTCAGGATCTTGCCCGCGACTGGTGGATATAAGAAGAAGTTGGTATAAGACGCCCTGTTCGTTAGACCACCTTCAGTAAAAGATTCAAGGCCAAGTATTTTGGCATAGCAGCTCGATATGAGCTCCAGCAGAAGTTTATCAGTCTCAAGCAAGCATGCAAGACCGTAGATGGGTATGCAGCAGAGTTCTGCAGATTGTGCTGTTTCGCACCAGCAATGGTGGCAACGGAGCCAGAGAAAGCTATGAGGTTCCAGCAGGGACTTCATTTGGAACTATTACAGCTTGTGGAAGGACACGACTACCAGACGTTTGACGCTGTTTTGACGGCCGCTCGGAGGCACGAGCTTACCCAGTAGAGGTTGGCATCGAGGACAGGAGGTCATAAGAGATCTCATTCCCAGGTTGGAGGAGGAGCAATGCAGCGAACGTCGGCACCAGCACCCGGTGTACGTATTCATGATGCAGGAGCACCATGGAGGACGGCCGTGTCAACTAATACAGCGCCAGTTCGGCATCAGCAGCCGAGGAACCAACAACAGCGTCAGGGAGCCCCCCAGGGCTATACCTTCTGTGGAAAGGCAGGGCACACGAGGGAGGTGTGCCGGTCAGTAAATGGCTTATGCTTGAGGTGTGGTAGTTCAGACCACCGTATCTCCACTTGTCCTGTGATGCAGAGGCCAGGAGGGCCAGCTCAGCAGTTTCCAGCATTACCAGCTCCGGTGGCAACTCCGAGTGGAGGGCCAGTATTAGCAGTAAGGCCCCTAGCCCAGCGTCTACCAACGCAGGCTCAGATGTTCCGCCAGGCACAGGAAGCCGAAGGCCCTCAGAGGCAGCAACAACATGGTCGAGGAAGGCCGCAACAAGGAGCTCAGCGGGGCCAGGGACAGGCTCTCACATTATCCTTGGGAGCGGCTCTAGCGTCTAGTGACGTGGTGGCAGGTAAAATTCTCGTCACCTCATTTCCTGCTGTAGCATTATTTGATTCAGGCGCTACTCACTCATTCATCTCTGCACAATATGCTACACGGATTAGATTAGAGTTTGAGGCATTGCCGGAGAGGATGGATATACTCACCGGCAATGGGCTTATAGAAGTTAGTAGAGTGCGCTTTTCATGTCCGGTGGAGGTGTGTGGGCATTTACTGCCCGCATCATTGATTGAATTCCCTATGGGGAATTTTGATGTCGTTCTTGGCATGGACTGGTTGAGAGATAGTCATGCGACAATTGATTATAGAGGAGGTAGGGTCATATTCAGCGTTCCTGGGATGGAGCAGTTCATCTTTACTCGAACCTTGAAGAATCAGGCCGGAGGCGTCATCTCAGCAGCAGTGTCAGAGCCAGGACAGATTCCGAGAGTGGTCGAAGATTTTTTCGACGTCTTCCCTGATGAGCTCCCAGGGATACCCCCAGTCAGAGAGGTAGAATTTAGCATTGAGTTGAACCCCGGAACGAGGCCTATTGTAGACAGAGTTTACAGAATGTCGCCGTCAGAACAGGATAAGTTGTATCAACATGAAGAAGAGTTGAAGTCTAAGGGATTCATCCGAGACAGTAAATCGCCCTGGGCCGTGCCAGTAATTCTAGTTCCCAAGAAGGATGGGTCGACGAGGATGTGCATCGACTACCGCAAGCTGAATACAGTAACAGTGAAGAATAAGTACCCACTACCAAAGATTGATGACCTGTTTGACCAGTTGAGCAAGGCCAGTGTCTTTTCCAAGATCGATCTTCGGTCAGGATACTATCAAGTAAGAGTCCGGGAGCAAGACATACCGAAGACAACATTCAGATCTAGATATGGGCATTATGAGTTTTTAGTAATGCCCTTTGGACTAACCAACGCCCCCGCAGTATTCATGGATTTAATGAACCGCATCTTTCTGTCGTATTTAGATAAATTTGTGGTGGTGTTCATAGATGACATTCTTGTCTATTCCAGCAGTGAAGAGGAGCATGAGAAACATCTTAGGACTGTCTTACAGACATTAAGGGAGCATCAACTTTATGCGAAGCTCGACAAGTGTGAATTCTGGTTAGATCATATTTCGTTCCTGGGGCATGTAATTTTTGGGGCAGGAGTGTCAGTGGGTCCGAAGAAGATTGAGGCCGTAGAGCATTGGCCAGTCCCAAGAACGGTTGCAGAAGTGCGAAGTTTCTTAGGATTAGCTGGTTACTACAGAAGGTTCGTGGTGGACTTTGCCAAGATCTCTGCGCCCTTAACGCGTTTGACGCACAAGGACGTAGAGTTTGTTTGGTCAGCTAGCTGTCAGGCATCATTTAAAGAATTGAAGAAGAGATTGATCTCAGCCCCGATCTTGAGGCTTCCAATAGGAGCGGGAGACTTTACAGTATATTGTGACGCATCTGGAAAGGGTCTTGGATGTGTATTGATGCAGCACGGAAAGGTGATAGCATATGCGTCTCGACAGCTTCGAGACCATGAGAAGAATTACCCGACTCACGATTTGGAGTTAGCAGCTGTGGTGTTTTCACTCAAGTTATGGAGGCATTATTTATACGGGGATCGGGTAGAGATCTATACTGATCATAAGAGTTTGAAATACGTATTCATGCAGCGAGATTTGAACATGAGGCAAAGAAGATGGTTAGAACTACTGAAGGATTTTGACTTAGATCTTTAGTATCATCCAGGCAAGGCGAATATAGTCGCAGATGCACTGAGTAGGAGAGACAGTGCCTTTATCTTGACCTCGCAGAAGCATATTTTAGAAGACCTTCAGAGTATAGGAATCGAAGTAGTTTTGCCAAGGGATATAGGAAGAATGACCAGTATGCAGATTCAGTCAACCTTAGTAGAGAGGATAAGGGCAGCACAAGCAGGAGATCCACATATTCAGAAGTTGCGGTTGGAGTGTGAATCAGGCCGTAGGAAGGAGTTAGTGATTCATGAAGATGGTACGCTCAGGTTTGGAAACAGACTCTGTGTACCGAGTGGAGACCTTCGACAAGAAGTTATGTCCGAAGCTCATAGTTCTATTTACTCCATTCATCCAGGAGGAATGAAGATGTATCGAGATATCAGGCAGTTTTTTTGGTGGAATGGCATGAAAAGAGAGATAGCGAGATTTGTATCCAAGTGTCTGGTATGTCAGCAGGTAAAAGTCGAGCAGCAGAGACTAGCAGGATTGCTACAGCCGCTTCCTATCCCAGAATGGAAATGGGAGCACATCACGATAGATTTTGTGACCGGTTTACCTAGATCCCCGGCTGGCAAGAATGCAGTCTGGGTAATAGTAGATCGACTCACGAAGGTCGCTCATTTCCTTCCCTTTCGAGTTGGACAGACTACTGAACAGCTAGCAGAAATATACATGAAGCAGATAGTAAGGCAGTACGGTATTCCAGTTAGTATAGTATCAGATCGGGATACGCGGTTTACTCCCCATTTTTGGCGAAGCTTCAACCAAAGTTTGGAAACCAAGTTAAGATTCAGTACTGCTTATCATCCACAAACTGACGGGCAATCAGAAAGAACCATTCAGACATTAGAAGATATGCTACGGGCGTGCACCTTGGATTTTGGCGGATCTTGGGAGGATCACCTTTATCTAGTGGAGTTCTCCTATAACAACAGCTATCAGACTAGCATTTAGATGGCCCCGTTCGATGCATTGTACGGATGGAAGTGCAGGTCCCCTTTAGCATGGGACGATGTCGGAGAACGGAAGTTGTTGGGACCAGAGATGATCACGCAGACGGTGGAGATAGTTAAGTTGGTCAGAGAGCGCCTTCGAGTTGCACAGGACCGACATCGTCATTGGGCAGATCAGCATCGTAGGCCTCTAGAGTTTAGAGTTGGTGACCAAGTGTTTCTGCGGATTTCGCCTACTCGGGGTATCATCAGATTTGGAACCCGGAGAAAGCTTAGTCCAAGATACGTTGGTCCTTTTAAGATTCTCGCTCGGGTAGGTAATATGGCTTATCGACTTGCCCTTCCGCCTTCGTTGACTGGCATACATGATGTGTTTCATGTGTCCCAATTATGTGAGTATGTCCCAGATCCGAGTCATGTCCTCGATCATTCTGAGTTAGTCGTTGGTACCGACCTAACTTACGAGGAACAACCCGTATCTATTTTGGACCGGCGAGAGAAGGTACTCAAGAATTGGACGATAAGCCTTGTCCGTGTTTCTTGGAACCATCACTCTTCGGAAGAGTCAACCTGGGAGCACGAGGACGAGATCAGATCTCGATATCCGTATTTGTTTGACTAATAAGATATATTTTTGTACCTTATTGACACGATTCCATGCTTATCTGCACCTGCTTGTTTTGCACTTTGTGATGTATGATAATAACTGCTATGATAGTTAACTTGTATATGATTGTGCCTTGCTTGCCCTGATTTCACTATCCTGTCTTGGCTGGAATTCCGAAGACGGAATTTTTCTAAGAAGGGTAGAGATGTCACTCCCCAATCCTGGAATACGTATTTTAATACGTAAACCGATAAATTATATTTGCCTTGAATTTATACGATATTTATTATGCAGTATTTCTTCATGCATTTCCCAAAAATATTCGACAAAATATTATTTTCTAATT
Organism: Iris pallida; assembly: GCA_029216955.1. Taxonomy (NCBI): domain Eukaryota; kingdom Viridiplantae; phylum Streptophyta; class Magnoliopsida; order Asparagales; family Iridaceae; genus Iris; species Iris pallida. The sequence goes on along the minus strand of JANAVB010011395.1, from coordinate 10,875,555 downwards.
TATTTTTCTGCATTTGGGCCTACAGTTTTGGCTCATTTGGATAACCTATTCTTGGTTCACCAATGGTTCATCATGAACCCTTTGGTTCATCATGAACCCATGGGTCCAAGATCTTTATATATAACTCATCTCATTTACTTCCTCTTATTTATTTCCCCCACCAACCAAGGCAAGTACCAACTTGCTCAAGAGATAGATCCATAATTTTGTCAATGATTTCTTACAAAACTATTTGCCAAAATATGTTCTTCTCCTCAATCTATACTAGTTTAGAACTTGGAAATTTCCATTTTGAAGCTTTGATTTTTGTAGATCTAAGATTTAATCATTTTCGGATTTCCTTGGTCTTGATCTATTTTCTTTGGGATTTTGTGGGTTTTGATGCTTCCATGTGGAAGAGAATTCTATTTCACCCAAGATGGAACTTTGGAAATCCGGATTTGGAGTTCAGATGGCCAACTTGTGATGTTTTGAAGCTTTGGGTTCAACCATGGTGTTCTTGCTGTTTGGAGAAGACAGAGAGCAGTGTGCCGAGCTGCTTAGCTTACGTACACTGAGCTATGCGCGCTCTTTAGCGCTGCGTACGCAGCCTTGAGTACGCTTCCTGTTGGAAGCGTGTCTCCCCTTGAACCTGCGTGACTTTTCACGTACGCTGCCTTGAGTAAGCCTGCGTGACTTTTCACATACGCTGCCTTGAGTAAGCCTGCGTGACTTTTCACGTACGCTGCCTTGAGTGAGCCTGTATGACTTATCACGTACGCTGCCTTGAGTGAGCCTGCGTGACTTTTCATGCACGCTGCCTTGAGTAAGCCTGCGTGACTTTTCACGTACGCTGCCTTGAGTAAGCCTGCGTGACTTTTCACGTACGCTGCCTTGAATGAGCCTGCGTGACTTTTCACGTACGCTGCCTTGAGTGAACCTGCGTGACTTTTCACGTACGCAGCTCCCCGTGAGCGTGCGTGCTTTTGTGCGTATGCTTTTAATATTTTATCAGATATTATATGTCCATTTTATATCCTTACGTCTTTTTTCCCGAGCATGAAATGAGCACTAATGTGACCCCGGAGAACAAAGTGCTCCTACCCGATACATGTACCTGAATGTCCCAGTTCTTGTTCATGCTCGACAAATGACTCGTAACTCCACGTGGCGTATTTGTAATGATGCATTACACTAAGGAGGGTAGAACATGTTGACATACTGATTGACATGGATCCTCTTTGGGGTACTCGTACTAAAGTACGACTTTAGGAGGATAATCATGCAGGCCACAGCATGTGAGTCCAAGATTTCACCTAGGGTTAAATTAGGCAACTAAACATACTAGATGCATGGGGAGGACAAAATCCCGAGATCGTGTTACACCAGCCGCCTTGAGATATTGTCTCGATGCGCCGACTGGTCTCCACGGATACTGTGTCATCTGCAACGAGTGGATGACTGTATCCGATTAATTCCTGCTATATATTATATGTCTTGGCAAGGTGGCCTTACGAGGGACCTGTGCTCAATGACACCTGTCTACGCGAACCCCTGGGTTGGCTAGCCTTGCTGGAAAGATACGATCTGAGGATTTTGAAATAACATGATGCGAGGATAACCTCGTCCCACTAGAAACTCGTAGACTTGATTGGCCGTGAAAATGACTTGCGTGTATCTTATTACCTTCCGTGAATAACTGAGGGAAGCGGACTGTCATGGTACGTGATCCAACCCATGTTCTTGTTTGATTGTTGGGTTGGTTATCGTACTATGACAGGCTGTGGACCGAAGTTATGAACGGAAGACTTATTTTGGTTGTGAAGTGCTACTTCTGTGAATGACTAAGGAACATGGTCTATCATGGTACATGATCCGACCCATGTTCTTGTTTGATTGTTGGGTTGGTTATTGTGCTGCGATAGGCTATCGACCGAAGTCACGATCAGGAGATTTTATTGTTTATACCTTTTTAACTTATGTGAAAGTTATAGAGTACGACACGTCCCGACTCCATGCGGCACCTTTTGTCCTTGTTTGGTTGTAAGGGTGCCATAAGGGTTCGAGGATGTTGCGCTACCCTATAATAGTTGCATAAGTATTACTATTATCAATCATTCTATTATCTGGGTTTTTAATCTTAACTCTTGTGCCCCTTTGGCGGTACTTGCTATTCGGGGCTGACCCCGCTGGTTTTGTTTGGCCAGATCTCGTAGCAGAGCCAAAGGATCCTCCCTGACATCCATGGTACTTACTAGGAGCATGGCGGTTCGGGAACTCGAGTGGGTTTCTTCTCCACCACTCCTGCTTATATTTTATGCGGCATTTAGCCACCGGCACCTGTTAGCCGAATTACATGATATTTTGTGTCAGTACGGAATTGTAAATAAACAGACTGCAGCTGTGTATAATTTTGTACTCCTGACTCTCTGAGATAGCTAAATTATAAAGCTAGTCTCTCATGATCATTTTGATGAAGCGTCAGGGACGCCTTACTGCTTTATCTTTAATGTTCATTTAATTGCTGATGTGACTTGATTGATTGAGACATAGAACTCTGTGGGACCATAGGAGACTTGATTGTAGCATGTACCCCCTAGTCTTCCGACAGCCACGATCGCCGTTTGACGTTACGTACCTCATATGGAGTAGCTGGCCTAGTCCGTCTCCGTATTTCGGTACTGGGGCGTGACAATCATCCCCTGTATACATCTTGACTTGTGTTTCTCTAACTAGGAGTCAGGTACCTCATCTTGGATAGTACTTTTACTTCAGACATTCAGATTCCAGGCGAGTACATTCTCTGATCATTTCATAACTTGCTTAGAATTATATTTCTGCTCTAGTTTACCTTATTTGATGCTGTCACCATATTATCACGGATTGGTACTATATGGATCCCTACATTGAGATGTTATCCCCCTCGGGAGCATCGGATACATCATGTCGTGTGTTTCGTGTACATCGTGTATTCCTCGCTCTCATGTTATTCTTGTTTCTCACGTGCTTCATGCTCGCTCATGTACTCTCATGTGCTATCATGTTCGGTCATGTTTCTCATGTATTCATGCATAACCTATACTTCATGTGCACCCTTCATGGGCCTTCATGTGGAATTCATGTGCATTTAGCTTCTGAGCCCTCATGTATTCTTCATGTACACCCATCTATGGGCTTCATGTGAAAACCATGTACGTAACATAACTTGTCTGGATCCTTGTGTATTGATTGGGGTATGGGGGAGTATAAATAGTCATGTGAACAATTCCAAAGTAGTATAGCCATGTACGCCTCTTTAGTATAGCCATGTGCAAATCAAGCCGTTCACATGTCGACTTTGTACTCTAAATCACTAGTCACTGGTAGCTCTCTACTTATAGTAGATATTTCTACTACAGTTCTCTCTCTGTTTACATCATGTACTTTCTTTCAGATTTATGTATCGTACTCTCTTGCATGCCTATATTTTCTAACCTGTTATGATCTGTGTAAGATGTATTGTGCTCGCTCCCGTCCTGACTGGACCTGTTGAAAATTTTACAGAGGATGATGAGGAACCCTGCACCACTTACCTTGGAGCTTGCCTAGATGACACTCGCGACCTGAACCCCTGGGGAGGTTCAGGCAGCTGCTGAGGATGATACCCATGCTTAGTATAGACAGCTTAGACTCTTACTTGTCTTTCTTATTGATACATTATTGTATATATATTGGGAGTTGTTTTATTTGGATATTTGTTGAGATGTTACCGTTGACACTTAGTCTTTATCTGGATTGTACCTCTGTGGATTTCTTCTGTTTATATCTATCTATCTTTATCGTATTCCACCTTATATGTGATTGAGACTGTATTGCTATGTCACCTCCATTCGAAGTGTATATACTGTACATGTACCATATATATTGTTAGATGATTGACCTAGGACAGTGTTCTTCTTCCGACACTACGACGTAGGCTGGACGCTGTTACGTACTCGTACCCTCACAGTGGGTGCGGGTCGTGACAGACGATGATGAAGTAGAGAAGGTGGAGGGGTAAGTAACTAATACATCTATATTATTTTAATAGTGTTGATTATTATACTATTACATTAATTGAACGATGTTATTTTCAGCATATTTAATAATGATGTGAGGTCAGGTAGGCCACACATAACAGAAGAAGAACTAGAACAAGTAATGAGGCGTTATTTCCTATCATGGTTGAGTGCATATATAAGACTTGAGAACTCTGTAATTACCTTTCTGTATATGCACTTGAGAATGAGCTTAATTTGTTTTTTCGTGGTATTTAGGTCGATCGTCCATACGCAAGACTTGAGAATGAGTCTATTAGAACGCTAGCCAAGGGACCAATTTATGACACAAAAATATGGCCAAGCTACTGTGTGAATGGATTTAGGTTCAAGTCAACAACTTGTCCGATCAGAGGACAACTTTGTGGATCTTGATTCCACCAAAAACAACTGTTTGTGTCTCAGATCTTCGAACTACAAAGATGTTGATGCGGGCAACAATTTCTATAGCGTCCTACGGGAGATTGTGGAGCTGACATATAGTTATGGAATAGAGCCTGCTAAGATTGTGTTATTCAGGTGTGATTGGTTCGATCCGATTGAAGGTCAAGGTTCGAAAGTAGACAAGCACGGTCTTGTGGATATAAACTATCAACGTCGATATCATGCCTATGAACCATTTGTCCTATCAAGTCAAGCTCAGCTCGTGTACTTCACAAGTTATCCTAACGGGGAACCACAAGGTCGGACTGGTGGGCAGTATGCAAGACCAAAGCTAGAAATACCTTTGAGGTTGACGATATAGCTTATCAAGATGATAAACTACCTCTTGTAACAAATATTATAGAAGTGGACACGACGGAAGTTCTTAGTTACACATCTAATTATGTAGAATAAGTAGAATTATCTGAAAAGAAAGATACAGATGAAAGTGAAGATATAGAGGAGGAAGAAGAAGAAGAAGAAGAAGAAGAAGAAGAAGAAGAAGAAGAAGAAGAAGATGAGCTAAACGAACTAGATGAATTTTCAGAAGAGGATTAAATATTTACGTTTGTTTTATCATCATATTTGATACTTTAGTGACACTTTTGTGACTATGATATTTTTTAAAAATCTGTGATGTCTATCATATAAATATGTATATTTATTTTATTGTCATATGTTATTATCAGGTATGCCTAGACCCGGACGACGCGGAGGATATTATGTTAGGCAGTCCCATGTGCGTTAGGTTGGGGATGCAGATTCCATACCCTCATCCTCATCTCTGAGTACGCTAGTGTACCATTCTGTTCCCAGTATATTATCGGGACAGGACAGTTCCAGCAGGTTGGCGACTCCTCCCTTGTTGTCCAGTATTCCTCCCGCGTCCAGCATTCCTCCCGCGTCCAGCATTCCTCATGCGTGCTGCATTCCTCCTGTCGATGGCTCCATGGAGAGAGCCGACATCGAGCATATGGAGGACAGCAATCAGATTGATCCTGGTCAGGCAGGAGGTGAGAGCGACCCTCCATGCGCTCCCCCGGACGAGACGCGTATGGAGATTTGGACGGACGGGCCTACGAAGTAAGTAAATTAGTTAATATATATTTCTCAAATGATTATATGTACATATATATTCATGAAATTTATTATTGTATAGATATCGGCCTCCTGCAGTACAAAGACAGCTTGGGTTATTTCTGAGGCAGAACTATGGTGGGCCTTTGATTAACTACTCAGATGCTCTCGCAGATAGAAAAGCCTTTTGGTTGGCCCACTACAAGGTAAAAAATTTGTTTATTTTTAAATTTTAATAATCATTTGTGTATATTATACAACTCTTTCTATTTTACTTCTTGTAGAGGACCTATTTCTATCCACCACACCGGGCGGCGAAGATCGAGGCCCAATTTTCTGCCATCACAGGCAAGCTCATCCGTGATGCAATCCACAACCAGAAGTTTCGTGATCGCTCCGAAAAGCCGATCCATGGTTGGATCATGCCAGAGCAGTGGACTGCGATAAAGGTTAGATTCGGTGAGGCCTGGTACCAGAAGCGGTCTGACAAGGCCAAGGTGGCACGGTCGAGCGCCAGTAAGTGGTGTGGTGGCTCCATTCCTATGACGGAGCATTTTCGTCATCTGGTACGTTTCCTATGACGCACATCATTTTATATATAGTTGGATAGAATGTTTAATACTAATAATAGATAATATGTTTTAACAGGTAAAAAGGGTGAGGACCCTAACATGGTGACCGTCTTCCTGGTCACCCATCGGAGGGCTGGGGAGTTTATTGACGAGAGGGCGACACAGTCATATGCACGGTCTATTCTTTATATTAATTTACTATGATTTAGAAAACAGAAAAATAGATATCAATATAGACTTTAGCAAACACTTGGACGTTAGCAAACATTGTTCTAGGCCGAGTTTCTTCGGCTACAAGAGGAGGCAGCTGCTGCTGCTAGTGCACCAGTAGATGGAGGGGCTGGTACTTCCTTCCAGCCGCCTACAACTCCATCGCCGGACAACCTCTGGATGACCGTCGTTGGTGGTCTTCGGAAGGGTACGTACTACGGTACGGGATCCTACGACGCCTATTTGGCTTCAGAGTCATCCCGAGCCCCCTCTATCAATGTGCAGTCTCCAGCTTTACAGGCATCATCACGAGCTCAGGATATTGGTCGTCAGATCGACGAGCTGTATCGTGAGTTGCAGCAGCAGATTTCTTATCACTATACCGCAGAGCGACGATCCGACGATCTGATGATCACCGGATGATTTGATGCGATCGAGCACAATATACAGGAGCTGATAAGTCTACAGCAGGCTAAAGCTGCCAGCTTGCACACGCTCACTGAGTCTACGGAGCGCACAGAGCGTAGACAGGTCGAGCTGGAGGGATCGCAGAGGACCATGTATGCCTCACTCACTTAGATACATACTTCGATTGAGGAGAGTTCTCAGAGGATGGTGAGTACCCTTGCTGCGCATGCTGACCGACTGCGAGAGCTGGAGCAAATACGTCCTCCCGATCCATCGACGACACCGACTCCAGACGTTGTATTATCTCCTACTGCCCCTATGGTGCAGCTCACACAGGAACAGTATGAGTTCATGTTATCTCAGATGCGCAGCAGGGGTCCTCAGTGATTTTACTAATTTTTTTATGAGTTGTAAGTATTGGCCCTATAGGCAAATTGCTTATTGGTACACTTTTGTTTATATACTTGGTGGAAGACTTTTTATCATCTTCTATTTTTATTTGACTCTATTGGATGTTTGTGATGATGTGTGTCTGTGAAGTATAGTATGCAGGATTTGAATATATTAATGTTTGTGATGATGTTTGTGATGATATAAAGTACACTGTGAATTGTAAAGTGCAATGTGCAATGTGCAGGATTTGAATGCATTTTTATCATCTCCCATTTCCAGATTGGTGTTTAAACTGTATGTAAAGTACAGTGTGTAGGATTTGAAAACTGCATTATATTTTTTTAATTTTCCAGCATATTATCGACGTTTTGCGACGGTTTTCCGACGCGGAAGTACGTCGTAAATATGTATCGGTACGTCGCTAACTGCGACGGCCCGTCGCTAAACGTTGCTCAATGTGCTGACGTGGCAAACCTTGCCATGTCACTACATGCGACGAATAGAAGTTGCTAGATACGTCGCTAAGTTGGCGACGTACTTTAAATATCGCCGAACGTCGCTAAGTTTACGACGTTTTAACGTCGTAGACAATTCGTCGCAACAGCGACGATTGGCGACGAACTTTTGTTATACGACTAGCTTTTCGGCGACCTACTTTTTTTGTTGCTAGTTACGTTGCTAAATATATGTAGCGACGTAATTTTACTTATTAGCAACATTTTTGGACGTCGCTAATTCAACCTATTCTGGTAGTGACACTAGTTTTGACACTCTAATTAACACTCTAATGCATGCTAGACACTCACCCGTGACACATGTGTACACGCACAGTTTGACACTCGAGCTAACACTCTGAGATGTCTGATACATCATTTGACACATGTTGATACTTTCCTACTGACCTGATCACACTCACTCTTGTATGACACACATGAACACATTGCAATGCATGTCTGTACTAGAATCTTGAATTTACTTTGACACCAGTAGACACATGCTCTGGTTCGTTATTGACACACCACTGCTGCACCTACCTGTATACTTTTATTCACTGCTCGACACACACGCACGCACCCACTGTCCTATACACTTTGATACATGCTCTGATACTTAGACTCTGTGACACCTATGTGGACATTGACACACACATATGCTGATACTTCATTTGACACACTTTATGGACACCTGACATTGGTTGTTGGACACAGATGACACTCCACACACTTGTTATAGCTCACTCACTCATTAGACACTGTTGCATATTATTTTCTGACACTTGCAACTGCAAACACTCTTACCTACTGTTTGATACTCTAGTTCACCTTCACTTTGAACACTTGTGACACTCACACATTAGATCAGACCCCCCTTTGATATTTGCAGGTGGGTTTGATGATGCAGTTGGGTATTGAATGCATTTTAGTTAGTAATTTGTGATTGGTTAGTTTTATACATATGTGAATGGATGTGGATGATTTTAGACATATATCAATAGTTTTCTAAGATTATAAATATATATATGATATAGATTGTTATTGATATAGTCTATGTATACCTAACATTTATATATGTTTGAACTTTTTGCTTTATTGAACGTATAAGGTATCTGTGTACAAAGAAGGATGTGCTAAACGGAATATTCTAAGTACAAGGAGAAGAGGTTTTTGGAAAAGTCTGACGGTGGAGATCGAGCACTGCAACGGCTCCTTTACTCCGTTGATGATCTGACGATGAATCAATCTTGCTCTGGCTCTCTGGCACCTTTGATGGAACTCTGGGGTCACCGATCAAGAGGCTGTCTGGAGGAGAAGATCCCTTAGAGGGGGTTGTTCTTCTGTTGGTTGGTTGGCAGATTGTTCCTTCTTCGATAAAGGTTGTCCCTCCCTTTTTAGTTGAAAGAGAACTCCTTTTATTTATAGAGAACCGAGCACATATGCGATGTGCATTAGGTTCCTGAGATATTAAAGAATCTGCTGTCATTGTACGGTACGGGCTTCTACGGTGCTGACACGTGGTGGACATCAAGATTCCCCTCAATCGAGATCTCTGGTGGTTATCAACATAACTGAAGGAGGTGACACATGGCGCGTGCAGATTTGCTTGTTCGGATACGATCGAGTAAATCTTAGGATTTTATCCAAGATTTGGAGCCTAGTTGATCCTCGTCTAAGATATAAATCAATCGGATATGATATCAATCATGATTTAATTCCAATCTTTTCTTTAAGAGGCGGTTTAAACAAACCAAATACGATGGACCCATGCTTCCTGTGCCTCTGGTGAGGACTATGTACTGCTGTGCTTCTGAGTGTGATTGTAGGAATACATGATGTTGTTTTTTATATATGTTTAAATTGTTTTTACATTTCTTGTACATTACTCTAGTTGGATTTCATGCTTTATGAATTTCCCATCTTGATCCTGATAGCATGTTTTCTTGGGTTTCTCTCTTGCTTTAGATTACCTTTAGGAAATTTCGAGGACGAAATTTTTCTAAGGAGGGAAGAGTTGTGAGACTCGTCTCACAGTATCGGTATTTATATACGGATACATATTTTGTAGTGTATTTCGTATTTTTATCGTTTTCAGAACACTTTAAATTTTTCTTAACTTATAAATTTTCTCCTTGACCGTCATACCGCCAGTATACTGGTGTAAACAGACGACATACCGCCCGAGCAGATATTCCATATTTTAGATATTTTCGATTTCAGATATTTTTATGAATAGTATTTCCGATATTTTCATGAATAGTATTTTAGATATTTGATGAATAGTGTTTAGATATTTTCGTGAATAGTGCAGATGCACCATGTTACCTAATGGATATTTGGTTTTGTTTGAATGGCCATGATTGACTTAGATTTTGACATGGATCACCATCCAATGGTCAAAATTAGTTCTTCCTTCTATATATACCCTTTCACTTTCTCTCTCCTCTCTCTTTTCATTCTTTCACTCTCTTTTCATTTCTTCTTCTCTTCTCTTCCCTTTGGAGCTTGCCAAGAGCTTGGCCTTGAGGCTTGGGTGTGGTGTCTAACCCCCATAGGAGGAGGAGTAGAAGATTAGGCTTGGAGCTTAACCTAGGAAATTACATCTTTCCAAATTCATGAACAATATTGTTTTGTTGACATTTTTGTTTTCCTTGTTATTAAATGCTCAGAATTGTTCTAAAGTCATTTTGTTAAGAATGTTTTCCTTTTGATTCTCGTCTATATGCACGTTTCTAAATTTGGTTAGAACTAGGATTCAATTTTATGTTAAAATCCAATATTGACTTAGCAGAAAACTCGATATTAAGAGTGATACTGGTGTTAGCATCATGGATCCTGGTTACATATGCATATATAAGGTCCTCACCATGCTTTTATACATATATTTTTAGTTTGGCGGAAATCGAAATCCGTTTCGCTTTCCCGAAAACCTATTTTGGGAGTATTTTGAGGTATTGATCTGTCAAATCTTTGAATTTGTGAAAACTAGTACACCCATGTTGTAGGGAATTAAATTTTATACGATTTTGACTTTTGAAAATCTGAATTTCGATTTAAAACGAAGTTTTTATCGCCGAAAAAGTTTTGAGTTTTCAAGAATCAACTTTCTGTGACGGTTCGGAAAATTCGTCGGAAATCCGCAGAAATCCGTTGAAAAATTCGAACTTGCACCACTGAACTTGCTGTGACACATCGAAAAATCTGTCGGTAATCCGCAGTAATCCGTCGGATGATCCGGTTAGGCTGTTTTTGTTTGTTTTTGCCCATTTCTGCACGTTTTTGCCCTTTTTGCCCGTTTTGTCCATTTTTTATATTTTCTTCGATTGTAATGAATTCTTAACATGATTAGATGACCTTGTATACTTAGAAAATGATTGTACACCCTATATACACTTGACACTAGCTTATGTTCATATGTTCTTTATACTCACTATGTATTGCTATGTCCTTCCAGATTTATTATACTTCACAGTCTACGCCATATGTAATATTTACTAGATAGTGACCCGTAGTGGTGCACTCTTGAACATGTCTTTTCCTGGCCCACTAGAAAGTGGCCTATCATGGTGCACTCTTGATTCCAGTACATGTCTAGCTCATTTATAGTGGCTCGTCGTAGCGCACTCTTGCCTTGATATTGTTATGTCTTGTTGTGGCTTGTTGTAGTACACATTCTTGCTTGTCTTGTCCAGTCTTGCATGTCTCATGCCTAGGATGGATTCTGCAGAATGCCACACCAGGAATCCTAATAAAAATGTTAGGAACTACAAAACTAGCTTGATTATCTAGATCATTGGGAGGTGAGAATTTCCCAGTTACCTGTTGCCCTTTTGGTCTTGGTTATATATATACATAGGATTTGGAGCTATCTGTCATGATGAGCACTCTTCCAGCACACCGTCGAGTGGGGTACTTCTCTAGGACATATGTATCTTACTACAGTGTGTCTGCTATACTTGTTTTTTCTTTGGCTTGGATCATTCAGGTAGCAGCAGACAGGTAACAGGAATTAGATTTCTCAAACTTGTATATGTTAGTAATTAGGTTTATGACAACCCTAGATAGCTTAGTAGCAATCCGTACTCATTGCTTGGACGTGACTGATGGATGGAGTCCATTTCTTGTCTATTCTAGGCTTGTCCAGTTTATCTTATTTTAGTACTTAGCTTCTTGCATTTCCTTAACATGCTATTTTCTACTACATGCTCGGCTTCACCACATGCTCACATGTCCAGTTTATTCTACATATTTACTTGCTATTTACTTACATGTTCTCAGTTTCCTTTGGTATACACTGTGGTACCAATTTATTATTCCAGTCTTGTTTACTTCTTTATCTTAGAGATATTATAAATTGCATGCTAGTTTTAGTTCATAGTTTGGCTTACTTTGTGGTACTTGCTATTGGGGTTCTGACCGCACTAGTTTTGCATTGACCAGATTTAGTTGAGGAGCCCGAGGATCTTTCGGACCTTCCACTCAATGGTGACCACCCGGAGCACCAGGGTGCTTGAGTGGGTGTTCTTTCTTTTACCCACTCTTTTCTGTACATATTCTTTTGAGGCGTTTAGCCACCAAGCACATGTTTAGCTCATGTTTTGGACTTGATAATTGGACTATGGGCTTAGACATGATGTTATTTTCTAGACTGCAGCTAGAGATGATCATGTATTACTTAGTCTTGCTAGTTCTTTATTTTATATTACTAGACTCATGATCATCTATATATTATAGTTTGGGACACTTTACTGTCTTATATGCCTGATGATCATATCCTTGTACATTATCTGCTTGAATGTGATTAAGATATCTAGAACTTTTAACCTAGGACTGACGGTTGGCTTTTAGTACTAACCCCATCTATACAGCTTATACGTTATTTCATAGTACTGGAGTACTTTGGTATACGTAGCCGGCCATGTCCGTCCCTACTTGCCAATATTCTGGTTCTGGGGCGTGACATAGGTTTTAGTGGTAGCCCATGCAGGTCTGATTTATCAGATATGTGGGGGGTTGTTGGTAGTTATCTCAATCACAAATTCTTCTATATTGATATCCTTCTTATTACTCTCTACCTTTGATATTTGACCTAATATCTGCTTTGATCGTTGATCTTTTCTGTTCCCTCGACCTGATCCTTGCGTCCTTAAACTTTCAGGGGTACTGTTCCTGGTCCTTCCGATCAGATTATTCGTATTCCAGCTATGGCGGGTCAGCTTATGCCAGTTCTTCCAGTTCGGGAGGCTCAGCCTCAGCATTCATGGACGGTCTAGGGTAGACCGAAGGGCCGAGTCACCAGTTCTGCCTGTTCAGCCAACAGTACCAGTTCAGCCAGAGTAGCTAGAGGGTGTTATTCGAGCACTGGTGGATGTGTTGAGGGGTTTCATGGCATCGCAGCAGCGCCAGAGCGATGTTCTTACCCATTCTTTGCAGACGACTTTGGAGAGGGGTGGTGCTCAGGTCTACAATTCTGCGAGCATCTTCAGGCGTCACCATCCCCCATACTTCTATAGTACAGAGGATGCTATTACGTCTGAAGCGTGGCTTAAGGATACTGAGGCCATTCTGGAGGCGGCAGGGATTCCGGCTAGGAAGCGTATGGCAGTTGTCAAGTTCAGCTCTTGGATTAGGCCTGCGACTGGTGGGTGGCGCATGAGGTATCACTTGTGGCACCGATAGCTAGGCAGATTTTAGCGAGAGGTTTCAGACTCGCTACTTTGACGCGGTGTCGCATTATGATCTATAGCAGAGGTTCATTGGCTTCCTGCAGATAAGCAGGACCGTCGATTGTTATGCGACGGAGTTTAGTAGGCTCAGTCAGTTTGCCTCTTCCTTAGTGGCGACTGCGTTGGATCGGGCGAGGAGGTTCCAGCAGGGACTTTATCTGGAGATCATACTGGTAGTTGAGCAGCATGAGTTCCAGACTTTTGATGCAGTGATGAGGGCGGCGGGGAGGCATGAGTATACCTCGCAGAGGATTGTTAATAGAGTCGGAGGACAGAAGAGGCCTCACATTCAGAGGGGATCTTCTTCCCAGTCGTCAGCACCAGCTCCAGCAGTTCGAGCTTTGACGATTAGATCTCCGAGGGGACCGGCTCCGATGGCTTTCTTTTAGCAGTCTTCTCAGTCGCATCCTCAGTAGCAGAGGCAGTCTTCCTAAGTTGGTTGTTTCCATTACGAAAAGGGAGGGCATGTCTTGTCAGAGTGTCGTAGGGCACAAAGCTTGTGTTTAGCTTGTGGAGCACCGGACCACAAGATAGGGGCTTGTCCTAGGAGGAGTTCGGCTGCATCAGCATCTTTCCAGCCAGCAGTTCAATAGTTCAGGACGCCAGCACCGATTCAGCAGCAGCAGGCCCAGAGGCCATTACTGACACAGTCTCAGCAATTCCAGCAGCAGAGGCCTCAGCAGTATGCTCAGGTTCAGGCTCAAAGGCAGAGGGTTCCAGCACCCAGAGGCCAGGGTCAGGCTTTTATGCTTTCCTTCGAGGAGGTGCTAGCAGCGGAGGAGGTGGTCGCAGGTACCAATATCGTTCTCTCTCATTCAGCTTCAGCTTTATTCGATTCTGGTGCTTCGCATTCGTTTATATATGTACAATTTATGAAAAGTATTGGTTTGGAGCCAGAGCCTTTACCAGTAAGGTTGAATATACTTACTGGTAATGGTCTAGTAGGAGTAGACCAAGTCTATGCCTCGTATAGTTTCATATTGTGTGGAAGGGAGTTTTCTGCTAGGCTGATAGAGTTTTCTATAGGCGATTATGATGTCGTCCTAGGTATGGATTGGTTGAGTGCTCGACACGCTACGATAGATTGCCATGCTGGCAAGGTTATCTTTCATGTTCCGAATGAGGAGTTCTTATTCTCTAGAGACGAGGTGGAGTCTTCACCGATGGTCATGTGGATGGATGTAGCCGAGGAGGTACAGTTGCCCAGAGTAGTTTGTGAGTTTCCTGATGTATTTCCTGAGGAGCTCCCGGGTATGCCTCTAGTTCGAGATATTGAGTATTATATTGATTTGGTTTTGGAAGCAGAGCCAGCGTCAGCGAGAGTCTACAGGATGTCTTTTTCAGAGTTGTTGGTGCTGTATCAATCTATTGAGGAGCTTAGGATCAAAGGATTTATTCGTCCTAGTGGATCGTCTTGGGGAGCTCCAGCCCTTCTTGTGAAGAAGAAGGATGGTTCATCACGTATGGTCATTGACTATCGTCAGCTTAATGCAGTGACTGTGAAGAACAAATATCCCTTGCCCAGGATAGATGACTTGTTCAACCAGCTTAGTGGAGTGGCTATGTTTCCGAAGATCAATTTGCGGTCTGGGTACCATCAGATCAGAGTCAGAGAGCAGGATATACCCAAGATGGCGTTTAGATCTCGATATGGCCATTGGGAGTTCTTTGTTATACCTTTTGGAGCAACCAATGTGCCAGTGATCTTCATGGATCTCATGAATCACATATTTATGTCCCACTTAGTCCAGTTTGTGATAGTGTTTATTGATGATATCTTGGTCTATATTCAGACTGAGGCAGAGTACGAGCATCATCTTCGTGTGGTTCTTCAGATTCTTCGGGACCATCAGCTTTACGCGAAGTTCAGCAAATATGATTTTTGGCTAGATCGAGTCTCTTTCTTGGGTCACATTATTGCCGGAGGTGGTGTTGAGGTGGACCCCGAGAAGGTAGAGGCTATCGAGTGTTGGTCAGTACCTCGTACATCTTCAGATGTACGTAGCTTTCTGGGATTAGCAGGCTACTACAGACAGGTTGTTATAGAATTTGCTAGGATCTTCGCACCCTTGACACGGCTGACGTGTAAGGAAGTGTGCTTCAAGTGGTCAGATGCTTGTTAGGTTTCTTTTAAAAAACTCAAGCAGAGTTTGATTTTAGCTCTTATTCTGATATTACCCGTCAGACCAGGTGGGTTCACGGTGTATTGTGATGCGTCAGGCCGGGGACTTGGTTGTGTCCTTATACAGCATGGTCGAGTGAAAGCTTATGCGTCTCGATAGCTTTGGGACCATGAGAAGATCTATCTGATGCTCGATCTTGAGTTGGCCGCGGTTGTGTTTGCCCTGAAGCTCTGGAGGGATTATCTATATGGTAATCGAGTGCAGATTTTCACTGATCATAAGAACTTGTGGTATGTGTTCACCCAGAGGGATCTGAACATGCGACAGAGGAGGTGGCTTAAGTTACTGAAGGATTATGATATTGATCTTCAGTATCATCCCGGGAAGGCAAACGTCGTTCCATACGCTTTGAATAGGAGACCCGGAGTATATTTCTTGACGGAGCAGCGTCAACTTCAGGAGGATCTTCAGGAGATGGATATAGAGGTTGTGCTACCTGGTGAGGCAGCCATGATGGCGGGCTTGCAGGTGCAGTCTACCATTGTAGAGAGGGTCAGAACAGTACAGTCAGGGGATGCCAGGCTTCAGTAGCTCAGAGCACAGTGTGTGGAAGGGTGCAGATCAGAGTTGTATAACCATGAGGATGGGATACTCCAGTTTGTGAGTCGTCTTTGTTTGCCGAGTGGAGATATTCGACATAAGATTATGTCGGAGGCCTACAGTCCTCAGTATTCTGTTCATCCAGGAGGGACGAAGATGTACCGTGATATTCGTCTTCATTTCTGGTGGAATGGTATGAAAAAGGAGATAGCTCAGTTTGTCTCTCAGTACTTGGTTTGCCAGCAGGTCAAGGCTGAGCATCAGAGACCGACCAGACTTCTTCAGCCTTTACCGATCCCGGAGTGGAAGTGGGATCATATTACTATGGATTCGTGACTAGTCTTCCTAGAACCCCGACTGGTAGAGATGCCATTTGGGTTATAGTATATCGAATCATGAAGGTTGCCCACTTCCTACATTTCAGAGTTGGTCAGTCTATAGAGCAGTTAGCCGAGCAGGACATGAGGCAGATTGTTAGATTCCATGGGGTGCTAGTTAGCATAGTCTCTGATCGTGATTCCAGATTCACTTCTCATTTCTGACAGAGTCTTCAGCAGAGTTTGGATACCTGTTTGAGCTTCAGTTCAGCATACCATCCTCAAACAGATGGTCAGTCGGAGCGTACGATTCAGACTTTGGAGGATATGCTTCGATCATGCACTCTTGACTTCAGTGGTTCTTGGGAGGATCACTTGCATTTGTTGGAGTTCTCTTACAATAACAGCTTCCAGGCAAGCATTTGGATGACACCTTTCGAGGCTTTGTATGGTAGAAGATGTAGGTCATCCCTAGCTTGGAATGACATTGGAGAGAGGTAGATGCTTGGTCGAGAGATGATTGCTCAATCAGTTGGAGTAGTCAGGCAGGTCAGAGAGCATCTCAGAGTAGCTCAGGATCGACAATGTCACTGGGCAGATCAACATTGACGTCATCTTGAGTTCTCTATCGGCGATCACGTATTTCTTTGAATTTCGTCTACCCGTGGTGTCATCAGGTTTGGCGTACGAGGAAAGCTTAGTCCTAGATTTATTAGACCGTTCGATATTCTCGAGCGAGTAGGAGATGTATCATATCGTCTTGCTCTTCCACCGTCGCTATACGAGGTATATGACGTATTTCACGTATCTCAGTTGCGTCGGTATGTTCCAGATTCGAGCCATATCCTAGATCATTTCGAGCTGGTCGTTGGCACCGACCTATCGTATGAGGAGAGGCCTGTATCCATTTTGGACCGGAGGGAGAAGATTCTCAAGAACAGGACTATCTAATTAGTTCGTGTTTCTTGGGATCATCACTCACCGGACGAGTCGACTTGGGAGCACGAGGATGATATCCGAGCTCGTTACCCGTATGTGTTTGACTCGTGAGATATACTTATTCGTATATCTATGTTCTACCTTTTGAGTGTGATTGTAGGAATACATGATTTTGTTGTTTACGTATGTTTAAATTGCTGTTACATTTCTTGTACGTTAGTCTAGTTGGATTTCATGCTATATGAGTTTTCCATCTTGATCCTGATAGCATGTTTTCTTGGGTTTTTCGCTTGCTTTTGATTACCTTTAGGAAATTCCAAGGATGAAATTTTTCTAAGGAGGGGAGAGCACAGTATCGGTATTTATATACAGATATGTATTTTGTAGTGTATTTTATATTTTTTTGGTTTTCGGAACACTTTAAATTTTCTTAACTTACAGGTTTTCTCCTTGACTGTCATACCGCCAGTGTACCGGTGTATACCGATGGCATACCGCCCGGGCAGATATTTCATATTTTAGATATTTTTGATTTCAGATATTTTCATGAATAGTATTTTTGATATTTTCGTTAATAGTGGTTTAGATATTTTGATGAATAGTATTTAGATATTTTCGTGAATAGTGCAGATGCACCCTTTTATCCAATGGATATTGGTTTTGTTCGAATGGCCATGATTGACTTAGATTTTGACATGGATCACCATCCAATGGTCAAAATTAATTCCCCCTTCTATATATATCCTTTCACTTTCTCTCTCCTCTCCCTTTTCATTCTTTCACTCTCTCTTCATTTCTTCTTCTCTTCTCTCCATTTTGGAGCTTGCCAAGAGCTTGGCCTTCAGGCTTGGGTGTGGTGTCTAACCCTCCAAGGAGGAGGTGTAGAATATTAGGCTTGGAGCTTAACCTAGGCAAGTATATCTTGCCAAATTCATGAACAATATTGTTTTGTTGTCCATTTTGTTTTCCTTGGAATTAAATGCTCAGAATTGTTCTAAACTCATTTTGTTAAGAATATTTTTCTTCTGATTCTCGTCTATATTCATGTTTCTAAATTTAGTTAGAACTAGGATTTGATTTATGTTAAAATCCAATATTGACTTAGTAGAAAACTTGGTATCAAGAGTGATACTGGTGTTACCATCATGGATCCTGTCACATATGCATATATAAGGTCCTCACCAAGCTTGTATACATATATTTTGAGTTTGGTGGAAATCGGAACCCGTTTCGGTTTTCCGAAAACCTATTTTTGGAGTATTCTGAGGTATTGATCTATCAAATTTTGAATTTGTGAAAACTAATACTCCCATGTTGTAGAAAATTTAATTTCATACGATTTTGACTTTTGAAAATCCGAATTTCGATTTAAAACGAAGTTTTTATGGCCGAAAAAGCTTTGAGTTTTCAAGAATCAACTTTCTGTGACGGTTTGGAAAATTCATCGAAAATCTG
This sequence comes from Iris pallida, assembly GCA_029216955.1. NCBI lineage: Eukaryota > Viridiplantae > Streptophyta > Magnoliopsida > Asparagales > Iridaceae > Iris > Iris pallida. Next base: position 10,856,763 of record JANAVB010011395.1, on the reverse strand, counting down.
CAGAAATTCGTCGAAAAATCTGAAAATGCCCCACTAAACTAGCTGTGACACTTCGGAAAATCCGTCGGTAATCTGCAGTAATCCGTCGGATGATCTGGTTAGGCTGTTTTTGTCTGTTTTTGCCCGTTTCTGCCCGTTTTTGTCCGTTTTTTTATATTTTCTTCGATTGTAATGAATTCTTAACATGATCAAATGACCTTGTATACTTGGAGAATGATTGTACACCCTATATACACTTGACACTAGCTTATGTTCATATGTTCTCTATACTAACTATGCATTGCTATGTCCTTCCAGATTTATTGGACTTTACAGTCTATGCCATATCCAATATTTACTTGATAGTGACTCGTCGTGGTGCACTCTTGAACAAGACTTTTCCTAGCTCCCTAGAAAGTAGCCTATCATGGTGCACTCTTGATTCCAGTACATGTCTAGCTCCTTGATAGTGGCTCGTCGTAGCGCACTCTTGCCTTGATATTGTCATGTCTTGTTGTGGCTTGTTGTAGTGCACAATCTTGGTTGTCTTGTCCAGTCTTGCTTGTCTCATGCCTAGGATGGATTCTGCGGAATGCCACATCCGGAATCCTAATGAAAATGTTAGGAACTATAAAACTAGCTTGATTATCTAGATCATTGGGAGGTGAGGATTTTCCAGTTACCTGTTGCCCCTTTGGTCTTGGTCTTATATATATATACATGGGATTTGGAGCTATCTGTCATGATAAGCACTCTTCCAACACACCGTCGAGTGGGGCATTTCTCTAGGACACATGTATCTTACTACAGTGTGTCTTCTATGCTTGTTTTTCTTTTGGCTTGGATCATTCAGGTTGCAGCAGGCAGGTAACCGGAATTAGATTTCTCAAACTTGCATATTTTAGTAATTAGGTTTATGACAATCCTAGTTAGCTAAGTAGCAAGTCGTACTCATTGCTTGGACGTAACTGATGGATGGAGTCCATTTCCTGTCTAGTCTAGGCTTGTCTAGTTTATCTTATTTTAGTACTTAGCTTCCTATCATTTCCTTAACATGCTACTTCCTACTACATGCTCGGCTTCACCACATGCTCACATGTCCAGTTTATTCTACAT
>JANAVB010011395.1:10605648-10642520 GCA_029216955.1 Iris pallida | reverse complement strand
ATGAGTGTTCTCCATGCGGCTAGAAATCCTGGCCGCATGAGTATTATGCCCTTGGTTAGCATTCTCAGCCGCATGGTCATCATTCATGCGGCTGGCAATCTTGGCCGCATGAGTCTTCGTCTTGTGGCTAGTGCCCTTGTTTGGTTTCTTCCTGGAGCACATAGAATCACTCTTTGCCCCTGCAAGTCCAGCATCGTAGTACTTTCCTCTGCCGGACTTGGGGACAGCAGAGTCCTCTATGGCTCGAAGTGGGGCCGCACGAGAGTCGCCTTCGCCATTTTGGGCAGCAGAGAGTACTCCATCCAGAGCTTAGGGAGGTGTCACGCCCCAGAACTAGAATACTGGAGAGCGGGGGCAGACATAGCCAGCTACGTATATTGAAATAGATTCCATCTCGCTATACAGTCACGGCTGTCTAGATACATGAGGGTTTACTACAAGCCAACAGTCTCCTACGGTCATGAACAAGCCTAATGTCTCAATCACAAGCAAGTGAGTAAATGTTACAAGATGTATGATCATTAAATATACAATAATAAGGCGTCCCAAATATTAAATATTCAGCTGATCATGAAGCTAGTCGTTACAAAATGTTAGGACTAACAAGAGTTTAGTCATACATGATCAACCCTAGGATCCGTTAATCATGTTACAGCCCGTAGGCAGACAGTAAGTAAAGTGCAATCGAGCTAAACAGGTGCTCGTCGGCTAAACGCCTTAAAAGAATATTTTTACAATAGAGTGGAGAGCCAAAAATAAACCCACTCGTTGCCAGGGTTCCGTCTAGTGGCCACCATCTGGCTGGAAGGTCGGTAGATCCTCTAGAGCTGCTCCGAAATCTGGCCACACAAAACTAGCTGGATCAGACCCCAGAAAGAGCAAGTGCCACAAAGAAGCTTCACTTAGGAACTAAAACCAGCAATTAGCACAATAGTATAAATAAGTAAGAACAGGAAATAAGAAAATACATCAGGATGATATACGACGAGATAACCATGGAACTATTCAGATAACCAGGTTACAACCCGTAAACCAAACAAGGACCGGGGTTGTAACCCTTCGTCTGAACAGAACTTAGAATTCTCACCATTTATCGGTAAAATAAATACAAGTATTCTGGTCATGCAGTAACCTGGAACAGGATCAGGACAAGACTAGACAGGTTAGACTCCAACCAATCATTTACGGCCAAACAAGAACTACGGCTTGATAATTTAACTAACTAGGGTTATCACAAGCCTAGTTACTAGCAAGATGCAGTGAGAATCTTCCACAGCCACAAGCCCTGCAGTCCATCCAGGTTACCCGGGTTAAAAGAATTAGAGTTGAATTCAAGTAGGTACACCGTCCAGGAAACGAATGTACCCTTAGGTAGCTTGAAGGGTGCAACACATGACAGTGTGCTGGAAATGTGCCCTACTCGACGACAGGCTACAGATCCCAAGGCGTGCCCAGGTAACGGGATTGTCTGTAGCTGGGAGATCTCTACATGACTAATATATTAATCTAGTTATTAGCCTTAGTCCATTTCAATGGGTACTCCTGACCGTGGTACTCAGGAGTCCCCTCCTAGACATGATGTAAGACAGGACTGGATTATTTGTACAAGCACAATCATTCACGTAAAATATCTAATAAAATATTAATATACAGGGTAGTAGAAGAGCCATGTGGCTAAGGCATATACGGCCAGGAATGATCTCATGCGGCTGGAAGAGAATAGCCCATGCGGCTGAATAGGGTCAAGCGCATGCGGCTAAAAAGGGAAGGGCTTATACGGTTAAAGGGGTATCAGTCATATGCGGCTCGGAGATCCACTCAGTCATGCGGCTGAGAAAGGCAAGACATATGCGGTCAGGAGGATAGGGAACTCATGCGGCTGGCGGGGAATGGGTCCATGCGGCTGGCTGACCAATCAAGTACATACGACCGCGGAGGAGCAACCTATGCGGCTGCGGGGAGCAATGACTATGCGGTCAAAGGAAGCAAACCCATGCGGCTGGAAAACTGAGGTCTATGCAGGTTGCGAGCGTTGAGTTCATGCGGCTCAGGGTTGCTGGAAATCCATGCGGCCATGAAGGACTGGGCCTCAGTCATGCGGCTGAGAAGGAATACTCGCCGCATGAACTTGTCATGCGGTCAAGTCAAGGCAATAGCGCATGCGGTTGGAACTGACTTGCCGCATGAATGTTCATGCGGTCAAGTGCTACCATGCTGCTCGGGACTGTGCTTCTTCTCCAAATTTTTGAGAAAAAGTACACCATAGCCATGGCTACCAAGCTGCATAACTCTATCATCCGGGGCCCAAATCCGAACTTCCATAGGTCAAAATGGGGTAGAATGAAATGCTCTACAACATGGAACCATCAAAACTCAGAAATAACAAGATTAAGTAGATCAAAACCTAAGAAATCCGAAAATAAGGTAAATGTAGATCTACAAGAATCTAGCCATGGAAAGTGAAAATGCCAAGTTCTAAAGTTAGTTAAAATGCTGTAAGGAAGAGAATGAAGCAATAAAATCAGAGTTCCTCCATGAAGCAAGTTGCACTTGCCTAGACCTCTTTCTCCTCTCTCTGGTAGGTAAGGAAGTAAATGGAAGAAGAGAAGAAGAGTAATGAAGAGAGAGAAAGAAGAATGGTAATAAATACCAAAGGTGGTGGTAGGTAGGGGGTTCATCCATGGTTCATGATGAACCAAAAACAATCCCAACCGAACCAAGCCAACCCCGGGCCAAGAATAAATCGAGCCAAGAAGGAAAAGCTAAGCCAGGAATCATGCAATACAGAATAAATACGTACACGTATTCCAAATACGTAATACGAACCACAGGCATTACAACTCTACCCACCTTAAAAGAATTCCGTCCTCGGAATTTAATCAAGAGGCTAGAGGGCAATGACAAGCTACATTAATCACAGGCAAGCTATACTAGTCAATCAATCAAGCAATCAATCATGCAAGCAAGGAATCGTAGGCATGAGGCATAAGAAGGACATTATACCTCACGAGTCAAACAAGTCGGGATACCGCGATCGGATGTCATCCTCAAGCTCCCACGTTGAGTCACCCAAAGAGTGATGACCCCAAGCAACTCGGACTAACTTGATAGTCTTATTCTTGAGGATCTTCTCTCTCCGGTCTAACACGGGCCTCTCCTCATACGAAAGGTTGGTACCAACAACCAATTCCGAATAATCCAGGACGTGGCTCGGGTCTGGGATATACCATCGTAATTGGGATACGTGGAACACGTTATGCACCTCTCTTAAAGTCGGCGGAAGAGCGAGACGATAGGACACATCTCCTACTTGCTCCAGAATGTCAAATGGCCCTATATACCTAGGACTAAGCTTTCCCCGTACGCCGAAACGAATGACGCCACGGTTAGGCAAAATCCTCAGGAATACATGGTCACCGACAGAAAACTCGAGAGGGCGCCGATGAGAATCGGCCCAATGGCGCTGGCGATCTTGGGCAACTCGAAGATGATCCCGGACTCTTCTGACCACTTCAACTGTCTGGGAAATCATTTCTAGACCGAGCATCTGCCTCTCTCCGACATCATCCCATGCTAGCGGGGATCTGCACTTCCTACCTTACAGTGCCTCGAACGGTGCCATCTGGATACTGGCCTAGAAGCTGTTGTTGTACGAGAATTCTACTAGGTGTAAGTGATCTTCCCATGAACCACCGAAGTTAAGTGTACAGGACCGTAATATGTCTTCAAAGTCTGAATCGTGCGCTCCGACTGGCCATATGTCTGCGGGTGACAGGCTGAACTAAACTGGAGATGAGTCCCCAAACTCTCTTGCAAGCTACGCCAAAAGTGCGACGTAAACCTTGAATCTCGGTCCGTGGTGATACTGACTGGAATACCGTATAACCTGACAATCTGCCTGAGGTACATCTCGGCTAACTGAGCTGTCGACTGACCAACTCTAAATGGGAGAAAGTGAGCCACCTTCGTGAGCTGTCAACTATAACCCAAATAGCATCCCGACCAGCTGGGGATCTAGGCAATCCGGTAACAAAATCTATGGTCACATGCTCCCACTTTCACTCTGGAATGGGCAAGGGCTAAAGAAGTCCAGCCGGTCTCTGGTGTTCGACCTTAACTTGTTGGCAAACCAAAACCGAGAGACAAACCGATCTATCTCCCGCTTCATGCCATTCTACCAAAAGTGCTGACGGATATCACGGTACATCTTTGTACTGCCAGGATGGATGGAATACTGAGAAATGTGCGCTCCTGACATGATCTCTGTCTGATATCTCCGCTGGGTACACAAAGACGCTTACCATGTCGAAGTGTACCGTCCTCATAAATGCATAACCTTGGTCTTCGTCCGGCCTCACACTCTGCTCTGAGTTGCTGAAGCTTGGAATCTACTGACTGTGCCATCCGAATCATCTCGACTATGGTGGACTGAACTTGCATGCTGCCATCAATGCCACACTGGAAGGGAGGACAACTTTAATACCCATCTTCTGGAGATCTGCTAACAGCTCTGGTTGCGCTGTTAGGAAATAAGCTCCGGCTCTCCTGCTCAATACATCTGCAACGACGTTGGCCTTCCCGAGATGATACTGCAAGTTGACATCATAATCCACAAGAAGCTCCAGCCACCTCCTCTGACGCATGTTAAGATCCTTCAGGGTGAAAACATACTTCAGGCTCTTATGGTCGGTGAAAATCTCCACCCTAACTCCGTACAAGTAGTGCCTCCACAACTTAAGTGCAAACACTACTGCTGCCAGCTCCAAGTCATGGGTTGGGTAATTTATCTCATGATCACGAAGTTGTCGTGAAGCATAAGCTATTACCTTCCCATGCTGCATCAGAACACATCCTAAACCTCTGCCTGAAGCATCACAATACACGAAGAATCCTCGGTTCCATCTGGAAGCGCGATAATGGGAGCCGTTATCAGGCCTCGCTTCAACTGCTCAAATGAACTCTGACACTCTGCTGTCCAAGCAAACTGCGCATCCTTACGGGTCAATTGGGTCAGTGGTGCTAAAATCCGAGCAAAACCTGAAATAAACCGCCGGTAGTAGCCGGCCAATCCAAGAAAACTGCGAACTTCTGCAACTGTGCTAGGCACCGGCCACGACTCAATAGCCAAAATCTTTGGGGATCCACTTCTACTCCTCCTCTGGTGATGATGTGACCCAAGTACGAAATGCGATCGAGCCAGAACTCGTATTTACTGAACTTGGCATACAACTGGTGCTCCCTGAGAGTCTGAAGAACCACTCAGATGCTGCTCATGCTCTGTCTCACTCTTGCTGTAGACCAGGATGTCGTCCAAAAACACAATCACAAACTGATCCAAGTAAGGTATGAAGATATGATTCATGAGATCCATGAATACAGTCGACGCATTGGTCACTCCAAATGCATCACTAGGAACTCTCAATGCCCATATCTCGATCTAAAAGCTGTCTTCGGGATATCCTGCTCTCTGACTCTGATCTGATGATATCCTGAGCGCAAGTCGATCTTCGAAAATACTGATACCCCCTTGAGTTGATCAAACAAGTCATCTATCCTCGGGAGAGGGTATCTGTTCTTGATTGTCACTGAGTTCAAGGTACGATAATCAACAAATAACCTAGACGTACCATCCTTCTTTTTCACAAGAAGCATCGGGGCTCCCCAAGGCGATCCACTAGCACGAATGAATCCCTTGGCTCGAAGTTCTTTAATCATCTTGTACAAGATCTTCAACTCTGAAGGTGCCATCCTGTAGACTCTCTCTGACACTGGGGCTGTCCCGGGAATCAAGTCTATGGAGAACTCGATCTCCCGCTCTGGAGGCATACTTGGAAGCTCTTCTGGGAAAACATCTGGGAACTCATCCACTATCCTCGGCAACTGAACTGCCGCTACTGCCATCCGCAATATCGGAGGGGAAGACTCAACTTTACCTCGGGAAAAGGAAAACTCTGGCTCACCTGGAATGCTAAAAATAACCCTGCCAATGTGGCAGTCTATCCTAGCATACTGGTTTCTCAACCAATCCATCCCTAGGACCACATCATAATCAGCCATCGGAAACTCTATCAATCTAGCAGGAAATTCCCTACCGCTAACTACGATCCGACACGAGGAAAACACTCTATCGACTCCCACAAGTCCGTTACCAGTAAGTATATTGAGCCTTACCGATAACGACTCGGGCTCCAATCCTATCCGTGTCTCGAATCGTGCAGACATAAAAGAATACGATACACCAGAATCAAATAAAGCTGAAGTTGGAAAGGAGTTGACGAGAATAGTACCTGCCACTACCTCTCCTGGTGCCAATCCTTCCTCTACGGTTATCACCATAGCATGACCATGCCCTCGGGGTGCTGGTCCCCTCTGCTGAAATCCTCGCTGCCTATTCTGACTCTGGGCTTGGGCTTGGGCATACTGCTGGGGGTTCTGCTGCTGGAATACTTGGGTCTGAGGCGACAAGGGCCTCGGCAATGGGTACTGTTGCTGCTGAACCGGTGCTGGTCCTCTCACCGAAGAGCTAGAAAGGTTGGACGATGATGAACCACCCCTATTCGGGCAGGATCTAACCCTATGGTCTGGTGCTCCACAAGTCAGGCACAATCCCTGTACCCTGTGATATTCTGCCACCACATGGCCTGGCTTCCCACAATGAGAACATCCCACTGCGGAAGACTGCTTCTGCTTCTGCTGCTGCTTCTGAAGGTATGTCGGGGTTGAATGGTGGACCGACGTCACTGAGGCCGCCCGCCTCGGAGCTCCAATAGTCAAAGCCCTGGCTGCCGGGACTGGAGCTGAAGACTGATTCATCTGGCCGTGGGATCTCTTCCGACCTCCGGCCCTATCCACAATTCTGTGGGAGGTATACTCATGCCTCCTAGCTGCTCTCAAGACTGCATCAAAAGTCTGATGCTCAAACTGCTCAACTGCTAACAAAATCTCCAAGTGAAGCCCCTGCTGAAATTGCTGGGCTCTATCATACTCGGTTGCCACAAAGGTGGGAGCAAACCGACTGAGTCTCAAAAACTCAGCCATATATCCATCGACCGTTCTGCCCATCTGCTTCAGATTGGTGAACCTCGCCTGTAGATCATACCGAGCTACAGCATCGAAATACTTGGTCTAGAATCTCTCTCTGAATACTGCCCAAGCAAGGTGCTGCTAATCCAACGGCCTGAGCTGCCCACCAGCTGCGGGCAAGATCTAGCAACTGCAGGCGCACCACGGCTACCTTCTCGATCTCTGGGGTCCTAGCTGCTTCTAGAATTATCTCGATGTCCTGAAGCCAAGCATCTGCGGTGATAGCATCTTCACTACCATCAAAGAAAGGAGGCTTCAAGCGCTTGAAGCTGTTGGCCGCGCTGTTACCCTGATGATCGCCTCTGGTCAACGCATCTGCCACTGCCTGGTGCAAGACGTCTCCACGACGATCTTGAGAAGCTATCAAGGTCCTGACGAGACCTACCAAAGTGCCATCATCAGGCTCGGAAGGCTGAACTGGCTGGACTGGTGGTTCTCCGTCAGAAGGCACGACTCTGAAGGCTACTCCCGAATGCTGGGCTTGATCTCCGGGTTGCTGCTGATCCGCGGAAAGTGCTCCGCCTCGCTGACCACGGCAGGTCCAGGAACGAGGCCGCTGAAGAAGACGACATAGGGAACAATAAGAAAGGACCAAGACAGATCAACGATACAAGCATATGATTAGGACAAGAATCCAGGGATTCAGAGGATATGAGCAGAGATCAAGGTCGAATTCTGATTAAGACATCTATTCGGTAAACCCTCACATATCTTGATTTATAAGACCTGCATGGGCCACCACTTAAACCATGTCACTCCCCAGAACCAGAATACTGGAGACGGGGGCAGACATAGCCAGCTACGTATATTAAAATGGATTCTATCTCGCTATACGGTCACGGCTGTCTAGATACATGAGGGTTGACTACAAGTCAACAGTCTCCTATGGTCAAGAACAAGCCTAATGTCTCAATCACAAGCAAGTAAGTAAATGTTACAATGTATGATCATTGAATATACAATAATAAGGCATCCCAAATATTACATATTCAGCTGATCATGAAGCTAGTCGTTATAAATGTTAGGACTAGCAAGAGTTTAGTCATACATGATCAACCCTAGGATCCGTTAATCATGTTACAGCCCGTAGGCAGACAGTAAGTAAAGTGCAATCGAGCTAAACAGGTGCGCGTCGGCTAAACGCCTCAAAAGAATATTTTTACAATAGAGTGGGAGAGCCAAAAATAAACCCACTCGTTGCCAGGGTTCCGTCTAGTGGCCACCATCTGGCTGGAAGGTCGGTAGATCCTCTGGAGCTGCTCCAAAATCTGGCCACACAAAACCAGCTGGGTCAGACCCCAGAAAGAGCAAGTACCACAAAGGAAGCTTCACTTAGGAACTAAAACCAGCAATTAGTACAATAGTATAAATAAGTAAGAATAGAAAATAAGAAATACATCAGGATGATATACGACGAGATAACCATGGAACTATTCAGATAACCAGGTTACAACCCGTAAACCAAACAAGGACCGGGGTTGTAACCCTTCGTCTAAAGAACTTGGAATTCTCACCATTTATCGGTAAAATAAATACAAGCATTCTGGTCATGGAGCAACCTGGAACATGATCAGGACAAGACTAGACAGGTTAGACTCCATCCAATCATTTCACGGCCAAACAAGAACTACGGCTTAATACTTTAACTAACTAGGGTTATCACAAGCCTAGTTACTAACAAGATACAGTGAGAATCTTCCACAGCCACAAGCCCTGCAGTCCATCCAGGTTACCCGGGTTAAAAGAATTAGAGTTGAATTCAGGTGGGTACACCGTCCAGGAAACAAATGTACCCTTAGGTAGCTTGAAGGGTGCAACACATGACAGTGTGCTGGAAATTTGTCCTACTCGACGGCAGGCTACAGATCCCAAGGCGTGCCCAGGTAATGGGATTGCCTGTAGCTGGGAGATCTCTTCATGACTAATGTATTAATCTAGTTATTAGCCTTAGTCCATTTCAATGGGTACTCCTGACCGTGGTACTCAGGAGTCCCCTCCTAGACATATGCAAGACAGGACTGGATTATTTGTACAAGCACAATCATCTATGTAAAATCTAATAAAATATAATATACAGGGCAGTAGAAGAGCCATGCGGCTAAGGCATATGCGGCCAGGAATGATCTCATGCGGCTGAAAGAGAACAGCCCATGTGGCTGAATTGGGTCAGGCGCATGCGACTAAAAAGGGAAGGGCTTATGCGGTTAAAGGGGTATCAGTCATATGCGGCTCGGAGATCCACTCAGTCATGCGCTGAGAAAGGCAAGACATATGCGGTCAGGAGGATAGGAAACTCATGCGGCTGGCGGGGAATGGGTCCATGCGGCTGGCTGACCAATCAAGTACATGCGGCCGCGGAGGAGCAACCCATGCGGCTGCGGGAGCAATGACTATACGGTCAAAGGAAGCAAAACCATGCGGCTGGGAAACTGAGGTCTATGCGGCTCGCGAGCGTTGAGTTCATGCGGCTCAGGTTGCTGGAAATCCATACGACCAGGAAGGACTGGGCCTCAGTCATGCGGCTGAGAAGGAATACTCGCCGCATGAACTTGTCATACGGTCAAGTCAAGGCAATAGCGCTTGCGGTTGGAACTGACTTGCCGCATGAATGTTCATGCGGTCAAGTGCTACCATGCTGCTCGGGACTGTGCTTCTTCCAAATTTCCGAGAAGAAGTACACCATAAGCCATGGCTACCAAGCTGCATAACTCTATCATCCGGAGCCCAAATCCGAACTTCCATAGGTCAAAATAGGGTAAAATAAATGCTCTACAACATGGAACCATCAAAACTCGAAAATAACAAGATTAAGTAGATCAAAACCCAAAAAATCCAATATAAGGTAAATATAGATCTACAAGAATCTAGCCATGAAAGTGAAAATGCCAAGTTCTAAAGTTAGTTAAAATACTGTAAGGAAGAGATGAGGCAATAAAATCAGAGTTCCTCCATGAAGCAAGTTGCACTTGCCTAGACCTCTCTCTCCTCTCTCTGGTAGGTAAGGAAGTAAATGGAAGAAGAAGAAGAGTAATGAAGAGAGAGAAAGAAGAATGGTAATAAATACCAAAGGTGGTGGTAGGTAGGGGGTTCATCCATGGTTCATGATGAACCAAAAATAATCCCAACCGAACTAAGCCAACCCCGGGCCAAGAATAAACCGAGCCAAGAAGAAAAAGCTAAGCCAAAATCATGCAATACAGAATAAAATAGTAGACGTATTCCAAATATGTAATACGAACCACAGGCATTACAGGAGGAGCAAATGGTTTTGGCCGCCACTCGCTGAGAGCTTTCTTTGTGCGGGTTCGCTTCTGGACCGGGCCAGCACTTTCCTCAGAGAGCATTTCTTCAAACGCCTGTTGGTCGAAGCGGACGACCATCTTCTGTTACGTGGAGCCAAGTTTGGCTACATCCGATTGCATCACCAACTCCTCAGCCATGGAGAAGTTTGTCTCCAGCAGAGTCGCCATCGTGTTTGCCATGAAATATAAAAGAGCAGAACAATTATCGGAGGACTGGACTTTTACTTCACAATACAAACTTGCTTGTACAAAGAAAGCCTAGGGACGAAAACCTAGTTACAGCAATCTAAGTACAATTGTTTATTTTAGATTCTGGGGTTGACGTAGAGGCTCGAGAAAGCGATGGCAGCTCTGCCTTACTCCTTGGATGATCGGGCAGCCTTGGCTCTGTAGAAGAACTGCTTGGCGTTGCTGAAGAAATGCTCTCCTTTCAGGCTCTGTATATTCTCTCTCTGGCTCTCTGGCTCTCTATGTCTCTCTTTTTTTATCCGAGAATCTTCTCCTTCGCAAGGGAATGGCACCTTTCTATTTATAAGAGTGGGGGGCATCATTAGGGTTTGGAAAGATTGCCCATTCTCTAAAGTCGGTGGCTTATGATCAATGAATCTGGGCCGCTCATAATAGATCCGGGCAATTAATATGATTGCACCAAATCTTTGTGGATAATTAATGATTGACATAAATCCTTATGATTTGTTATGCCAATCTTGGATCTCCCGCCACGTGTCATTGATTTTCTTGATTGTAAATGATCTGATTTGATCCTAATATTTCATTGGGATTTGTTGATGGATTTCGGTTGATTTGATGCCACGTGTAACGCTATCATGCCATGTGTCTTAACTGCGAGCCACTACAGAAATCTGAGCCGCAGGATGGTTGCTCCTCATTGAGCCGCATAAGGCTGGCCACGTGTCAAGGCTGCTTGAGAGTAGCCCCCTGAACATTTGGACCGCATGGTAATGATCTGAGCCACGAGTGTAGGTGACCGCATGATGGATGCCTTCTTCGTGAACCGCATGAAGATAGTCCTCGTGAGCCGCATGGAGATAGTCTTCGTGAGCCGCATGGGGATAGTCTTCGTGAGCCGCATGGGGCAGCCTCCGCTTGAGCCGCATGGGCTGGTCTCTACTTGAGCCGCATGCGACTGTCCACGTGTCAAGTCCTTATGAAGGTTTCTGGATTTTGGGAGATCGTGTCAGAGATTTCCTTTATTTCCTTAGGAGTCTACCATTATGACGGAGTCATAATTGTATTTTTGTGTTAGGGCTGTCATGTGTCAGAGCTGTCAGCCGTTAAGGTATTTAATGCAGTAAAGGACAAACGGAAGAGCTGTTTGCAGGCCACATGGCTCCTCTCTGAGCCGCATAGAACTTGCTTGAGCATCATAGACGCTTGAGCCGCATGGATCCTTGAGCCGCATGAACTCTCTGAACCGTATAGGGCTCCCTGCCGCATGGATCTTTCTTTATTCTTTTTTATGCTTCTACATGGGCGTAGATAACGCTCTTGGAATGATTGATCTTCTGTCTGAACATCTAGAGTACCTCTCTAGAGTGTTGTGGACCACTTCCAACACTCCGACTTCCCGGATGAGAAGATGAGTAAATCGTCGGCGAAGGCCAGGTGGGTGATGATCGGGCATCCACTGGAAGTGTGATAGTGCTGGAAGTTCGAAATATTGACCATGTTGTTAAGGTTTCAGCTCAGAGCATCTGCAGCTATGATGAAGACAGTGGAAGATAGAGGGTCGCCCTGTCTAACGCCGCGGCTAGATTTAAAAAACCCCTTAGATTGACCGTTGGTAACCGTGGAGAACCATGAGTTACTGACGGATCTCCACACGGTGTTGGTCCAATTTTCCGAAAATTCGAAAGCTCTGAATACCCAAATCATAAATTGCCAATCCAGTCTGTCGTAAGCTTTCTCCATGTCGATTTTGACGGCGATGTTGCCCCCTCTAGCTGGAAACTTCATGCATGTTATTAATTCTTGAGCTAGCATAATATTATCCTGGATGTTCCTCCCACGAACAAAGCCGCTTTGTTCCTCCAAGATGATTTTGGGAAGCATATCGGCCATTCTGGTGGCGATGATCTTGGAGAAATTTTTTTGGTGAAGGTGCAAAGACTGATTGGTCGAAAATCGTGAAAGGATTCAGGATTTTCTTTTTTCGGGATGAAGATCAGCTTGGTGCTGGAGATGGCTTTTGGGTAAGTGGTTCCTTCGAGGAATACGATTGCCGCATCGGTGATGTCCTGCTTGATAATGTTCCAGCAGGTACGAAAGAAGATACCCGAGAAGCCGTCTAGGACGGGGGTACTGTACTCGTTTAGAGCCCATACTACTTCTTTCACTTCTTGTTCGGTCAGGGGCGTTCCAACTGGGCGTTTTCGGCATCATTAATGAGACTGAGGAATTGGTCCAGGAATGATATGTCTTTTTGAACCGTCTCTTTGGAGAGTAATTTGGAGTAGAAATCCGCTGCGGACGCTTGGATGTTCTTATAGTCAGTTATGAGGTTCCCACTCTCGGCTGTGGTATGGTGAATCGATAGTTTATGTCTGCAGCCGTTGACGTAGGTGTGGAAAAATTTTGAATTCTTGTCCCCCTCGTTATCCCATTTCAACCTCGCTTTCTGCTTCCAGAAATCTGACTCCACTTTGAGCCTAAATATGAGCATCGCCTTTCTGCTCTTCTAGCCGTGGAGGATCAATCCGAAGCGAATCTGGCTTCAACACGGGTGACATCGTCCTCAGCAACCCGAACGGCTTAAAAAATATCCCCGTAGGCTCGTTTGCTCCAATTAGATAGAGCTTTCCTCGTTGCTTTGAGCTTGTTGCTCACCCGGATAAGGGGGTTAGGGGAGTCGTCATGCTCCCACGCTTTCGCAATGATGCCCAAAAATTAGAGATGATCGGTCCAGAAATTGAGGAATTGGAAGTTCTTTTTGGGTGGAGTGGTATTGTTTTTAATTTCGACCAGCAGAGGGGCATGGTCAGATTCAGTGGAGTTGAGGTGGGATAGTTTGGTATTAAGACCCATTCCTTGCCAGAAAGCATTCGTGAGGGCTTGTCCAGTCGGGAGTATTGACGACGTTTTCTGTATGTTGCACCAGGTGAATGCATTGTCGTTGAACTGGATGGGGGGCTAGATGAGCATTGAAGATGAAGTTGTTGAAGTCTTGCATGGCTGATATAGGAGGTGGTCGACCTCCGATTTTCTCTTCTCTGCTGGTGATCGCATTAAAGTCCCCTATGCAAAGCCAAAGGGAATTGATGTTGTGAAGATGGATCTCAAGAAGGTCATTCCAGAGTTGTTTCCGCTCTGCGATATCACAGTTGCCGTGGACCGCTGAGAAAATAGCACGTTTGGAAGCATGGGGTGATCCATCCAGCAGAAAAGTGCTTGCCAGGAGTCCTTAATGACTACGATGTTACGTCCTAAGTGCAGAGGATCCAAATATCGTGCCTGCCTGCTACGGCGAGGGTAGTCCCAGCTGGAGCTGGATGGACTTTAATCTTTTGGGAGGAATTTTTGGTTCAATTATGATGAGGATATCGATCTTGTGGATTTTCTGAAGGCTGGAGATTCTCCTAGATGTAGGTTTGTTTGCCAGGCCACGGACGTTCCAGGATGGATGTTAAGCATTAATGAGGTTGTGGGAGGGTTTTTTGTTTCGCTTGGCGGCGGATGTTATTTGGATGGTTGTTGTTTCGATGATTCCTATCTGGGCATTTTTCCCGCACAAGGTAGGCTCTTTCGCCTTGGACGAGGTAAGGGTCGTCGGTGGATTGCTCGAGATGGACCGTGGGGGGTCCAATAATTTCCCTAGCGGAGTCCGTGTTGGGATCCTCTGTAGGGATAGCTAGGGAGTCGCTGGCGCTCCCCAACAGAATAGAAGCTTGCTGGAGAGGGTAACCTGCGGCTAGGACCTGTAGTTCTCTCCTAGCTTGGTCTGGCCCTAGGATTGCGAGGGCTGCTTCGATCGAGTTTTCGCTGGTGTGTTGTTGATCAGCGTCGTTGGAGATGATAGCTAGGGAATCTTCGAGAGGTTCCTCATTGGTGTTTTGTTGATCTACTTTGCTAGTATCAGTTATCTACTCATCTCCTTTGAAGTAGGTGGTTGGGCGTTCTCTCGGGGATGACTAAAGCAGTTAGAGGGCTGACTGACTCTGCAGGTACTTGTTGGCCCATTGGTCATATGGTCAAACTGATTTTAATAATTGATGAAACTCTGTCTGGATATATGAAGCTAGTCAGGATATCTCGGACTCTTGGACATGATCAAGAACAGCTATCTACTCAGTTCAAGACCGAAGCAATGTCTGCCTGTTCGAGTCTGTATTTATTTTAGCAATGTATTTTTCATTTTATTGAGTCTAGGAATACGTTGTACACCGAGTCGTACTGGCAAATAGGCTATACCAAAATAATTTTAAAATGTTTTTAAAATATCTTTAGTTTTGAAAAACATTCATATTAACAAAAGCTTCAAAAAGGTTTTCAAAAAGGTTTTCAAAAATCCCCAAAAATATTTTTAAAAACATAACCTAACCCTGACAGAAATTGGCCAGAGTTCGGCCAGAGTTCGGCCAGAGTTCGGTTAGTGGCCGTTTTGATTTTTGAATTCTTTGGAACATGGTCCTCCTGCAGTTGCGGATTTGACCGAGATTTCCTCATCGAGTTCTGCCCGAATTATGCCCGAATTCTGCCAGAATTCTGCCTTTGGAACTCCTATAAATAGAGAAGGATTTTGATCATTGCAACTCACTCATTCACTTTCAATCTTCTCTCTATCTAAAGCTTTCAGTCTTCCAAAGAGTTTTTCTCGAGCTTTAAATTTCAGATCCCAAGCCAATTACAATCTCCAGTCGATTTGCCAGTACAGTACGGTCTAGAAGTTTCAGAGTGATTATAATCAGAGGCTTGATAGAAGATTCAACTCTTCACAATTGAAGTTGGACGAGTTCTTCGTATCAAAGCTCGCGTTGTAGAAGTTACAAGGACTTCGTAAGAAAACTTGCGATTTTGCCAATAGTGGATTCAACTAGTAGCAAGAGTTCTACCGACTGGATTAGTCCTCAACAGAGGGAAACCAGTATACATCGTTGTCTTTGCGTTTGCTTTTTTTTTGTCTTTACATTATTTAGTTGTTATTATTATTCTGTGATCTTGCTGCTAACATTTTTTAATTAGCATTATTCTGCTGCCAACTCTATTCACCCCCCTCTAGAGTATTGTGCTTTACGATTTCGTTCCTACAATTGGTATCAGAGCGGGTGTTACAGGTAAAGCAAGGTAATATTGCAATTATTTATTCATTTAATTAATTGTTATATAGATCACAGCACAACACATGGCAACTGTGAAATTCATAAGTGAAGGCCAGGCCACAAACAGACCTCTACTGTTTGATGGTACGAACTATACCTATTGGAAAACACGGATGAGTTTCTTCTTGAAATCACTTGACTTTGATTAATGGTCTATTGTTATTGATGGCTATCAAAAGCCACCTCGTATAAATGTTGATGGAGTTTTAGTTGAAAAACCCCATAACAGATATACAGAGGAAGAAAAAAAATGCCAGTCTTGACGCACGTGCTATTAACGCTTTATTTTGTGCTTTAGACAGAACTGAATTTAACAGGGTATCTATCTGCACAACTACTAATAAGTGTGGAAGCTTCTTGAAGTCACACATAAAGGCGACTCAAGTCAAAGAATCAAAATTCAGCAGACTTACTCAAGAGTATGAGGTGTTCAAGATAAGCCCAACGAAACAGTTACTCAGATGTTCGAAAGATTCTTGGATATTGTAAATCCTTTGTCCTCCTTAGGCAAAGATTACAGTAACCATGAAAAGATTCGCAAACTCCTGCGAGCACTTACCAAGAACTGGATTCCAAAGGCTACTGCAATCATTGAAGGGAACGATCTCACAACTATTTCCCTCGAAGTACTCATGGGTAAGCTATTCACTCATGAACTGGAGCTACAAGATTTTGAAGGGCCTGTACCAAAGGAAAAGATGATCGCTTTCAAGGCTCAGCACAAAAAAGCTGCTGAAGGTGATTCAGACAGTAGTGAATCTGATGTGAAGATCAAGCACTCCTAGCAAGGAAATTCAAAAGATTCATGAGATATGAGAAGAAAGCCAAAGAAAAATAGCAGCAACAACTGGTATCAAGATGATGCTGTCTGCTACGGCTGCAAGAAGAAGGGACACATGAAGAAGGATTGTCCTACAAACTCATCATCACAAGCAAGAAGAGAACAGGTATAAAAAAGGAACCTAAAGAGATCAACATCTCGGAGATATGCCAACACCAGCATATGGCATGAAAGTGAAGCCAGCGACTCAGAAGATGAACAATCAGAAGACGCTGCAAACGTATGCTTTATGGCATCCGATCAGGTACCTACTGAACCTGTAGTTGATACATATGATGACTTCACCTTTGAGCAATTAGGAGATGCCTTCAGTGAACTGATAAGTGATTACAGGAAACTGCGTAGCAAATATCAGACCTCTAAGAAGGTACTCAAAGAGTACAAAGGTGAAATAGAAACTTACCGACCTACTAGCTGAGGTTAGAAATAATGTTAGTGAGTCTGGTGAGCTTTCCTCTATTAAGCTCTTATTACACGAGACTACCAAGTCATCTGAAGAAAAAGACAAGGTTATTGACCAACTGAAGAATAACTTTCTAAAGAGAAGAAAAGTCTCAAAGTGCACAAATCAGAATGGAAACACTCACTTCTGATTATACTAAGTTGTACGACACTTCCAAAAGATTGGAAATTAGGTTAGGAAAACAGCCTGAGACTGCTGCTTCCTACCCTAACACGTGTCACTTACCGAAAATCGGAACATTTCCAAGCCAAACACTGTCAGACCTAACCCTATCAAACCTTTACCCCAAAAGGTTAAGCCCAAACATGATTATAGGTATGCTTTCTTCTATACTAGAAAACCTAAACCTACCAACCATGCACACCACTCAGCTTTCAACACTCAATATGCTAAATGTCATTATTGTTGCCTCATTGGTCATATCTCTCCTGCATGTAGAATCAGAAAGCTTGTTGATTTAAATATTTATGCTTGGATACCAAAGGCTAACATTTCAGGACCCTATAAGAAATGGGTTCAAAAGTTTATCTACAAATTATTTTGTAGGTGGAACACCTTTCACATGCTAAAAGCAAATGGATCCTCGACAGCGGTTGTTCACGGCATATGACCGGTGATGCTACATTATTTGCAACAGTGTCGAAGAAGAAGAAGGAAGGTTATGTTTTCTTCGGTAATAACTTGAAAGGGTATATCATTGGTATCGGTGATGTTGGTAAGTCTCCCTATCCTGTGATTAAGGATGTCTGTCTGGTTACCGAGTTGAAACATAATCTACTCAGCGTAAGTCATCTAGTTGATCATGGTTATGGCATCAACTTTGGCAAAGACAAATGTACTATAGTTGATAGCTCAACTGGTAGTACTATCTTTGAAGGTATCAGGGAAGACAACATATATGTTTTCTATTTGTTAGAAAAAACTAACTTTTCAGGTAGATACTTAATGGCTAAAAGTGATGAGAGTCATCTGTGGCATATGAGACTCGGTCACACAAATATGGACACAATCTCAAGATTATCCACGAAGAAGCTAGTACGCGGTTTACCGGATATAACATTCAAGAAGGATTCGGTATGCAGCCAATATGAAAAGAAAAAGCTACCAGATCCACATTCAAGTCAGTAAACGCAGTATGTACTACTAGACCTAGAATTGCTACATATGAACTTATTTGGTCCTAGCAGAGTTGCTAGCCTCGAAGGTAAGCTTTATGCTTTTGTAATTGTAGATGATTACTCTTGATATACGTGGGTATACTTCTTGACACGCAAGAATGATGCATTATCCGAATTTGTTGCCTTTTGCAAGAAAGTACAGAATGAAAAAGATTACATGATCACTCGTATTAGAAGCGATCATGGTGGCAAATTCGAGAATGCTGAGTTTAAGTAATTTTGTGACACATACGGTTTTGTACACGAGTTCTCCTGTCCTAGGACTCCACAAAAAAATAGAGTTGTGGAACGTAAGAACAGAACTCTATCCGAAATGGCCAGAGTAATGATAAACCAGTTTAGTCTATCCAAATATTTCTGGGCTGAAGTTGTCAATACAGCTTGTTTTATTCTTAATAGAGTTCTAATTCGACCCAAATCGAAGAAGACTCCATTTGAGTTATGGTTTGATAGAATTCCATCAGTTTCATATTTTAGAATATTTGGTTATAAATGCTTTATTCTTAATACAAAAGACAACTTGGGAAAGTTTGACGAAAAGGCCGATGAAGGTATATTTTTAGGTTATACGGCCAAGAAAAAAGGATACAGAGTCTTCAACAAACGAACTATGATCATCGAAGATTCAATCAACGTCACCTTTGATGAATTGAATCAAATGACTATCGATGACAATGACGAAGATCTAACTATACCAAGCTCAACAACAGCTGATTCTCAACCAAGCTCAGCACTAGCTGATCCTCCTAGAGAAGATCCAGGGACCAGCTACCTTCAGAGTCTGCCGAAACGATTGAAATTTATGGCTGATCATCCAAAGGATTTGGTAATTGGTGATATTACCAAAGGTGTAAGTACTCGTACATCCAGTAGAGATATTGTTTCTAGTGTTGCATTTATTTCACAGCTAGAACCCAAAACCATTGATGAAGCATGTAGTGATCATTTTTGGTTAGATGCTATGCAAGAGGAATTAAACCAATTTGAACGAAATCAAGTTTGGGAACTTGTTCCCAAGCCTATTGATCATCCGGTCATTGGCACCCGTTGGGTATTCCGAAATAAACTGAACAAGAATGGTTTAGTAACTCGTAATAAGGCTCGACTCGTAGCTCAAGGATACAATCAGGAAGAAGGTATCGACTACGATGAGACTTATGCCCCATTTACGAGATTAGAATCTATTCGCATGTTATGTGTATTTGTATGTTTTTATAATTTCAAATTATTTCAAATGGATGTCAAGAGTGCATTTTTAAATGGTTTTATAAAAGAAGAAGTTTTTGTAGCACAACCTCCAGGTTTTACAGATTTTAAAAACCCTGATCATGTTTTCAAGTTGAAGAAAGCTTTGTACGGTTTAAAACAAGCCCCTCGTGCTTGGAATGATCGTCTAAGCAATTTCCTACTTGACAACGGTTTTTCAAAAGGCAAGATTGAAACTACACTTTTTATTAAGTCTTTTAATGCAAGCTTCTCTTAATACAAGTCTATGTTGATGATATTATATTTGGATCTACTGATGAATCTCTGTGTCAAGAATTCTCTAAGTGTATGCAGAATGAGTTTGAGATGAGCATGATAGGAGAGCTAAATTCTTTTCGTACTGCAAATCAAACAAACTGACAATGGAACATTCATAAATCAAGCCAAGTACACAAAAGATTTGCTAAAGAAGTTTGATCTGGATAATGTCAAACCTATTGGCACTCCGATGGCAACTTCAATAAAGCTTGATATTGAACAAGGCAAGCCAGTCGACACACGTAAGTATCGAGGTATGATCGGTAGTTTACTTTATTTAACTGCTAGTCGTCCAGATATTATGTTTAGTGTTTGCATGTGTGTACGTTTTCAAGCTAATCCAAAGGAATCACATCTGTTCACAGTTAAGCGTATCTTTCGATACCTTAAGGGCACTTCTTCTGTTGGCTTATGGTATCCCAAAACTAAGTCCTTTGACCTTATTGGTTACTCGGATGCAGATTATGCTGGATGCAAAGTTGATAGAAAAGTACCAGCGGCATATATCATTTCTTAGGCAAGGCTTTAGTCTCATGGTTTAGTAAAATGCTAAATTCTGTAGCCTATCAACAACAGAGCCTGAGTAGATCGCCGCTGGACGTTGTTGTGCTCAGATTTTGTGGATGAAACAAATCTTAGAAGACTATGATTTATTTTACGCACACATTCCCATTTTCTGTGATAACACGAGCACTATTAATTTGACTAAGAATCCAGTATGTCATTCTCGTACTAAGCATATCGCAATTCGACATCATTTTCTTAGAGGTCATCATCAGAATGGAGATATTAACCTTGTGTACATAGATACTGAGAATCAATTAGCTGATATTTTCATAAAACCTCTAGCAGAAGATCATTTCAATTATTTACGTCGAGAATTAGGAATTTTGGACGTCAATAATGTTAATTAATTTTATTTTATGATTTTATTTCAATATGCAAAAACTGTGTTAGAGACAAGACAATAAAGAGTCTGTCCCTCTCCACAACTACGGTTGAAGCGAAGCGGTATTTAAGAGTTCCCCGGTGAACCTTCGTCAGCTGGGACAGTACTCCTACAGCTAATCTAAAACAGTCGTTGTGTAACAAAATTTAATTTATAAAATAATATTAATTATATTAATTGAATGTCAAAATTACTAATCTTTGAATTAAATCTTTAAAATGAGCCAATGAAAAAGAAAGTGTTCCAAACTAACCCCAGGCGAATTCGTCCAGACTTCGGAACGAATTCGGCCCGATTTCGGTTAGGGTATCAGGTTATATAACCAGAACCCGAGAGCCTTTCTTCTTCATTGCTTCTAAAATCCACCATCACAGCACAGCAGCTGCGCAAAAAGCTCTAAAACCATAGTTCTTCACCACTCTTTCTCTCCCAATCTACGTGGTAAAATCCATCCAAATCTTGGATTCGTGCAGAGATCGTTGTCCTCTTCAACATATTCGAATCTCGGGAGGTATAACTTCATATTTCTCCTCCTTTCAATTTCGTGCATTTTACTTTATTGTACAATGGCACCTAAGGGATTTAACCCCTTCAAGAGGAAGAAGACGACCAATCCTAGTGAGGAAGGTTCATCTTCGAATCCACCCACAGATTCCCTCTTTTCGCCATTCCAATCGAACGATGGTGCATTCGATGGGTTTTACTTTCAAACCCTAGATCAAGCCCTACTGTGGTATGGAGACTTCTCCATGAGATCCATATGCACAGGCGCTCCCATCAAGTGGACTGTGTTTCCAGAACACCGCCCTTATTTTGAGGCATTAGGGTTACAATATTTTGCTAAACTTTGTTTTCCAGTAGCAACTAATGGCATTAGACTGTTCTACTGTAATATCATATTAAACACGTTTGACGTAAGTACTCGTGCTGGCGGACTACATATCAATTTCAATGATGTCCTCTTGGCAAAAATCCTTGGTATTCCTAACAAAGGTGAACCGCTTGTTGATATCACTGAATTTGAATTCCCGGACGGTACGACACTTACTAGTTTCAAAGCGGAACTCTGTGCACCTGATCGAGTTCGCTCTGGAAAGTTCAAGGCAAACAACTTGAACTTGTTTAATTATGAATTGCATCGTATCATTTACTCCACTATCCTTCTAAAGTCTACTTCAAAGGATGATGTGACATCTCTTGAATTATCTGCTATGTATCACATTCTTAAGGGGATTCCATTTTCTGCCCCTAAGACCATTATCCAGATGATGGGACGTTGTCGTGCAAGAGATAAAAATCTCTCTTATGCGATGATTCTCTCACGCATCTTCCAGCGTTTCGATATTGATTTGTCAACTTGTACTCAAGACCCTGAGCCCAAGTTTTTGAAGTTATCTCGTCGTAGTATGACTGTTGCTGCTCCTCCTACTGCTCCACCTCCTCCACCTCCTCAGCAGTATGCCATGACCTTTGAGGGCATACACTAGCACCTTTCGGATGTGCACATCTCGATGATGGATATAGCTCGCGAGCGTGAGTTCCACGATGTCATTCGTTATCAGGCGATAGCAAATTCTCTCGCTGATCTCCGATTTGCCCAGACTGGACATTCTGCCGATTATATTCCTAGAGATCCAGCCTTCTCTGGTTACCGCTGTGAGGATGAGGCTGTTCATGCCTACTTTCAGCTCGGTAACGCATATGATTGGTACCGTTCTGACCGTGCTCCTTGGGACTATGTCGGTGAGTTTTACACTGGCGCTCCTCCTTACCCTTCTGGAGCTGGTACCTCTGCAGCTGGTCCTTCTGGACATACCGGTCATGCTGATGATGATGAGGAGGAGGAGATATGATATGTTAGCTGATTTTTGAGACTTAGACATTATTTACTGTATACTTGAAAATGCTCCGACATTCCAAGTTTCTGTCTTTAGACTTTATTATCAGTATTTCTTTTGAGGACTTGTACTGGATATTTTTTTATGTCTCTTGGACATCTTTTTATCTTTATGAGATGCGTAGTTTATGTTTCACATCAGTTTATTTACTTATTTATAGCATCTTTATTTGCTTCTTTATTATAAACTGTCTATGACATAATTCTCTATTATTAATTCTCTGTTATATTATAAACTGCCTGAGACAAATACATGCCTGTGATGTTATTTTTTTACTGTCTCTACCATCTGTCATAATTTTTCATAAATTTTATTTTGTGTTTCTTCACAGTTTGTTATTTATGCATTGATTGCGGGGGAGTTTTTCTCTTTTGCAATTATTTTTCTAAGTGACAACGGGGGAGAAAATAGGATCTAACATTCTTTTTTGAAAATGCAGGAATATGAACAATTTTACTATTTTTGATTTTATTCCAAGCAAAGATGTTATATCATTCATAGTTTGTCAATTATCAAAATGGGAGAGATTGTTGGCCCATTGGTCATATGGTCAAACTGATTTTAATAATTGATCAAACTCTGTCTGGATATATGAAGCTAGTCAGGATATCTCGGACTCTTGGACATGATCAAGAACAGCTATCTACCCAGTTCAAGACTGAAGTAATGTCTGCCTGTTCGAGTCTGTATTTCTTTGAGCAATGTATTTTTCATTTTATTGAGTCTAGGAATACGTTGTACGCTGAGTCGTACTGGCAAATAGGCTATTCCAAAATGATTTCAAAATATTTTTAAAATATCCATAGTTTTGAAAAACATTCATATTAACAAAAGCTTCAAAAAGGTTTTCAAAAATCCCTAAAAACTTTTTTTAAAAACATAACCTAACCGTGACAGAACTCGGCCAGAGTTCGGCCAGAGTTCGTTTAGTGGCCGTTTTGATTTTTGAATTCTTTGGAACTTGGTCCTCCTGCAGTTGCGGATTTGACCGAGATTTCCTCATCGAGTTCTGTCCGATTCTGCCAGAATTCTGTCTTTGGAACTCCTATAAATAGAGAAGGATTTCGATCATTTTAACTCACTCATTCACTTTCAATTTTCTCTCTATCTAAAGCTTTCAGTCTTCCAAAGAATTTTTCTCGAGCTTTAAATTTCAGATCCCAAGCCAATTATAATCCTCTAGTCGATTTGCCAGTGCGGTACGGTCTAGAAGTTTCAGAGTGATTGTAATCAGAGGCTTGATAGAAGATTCAACTCTTCACAATTGAAGTTGGACGAGTTCTTCGTATCAAAGCTCGCGTTGTAGAAGTTGCAAGGACTTCGTAAGAAAACTTACAGTTTTGCCAATAGTGGATTCAACTGGTAGCAAGAGTTCTACCGACTGGATTAGTCCTCAACAGAGGAAAACCAGTATACATCGCTATCTTTGCGTTTGCTTTCTTATCTCTGCATTTACATTATTTAGTTGTGATTATTATTCTGTGATCTTGCTGCTAACATTTTTTAATTAGCATTATTCCGCTGCCAACTCTATTCACACCCCCTCTAGAGTATTGTGCTTTACCATTTCGTTCCTACAGTGCTTCCATGTCACCCGACTCTAGAATGTCAAATTGGTTGGAGAAGGCGATTTGTTGGGGTCTGAAGGGGATCATGGCCTTGCTGGGAGACTCGCTCTTGTCTGTCTTGCCATCGTTGGATCTGAATCGCGTGTGCGAGTTCGGAAGAGGTAGAAGGGGTATCCTTAGAGTCCTTCCCTCTGTTTGCTCGTTGTCTTTCTGGATGGATTTTTTTTTTGAGTTCTGGGTGAAGATGATGGCAGTGCTTTGGAAGGTGACCTCTTAATTGACAGTGGTTGTAGAACATAATATGGTTGTCGTAGAGGATTTGTTGTGTGTGAATCCGGTTGGCCAGCTCGATGGTGATAAAATTTGGTAGTTCTGAGGAGAGATCGAGTTCCACACAGAATTTGGCTTAATGGGCCTTGGTGAGGTTATTGGTCTCAGGTACCGTTGCCACATATGTCCTGAATGAATTGGCAATACGCCTGAGTGCCGCTGGGACAAAGTATATTAGGGGTAGGTTTGGCAGGGTCACCCAGGCGGCGACCATCGCAGAGTCACCATTGGTGTTAAAGTCTGGTGACCACCTGATTATCTTCATCTGGTGGGAATCGATCCTGCAAGTGCCCTTGGACCACACGGTCGTGTGGTCTCGATCGGAGGAGAGGTAGAGAATAATATATCTGGGGTCAAGGGGGGCCACTCGATACTCCGTCGAGAGTCTCCAACTGGCTATCGCCTCCTGCACCCTGGAGAGTTTGGGGCACCCGGTAGAAAATTTTAGGATGAAGGTGTGGGGGAATAAGGATGACAAAGATGACACTTCTAGGTCAGAGAAGGGGACCACGGGAACTGGAGAGTCCTGATGGTATTCAATATCCGGGAGAGGAACGTCGGGGATTAGGGGATCTTTCGCTGTAGCTAAGTCCGGGCGGAGCTTGGAGGCGTAAGACGGGTGGGATGTTACGAGTGCTGGAGGGACCTGAGTCCCACCACGGAAAGGCGGTGGTGCTATCAGGAATGATTTGAGGCTGGGACTGGACTGTAGGGTAGCGACTGGAGTGTTTGCCATTGATTATAAAAGAACAGAACAGTTTTATGGGAGGACTGGACTCTTACTTCACAAT
The DNA here is from genome assembly GCA_029216955.1 of Iris pallida. NCBI lineage: Eukaryota > Viridiplantae > Streptophyta > Magnoliopsida > Asparagales > Iridaceae > Iris > Iris pallida. The sequence goes on along the minus strand of JANAVB010011395.1, from coordinate 10,617,257 downwards.
ACAAACTCGCTCATACAAAGAAAGCTTAGGGACAAAAACCTAGGTACAGCAATCTAAGTACAATTGTTTAGTTTTTTCTGGGGGATGACGGTAGAGGCTCGGGGAAAGCGACAGCAGCTCTGCCTTACTCCTTGGACGATCAGACGTAGCCTTGGCTCTGATGAAGAAATGCTCTCGTAGCGTGAGGGAAGACTCTCTTGCATGCGCCTTTGTCTCTCTGTGTGTCCAGCCGGGTGAAAAGGATCTCTTTTGCAAGGGAATGACACCTTGCTATAATTTTTTCTCTGGATCCGATCTCTCTACAAGAGAATGGCACTTTGCTATTTATAGGAGTGGGGTGTGTTCATTAGGGTTTATAATGATTGCCCTAAAAAGTCGGCGGCTTAGGGATTTAATTGCCATTTTCTTTGATCCTATTTTGTTGGCAATTAATCTGGACCACGAATCTTGATTGCAACGAATCTGGACAATTAATGCTGATTGTGTAAAATCTATATGGGCAATTAATGTTGATTGTCATGAATCTTTGGAAGCTCGGATCTCCTGCCACGTGTTTAATCCACATGATTGCAATAAATCTGCTTTGATTTGGGTAATTATGATGATTGTACTAAATCTGGTTGTTGGGATTTGTTGATAAATCTTGATTGATTTAATGCCACGTGTCTAACCATCATTACGGGGAAACTAATCTTCTGCCACGTGTCATAATCGTGAGCCACAGTCGCATGAGGGTAGCTTCTTAAGTTTGAACCGCATGAAGGTGGCAGCCACATAGGTGTAGCCTCCGAAATCTGAGCCGCATGGGGGTGGATTCCAATTGAGCCGCATAAGACTAGCCACGTGTCAAGGCTGCATGGGCATGGCCTCTCAGTATTTGAGCCGCATGGAGATGATCCCCATGATCTGAGCCGCATGAGAACAGCTGCCGCATGGGGTGGCTTCTTAGGCTTTGAGCCGCATAACGATAGTCTCCACGATCCGAGCCGCATGAGAGCATCAGCCGCATGGGAGGTGGCATCCGAATAGGGAGCTTTGGAGTTGGTGGATCGTGCCAGCTGTATAGGAGATTTTCTTTGTTTCCCGAGGAACACGCCGTTATGTCAGCGTTCATCATTTCAGCTTTAATGTCAGAGTTATCACTTTATGTCAGAGCATTTAATGGGAGTAGTCACTTTATGGTCAGCTGTAAAAAGTAAGTTGCATAGGGCCATGTGATTCTTCCCTAAGCCGCATGAGGCTATTGGAGAGTTTCTGAGCCGCATGAGGCTCCGATAGATTCCTGAGCCGCATGAGGCTCCTTCTGTTTTGAGCCGCATGGGCTTCTTCTGTTTTGAGCCGCATGGGCTTTTCTTGTTCTTTTCCATGCTTCTACAAGACCCCTTCAAAGTTTTTAATTTGAAAAATTGTAATACTTTGAATAAGAAGCATGGCTATATGAGCTCCGCTGGCCGCATAGGATGTTCTGGCCACATGGACTTCTTGGCCGCATGGCCTGTCTGGCCGCATAGACTCCCTAGCCGCATGGGTTCCCTGCCACGCGTGCGTCTCATTAATTGCCCTTAATTCGTTTTAGAGTCGTCTTTTGGGGGAATCCCAAGAGTTGGTTCATTAAATATTTGGATTTTATGCCCTGGATGAATCTCCTTTATGAGAGGGGGCGAAATCCGAGGAGTCGGTTTTGCCTGCAGCACACGGCCCGAAGCGGTTATCGGTCCACGTGCCCCGTATGTCTGCCTATAAATAGGGGTGCTTTTAGGACAGAGAAACTTTTTTGCTTTCTTTTGTCTTCCTCTTCTCTTGCCCTAAGCTGCTATTTTTCCTTCTCCGATTATCATCGACAATGGCCCCCAAAGCTTCCACAGCCGCGGCGAAGGAAAAGGGAGTGGCTTCTTCGTCTGCCCCGTCGCCTGAAGTCCACCCAGACGTTCACCCCCCCATTGCTGGTAAGGGATTGGGCGGATCGTATACTTTAAAACAAAGACGGCTCTGTTGCATGCTTTATGTACAAGCCTTTAATGCGTTCTTCATTTTTGTCGAACTTTTCAAATTAGATAGGCCACATGTACGTCCCATGTCCAAGCCGCATGGGGGTATACCCCATGTCCGAGCAGTATGGGAGTTGTCTAGTGGCCGCATAGATGCTTCACAAACTGGACCACATGATGACCCTTTCGAACAGAGCTGCATAAGTCCCTCTGAATCGAGCCGCATGAAGCCCCCTCAAACAGGGCCGCATAATTTTGTCTGGATTGGACCGCATAAGGCTGTGCTGAATCGAGCCGCATGAGCTCCTCTGAAATGAGCCGCATAATGCTCCGCTAAGTAGAACCGCATAAGCCCATGCTAAACAGAGCCGCATAGGCTTACGCTAATCAGTGCCGCATAAGCTCGTCATTAAATAGAGCCGCATAAGCTCGTCTTTAAATAGAGCCGCATAAACTCGTCTTTAAATAGAGCCGCATAAGCTCATGTAAGCCAAAGCACTCAGTAGTTTCGTTTTAGCCATCTTTTGATTTGTTTCTTTCTTTCCTTCTTCAGTGAATCTGCCAGTGAATGCTGCTGGAGAACTTCTGGTAGGGCGCGCCCAATCTGCTATGGGCTATAGGTATGATCATATAGTCGAATATATGATGAACCAGCTCCCAAAAGAACCTTTGGAGAGGCTGGATGCTATCAAGAAGCAGTCCTTTCACTTCCTCTGAGCCATGATAAACTCGGGGATACTTTATCTGTGAAGGGGAAATACCTGGAGCCTGCGTTCCTCTTTGGGGATACTTTGTCTGTAAAGAACACCCAGGCGCTGGATATATCCGAGAGCTGGGACTTTACTCTTGACGGGGTGGAGATCCATATCCCTCCGATAGAGCGTCATTTTCCTCTGTCCTGGTTCAATATGCTACCGCTAGACAGAAAGATGGTAGACTCCTTGACTCCCAGCAAGTCGGGGATATTTGTGGAAAATATCCATTATAATAGGAATTTGGGGTCATCGTATCCGGGAAGGGAACCGGTCAGTCGGTACGTGATGGAACTTGCTCCGGGTACCTTCATAAACGTAACGGGTCCCAATTTCATGTTTACCCAAGCTGATACCTTCTTGAACCAACTTGCTCGGAAAGGGTCTTATCCTGTCGGCCGGTTGGCGTTGGTGAAATTGATAAACCCTATCCCTACGTGGGCCAACTCGACCACGTGGATTCTGTGGAAGTATGAGGCTTTCCTGCATGAGATCGGCCTCTACCACGCCATTCAGGGCACCTGTCAGGGTCTACCCATAAATAAACCGTTGTTCATGGCTCTCTTGGATACAACCGGAGAACGGACACCTTCTTCACGCCCGAAGGGGAGCTGGGACTTGCTCTCCACGAGATGTACGTTGTCTCCAAGCTGCCCTGGAGGGAAGAAGTGTTTGAAGTGTACACTCCTACGAGCAAAGAGCTCGAGGATTTGGATCGACAGTTCCCGGGCTTTGTTGCCGTGTATCGGGAATTGTTATGTCACCACAGTACTTGTCATCAGACGGCTATCAAGAAAGATGGTAGTTCGGAAGGGAGCGCTCCTCACACCACCACCTGGGTCACATACCTTTTCACCCTCTGTGCCTCAGGCAGGTTTCTTCCCGAGATCCTCATACTCATGAGGAGGTACAACACTTGGTGTCAACTGCCAAGAGATCGAGGTCCGCGGGCGACACCTTTGGGAGTAAGACCGACTCCTTTAGTTATTTTATTATGGTACTCAGCGACTGTCGGAGAAGGCGCTCCTTGCAGGATTTCTGATGGTGTGTCTACAGAACTGCGTACTCTCCAGAGGGACAGGTTCTATTAAGAGGATCAGTCGCCACTTTATCCTTCCCGCCGTAAAGTTAGTTTTAGGATCAAATTGGCCCTTCTTCCGGCCATGGTGTGTAGCATACACCACGACCTTCGTGCCTTTTCGTCCAAAGTCATCGCCCGTGACACGGTGAAGGATTTTGAGCGCGTAGAGCTTCCATACCATTATATAATGGGGTGGCTGTTAATGCACTGTCGGTCTTTGATGAGGCCTGGAGCAGAAGATGACGTTACGGCTGATGACGCTTTCATTTTTCGATTCCACCATCAGCCCTGGGAGTGTAGCACCATGCCAGCCTGTCGGAGAGTACTGGCGAGAGTGGATGGATACAACTTTTTTGTGTATGTTCCTCATTTTACCACTGAAGAAGTGAGGAGCGTTCATGTTGATGGTACCGAACCTCCTCCCCTTTTGCCCGAGAAACTGCTCCTTTGGCTGCGCAACATCTTTCCAGCGCACCTAGTATATCGTAACCACAACAACGTCTACTTGGAGCCCTACTTACCCAGCAGGTTCTCTCGCCAATTTGGGTATAGCCAGCTGTTTTTGACAGTCCTAGCTCTTACTTGGGCTTTGAAGGTAGCGTCCTGGATGGTATCAGGGCATGGCATTATTATGACACGGTTCATACCCGAACCACCTTTTCAGTTCCTGATGGTGAGGTGCCAGGAGAGATTTTGTATATGGCATCCCTATACCATGTTACGACGAGCAAGCCTCTCATTAATTTCGACCCGAGTACCAGTTTCATCGTGGGTACTGGCTTGGCGGAAAAGCCCAAGGGGTCTAAGAAGAGGAAGAGGAAGGCGAACACAGTTTCCATGCCTGACTCGGAGTCCACCACTGCGGACGAAGAAAATGATGAGCATGAGGCGGGTAACTCTTTCCTTCTAGTGGAAGATATTGGGGCGGATCAGCTGCCTGTTATGTCAGATGAGATGGTGGCGGATCAGCCACCTGTCGTGCCAAATGAGATGGTGGTGGATCAGTCGCTTGTTGTACCTGGTCCTGTACGAAAACATAGCAGGCAAATCTCCCCTGTTGGCGGTATTCCTCACTCCCGGAAATGGATTGCAACCAGACGTCGCAAGCGAGCTATAAAGGAGAGAAGCAAGGGCGTCGACCCCGCTTCGGAGGTAAATAGAGTTACTACCATCTTTATTCAGTTCTTTATTTCTTCTGAACTTTGACCTTAATCATTTTTCTTCCCTCTCGTAGGCGTCAGAAGAAGAGAAATCTCGAGAACCGGCCACTGTTTCTGAAGTCGATCCGGCCCTGAACACTTTGATCAATGACATGTGTGCCGGGATTATTTCTGCCGGGGCTCTCTCGATTGCGGCTGAGGGATCTCATGTTGCTGAGATCTCGACTCGAGACGACGGAGGCTCCGATGAACCTGTCCCCGAAACTGCTGACTTCCATCAAGGTGACGCTAATCCAGTCGTACCTCCTTCCGGGGTGGCTGGGGCAGAAGAGCCAGCTGAATTCGGCTTGGGGTTACTGGTGAGGGGACTATGGCGGTTGTGAGCGAGCCTCAGCCTCCACACTCCTCCCTTGGTAAGATAAGCAAAATCTTAACTAGTGAGGAGGCCTATCTGCTCTATCATCATATCCTTCGGGTTAGACTGATTGATGGTTGCTCTGGACATACAGGTCCTGCCCCTTCAGTGCCGATGACGGACATTATTAAGGTAGGTTCTGCCGGAGGAGATCTGGTTGAAGGGAGCGTGTCCCCTCCTCTTCCGACTTATCTTGAGGGGCCTTCCGCCAGATCGAGTTCGGGAGGTCAGATGGCGGCACAGCCTGGACATGAAGCAATGGTACCTGTATCTTCCTCTGCTCGTATGACTTTGGGGGTTGACCTCTCAGCCTTACCGAGTATCCAGATTGTTCGAGCCACGGAGGAAGAATTTTCCGCTATTCAAGTGTCCTTTCACTCAGAATTTATTTTCTTTGTGGCAGGGGCGGCAAGTTCTGTTGCATCTTCTTCGACACTGCCAGCTACACTTCCTTTGACACCGTCCTCTACGAAAGTTCTAGATGAGGCATCGCAGGATGTGGTTGATAGTTTCTACCGCCACTTGAAGAGAGGATTAGAAGCTGCTGTGGAGCGGGGATAGTCGCGCTTTTGGAGCCGAAATAGCTAGAGACTGATCAGCTGGTGGCCCAGTTTCAGGTGCTGCGGCAAGCTGATCTGTCTGCTGCGATAGATCAAGAGCGCGGTTTCCTCATTACTGCCGTGAATAAGGTGAGGGTCGCTCGGGATACGGTCAAGCCGGTCATACTGAAGGATCTCCGCGATCTGTCTCAGCTATATGATCAGTTGAACCGCGAGAGTGAAGATTGCACGGCTCGGGAAGCGACTGCCTCCCGTTGGGTAATTGACACCCGGGAGCAGATCCTCGAGCTTTAGAGGAAGCTGGCTTTCTTGGAGTCTGAACTCGAAGCTGCCCGTACAGAAAAGGGGATGATTATCCAGGAGGCCGACAAAGTTACTCGAGCTTCTGCTGGCCTGGAGCTCGCTCTGAAGAAGCTTGAGGATGGCTGGCGGGCTCACGTGCACTTAGATGATGCGGAGCGGTTGTCTCAGGAGGCCGAGCGCCGAGCCAAGCAACGGTTTGAACGGGGGACGGCCTTGTTGAGGAACCGTCTCCTGGAATTATGTATCGCCGAGCCATAGTCGACTCTTTTGCTTTTTATGTTCATGTTCTTTTTTCCCTTTTTTTGAGAGGGACGTGGTCCTAGAACCTGTAGTACTTTTAGCTTTCAAATAAAAGAGTATGTTTTATTTTACCCTTCATTTGTGTTGCTTATTGCGTTTATGGTGTCATGGTGGTGTTTGCCCCGTAGGGAGACAGTTTGTGGACCTGTTACCCTTGGCATACCTGGGTTTTAGGTATAGATAACAAATTTGATGTGGACCTAGAACTATTCCACGGTAAGGTGGTCATGGACGTTTCTGGTATCGGAAGGAAGAATGCCATGGAGCAGCTGGGCTTCCGGGGCATAATGAGAAATGAGGGGCATGTACCAGGAAATTTGGTACAGCATTTATGGTCAGCAGAGGACATTTGTGGGCCTATTATCCTTGGCGTACTCCGGTTCAGAATACGGATAATAAGACGAGAGAAAACCAATATACTTACTCAGAGGTAATGAGGACGTGGCAAGTATAGAGGTTTTACCGCGGGGTCTTCCTACTCAGAGGTACTAAAGACGTGGCAGGAGTGGACTCAGCGAAGGATATTTGTGGTCAACAGTGGACATTTGTGGCCTATTATCCTTGGCATACTCCGGTTTTGGGTACGGATAATAAGTCGAAAGGGAACCAACATACTTACTCAGAGGTATTGAGGACGTGGCAAGCATGAGGGTTTCTTCGATGGAGCCTTCTTACTCAGAGGTAATGAGGACGTGGCAGAAGTGAGCTCCATGAAGGGGTACATAGAACGACTCAGAGGTAATGAGGACGTGGAAGTTCTATGTAAAGGGGTGATTTGTTTTTGGCGGAAGTGAAACAACTCAGAGGTAACATCGACGTGGTTGTTTTGGAAAATTTGTAGATCTGTTACCCTTTTTGTGCACTGAAAGTGCGGGTATTGGATTATAAGGAGGGAGCTCTTTTAGGAAGAAAGTTCAGAGGTATGATTATACATGACTTACTACCTAAAAGACGCGATATAGATTCATCTGTAGTGACCAGAGTGTAAGTTCAGTGATACCTGTGGGTACATAACTCAACAATCCGGGAGATTTGGAGTCAGAATGTGAGTTCAGCGGTACGAGAGGGTACGTAACTCAGCATTCTGGGAAATTTCGAGTCGGGATGTGAGTTCAGCGGTACCAGCGAGTATGTAACTCATTGCTTTAGAAGATTTGTAGGAGGGATGTGAGTTCAGCGGTACCAGAGGGTACGTAACTCATTGCTTTGGGAGATGTCGTTTCAGACGTAATACCTCTTTAGGAACTTGCCGTTGATGGGTAACATGAGCAAGTCTCCATTTTGTTTCGCGAGGCGGTAAGTACCGTTGGAGAAGACAGCCTCAATGACAAATGGACCTTCCCACTTTGGCTTGAATTTGCCGACAGTTTTATGAGTCATAACCATCGGCCTCCGAACTGCCAGAACGAGATCGCCCACTTAGAATGTTCTGATCTTAACCTTCTTGTTGAAGGCTCCCGAGATGCGTGCTTGCTATAGCTCGATTCATTGTTGAGCTAGTAGGCGCTTTTCATCCAAGGCCTCCAACTCTTGTAGCCGACGACGGTAATTATCGTCCGTCGTCAATCGATAGGTAAGGACGACACGGAGCGAGGGGATTTGAGTCTCTAATGGAAGAACTGCCTCACTATCGTATACCAGGTGCCTGATAGTGGGAAGCCCGAAACCTGCACCGCAGGGGATTTGAGTCTCCAAAGGCAGCGGACCCGAGGTGCCTGACAGTGGGAAGCCCGAAACCTGTACCGTAGGGGGGCTCCCCACCCGGTGGAAGAAAAGACCCGTTTGAAAATTGACAGAAGGCGGGAGAAGGGGCTCCCAGCCGGGGTCTAAACACCGAAGAACTCTCGGCCCAGGAGGGGACGGACATATAGTCGGCAGGCACGGCGGACAGAGGGCACCACTGGGTTCGCTCCAGCTCTTAGTGACTGGAACGCCTGGCAGCGAGTCTGCGGCACCGGGCGGTGGAGAAAGAAGACCGAATGGAGGGTAGGATAGAGGAGGAGACGGATCCGTATGGGCGGGTGTGACGACGGGAGGGGGATGGCCAACGAAGGCCAGACAGTCGGTCGGCCAGGGTTGAACGAGGAGGCCACCCGACTGAGCCGCCGACCGTCGGGAGAGCGGGGAGTTAGAACCAACCATGGGGGCTGAGGAGGGGCATCGTCGGGCGCCGACGAGCAGCGCACAGAGGTCACGGGGGGGCCGATCGCCCGTGAATCGCCTGCAAGAGCACCAGAGAGTTCTCCATCTCGCCCGTGAATCGCCTACAAGAGCACCAGAGAGTTCTCCATCTTTCTATATATATATATATTTTATATATATATATATATAATATATATATATTTTATATATATAAATATATATATATATATATATATATATATATATATATATATATATTATATATATATATATATATATATATATATATATATATATATATATAATATAAAAAAATATATATATACATATGTATATATTATATATATATATATATATATATATATATATATATATAAAAATATATATTTTTATATATATATATATATATATATATATATATATATATATATATATATAAATATATATATAAAAATATATATATATAAAAATATATATATATAAAAATATATATATATATATATATAAATATATATATATATATATATATAATATATATATATATATACAAAATATATATATATATATTTTTTAATATATATATAAAAAAAATTAATATATATATATATATATATATATATATATATATATATATATATATATATATATATATATATATATAAATATATATATATATATATATATTTTGTAAAAAAAAAATAATATATATATATTTTCAGCAAAACTCCATTTTATTAGGAAAGAAAAGGAGTTTCAACTCAGATTACATCTTACACAAAATGAAGATGAAAATAACTCTAGCAATCCCTATTTGGGCTTGCATCTGATCGAAGCTTTGTCAATTTGCCTATGAATTTCATTCACAAGCATCCCCGATGTAAACTTTCGCCCTTCATATCGCCATTTATTGCGATTTTTCCATAGAACCCATATCACCGCCCCTATACATATTTGTTTTTGATGAATTCTTTGCCCTTGCCACCATCTCCGCAGCCTATGATCCAGTGATCTACTTCTGCATGAAAACACCTTGCATAGCAACCCAGACCTCCCTAGCCAAATCCCCTGAATTGAGAATGTGGTCTGTTGTTTCAACATCACTGTGGACACAACAATGACATTGAGAGGCCAAGCTAAACCCGAGCTTCATTATCTGTTCATCAGTAGGTAATTTGTTGTGTAACACTCTCCAAAGCAATATCGACCATTTATACGGAATGTAAGGCACCCAGATATGATTGAATGAAGCAGCTAATGGCCACTGCCTTCTTGATATGTCCCAAGCCGAAGCCAAAGTGAATCGCCCATTAAGTCTTCGCCAGTGCAACCCCAAATCAACCTGCATTATGTACTGCTCTGCCATATCCCTGCCTTCCAATAATCTCTTCCAAACGTGGGAGGAATTAGATGTGATCCTGACTGCACTTGGATGCACCTGAGAGCAATATTTGACATGAAAAACTTCACCCATAGGCTATATTGAGATCTAAATTTCCACCATAGCTTAATTGAGAAAGCCTTCATTACGTCTTCTAGCCGCTTGACGCCCAAACCTCCTTCAGACTTCATTCTTGCTATGTAATCCCATCCTAGCCATCTGCGTTTAGGGGCCCCCTGGATCGAACCCCAAAAGAAATTACTAAAAATAGCTTCAATCTACTTCAAAACCGAGCATAGTGGATTGCAAGCAGCAAAAGTATAAATCGGTATAGAAGTAAGAACCGATTTGATTAAAACTAACTTACCCCCACGGGATAAGAGCTTGTTATGCCAACCCTCCACTTTAGATCGAATCTTCATAATAAGATCTTCATACATACTAGAATTTTGATACCAGCTGCCATGGGACACCCCAAATATGTGAAAGGGGGCGAACTAACTTTAAAACCTGTACGATCCACCAATTCAGTCACACGCTCTAGGGGAGTCATGTTCGATACATACAGAGTAGTCTTGGAAGCATTAATTTTCTGGTCAGATGCATCCTCGTATCTGTTCAATGTATCCTGGATCAGTGCTAATGATCTCAAATCCCCTGCTGAAAATAATAGAACATCATCGGCATACGATAAATGAGTTAAGGGTGCGCATCCCCTCGGAGAGATAAATGGAGTAAATCCATCGTTCGATGGCAATAGCTTCAAACTATGAGATAGTGTCTCCGCCGCAAGGATGAACAAAGAGGGAGATAATGGGTCCCCTTGTCGAACACCTCTAAACGCTTGAAAATAACCCGCCGGTTCTCCATTGATGAGAGGTGAGAACCAAACATTATTCTGGATTCTAAGCATCATGTCGACCCACTTGTTGTGAAACCTAAACTTACGTAGCACTTTCAGCAGAAAACGCCAATCTAACCGATCAAAGGCCTTCATCATATCTAATTTAATAGCAATATTACCTCCCCAATGCTTCTTGTTTATTTTAGCCATCATCTCCTGCGCAAGCACAATGTTGTCCACTATCTCACAGCCACGAACAAAACCACTCTGTTCGGGGGAGATGAGCCATAGCAATACAGAAGATAGACGGATTGCTAGGGTCTTCGAGATTATCTTGTTCAACACAGAACACAGACTAATCGGCCTGTAATCAGTAAATTGTCTCGGCTGTTTGATTTTTGAGATCAAAACTAAAGATGTGTTGGTAATCTCGCATGGAAGAGCGAACCCATCGACAATATCCCAGCTGCTCCGAAAAAATTTAAGAGTGTATCCATCTGGACCCGATGCGCTATTCATGTCCAAAGACTTGATCGTTGCAAACAATTTCTCTTTGGTAGGCAGTGCAATCAGGCTATCATTATCAGTATCCTCAATCAGACAGAGAATCACCGAGAGCAGGTCTTCGTCCTCTTTAATGTCTCCTCTCTGAAATAATGTAGAAAAATATTCTATTGCGTATGCCT